>JAFEMH010001593.1:0-448467 GCA_022495995.1 Adenophora triphylla var. japonica | reverse complement strand
AATCTTTCTTTTAAACAATTTGGTTTTTGACTTTATGGTTTTTGCTTAATATCTATCTAACTCTTACTGCGGGAACCTTATTAGTCATTTTTTGATATCACTTATCTTTTATCAGATTCATATCCTCTTAAGTGATTAATTTGTAGTGTGATGTATGCCTTAAGCTATTAGGAGGAGATTGTCGTGGGTCAAAATATATGTGGACCTCCCGGAATTGCTTAATCCCAATCATCTCGGCTAGTTAGAGGGACCTAATTTAATTAGATTTTATTTTGGATCTCTTACCGATGCTCTCCCGAGCTTATTTCAAAGCATGATTACGCGGGATACTAGTCTGCCTCGCAGGTGGGATGCTCGCTGGTAATCGGCAGAGTTAACTCTTTTCAAGAACATACTCTTTGCCCAGATAGGGTGACTTCATGTTTGGATGACTCCTTTCGTTTGAAATAAAATCTCGGTCACAATCTGCCACATCTCTATCTCTTTCTATCGTACTTATTGCTAAAAGTAGTTATATTTTTCCGCTAACACCATTACGCCTCTATCGACACAAGAGCCACTTTTAGCTTCCCTACTTTGTCCTTTTGTCTCGCATGGCGTGTAGTAACCTATTGGAGACAGAAAGGGGTTTTTACCCATTGTACAATAAAGCGTAAATGTCTTATTCAAATCTCCCGCATTAATTTTCATACAAAGATATGCTGGCATTAAATGATCCCCACCTACCAACCTCTTTCCGATTCTTTGACTCCTTCAACGGCATTCTATTTAGTTCTTTTCATCTCCTTCTCCTCAAGTATATATAGAGAAGCACTTTCTTTGCATTAAAGTTAAGGTTGGTGATTGCATTGAAGCAAGAGTGTGCTTGAAGCTATTGGATTGTGTTCAAGTCTTCAAATCCATAAAATCATTAAGACTTTATTAGGGATATACACTTCTCGTGCACTTCTCAATCAACCTTGTAAGCATTCTCCAACTAGACAATTATTGGAATGCATTGATTAGAGATTACACACACACACCCGAGTTGAGATAAGTCCAACTTGCCACTCAAAAACACACAGTCGAGTTCTTCATAGCAAAGATCCATGGGTAGATCCTGTATTCGGTCCTTGTAATCGGCGAGGCGGCACTTGTAATAGACTAGGATAAACCGATAGTAAACTTCCCAAAATCCAAGATCTCGACCAATCTTGGTAGAGGACGTAACGGCATTCACGCCCGTGAACCTCTCCAAATACGTGTCCTTGTCTTTACTTTATTTTTCATCTTGCCGGTAGTTCACCTCACCAAATCGAGATCAGTTCATCTGTTGAATCATAAGTATTTCCCTAAACCAAGCGAGTTGCTTTGCATATATGATTTACATAAATACTTTGTGTTTAAAATCAAGCTCTAAATAATCTCTTGCGATTTTGTGTGAGTTCAAACTTAGTCAACGATATTCATTTGTGCTTACTTATTATCTTACAACTTTCCGATCGGTGACTATGACCATTGAAGTATTTTAATTAAAATTGCAAAAGGCTATTCACCCCCTCTAGCCTATTTCCTCGCCTATTGGGCCTAACAAACTCAGCACCTGTAGCCATCTCGGCCTCTCCCCTTACCAGCTTGGCCTTGAGCTTAGCTGTCTACTCGTCCACGACCTTATTATGAATGCTCTCGTAGGCGAGCATGGTGTCAAGCTGCAACATAAAAACAACAATCAGCAATAGTACAAGTATAAAGTACGAGAAGTAAAAGATGAGATAATCAACTAGGAGATCAACAGGCCTTTCCTGTTGGCCATATTTTCCTTACCCGGCTTGTCCTTGAGCAAGTTCTGAAGAAGCTCCTCGTCCATGGCTTTGTGGACAACTGCTCGTCCCAGCCTGACGTGGGCAACCTCCCTGGCTAGTACATTGAGGCCTTTAATGTGTTGGACCGAGGCAATGAGCTGCCGAGCTAGCTACTCGGCTTCAGGGTAAGATGTGACGGTATGAGGAGTGAGTTGTGCAGAAGAGGAAGCGTCTGCAGCCCTCTTAGAAGGGGGTTCCTCCTCGGCAGGACCTGATGACGGCCTCTTCTGGCTCAAGGACCGATGGATGAGGTTTGTCTCCTTGGCAGTCGGTATATCAATTGGCCTCTCGGTCTCAACAGTTGCAATCTGGGGGCTATGCCCCTCAGGGATTTGTTTTCCTTGGCTTCCCAAAGCGTCCTCGTCAACGGCAACGGCTTCCCCGATCGACTGGATAGGTAAAGCGGCGGCCTCCTTGGTGGACGAAGCAATTGGCGACTGGTGGCCTCGTCTTTCCTCTGGCCGACAGTCGAGGTCTTGGCTGCCCGTCTCTTGATCTTGATCAACCCCTTGGGATCAATAACACCTTTTGAGGCCATCTCAGCTTCTTGTACAGATGTCAGATCTGCACAGATGAGGAAGAGATAGTTAGATTACAACGTGATCAACAAACAAAGAAATTTTTACAAGTATGAAATACGAGGAAGGTGAAATCATTACAGCCTACGACGTCCTCCTCCCTTAGACATTAATCCTTGCGATCAAGCTGACAATGAGCACAATCAGAATGGAAGACCAGATCGGGATGCACCCTCCAGTCATTGAATCTCCTAGAACGGGGACAAGAGGCTCCAAGCCGTCCCTTGGACCTGGCATTATCCCGGCCTGGACATCATATCTGTCATCATTCTCCAACAACGACCAATCCAACAATCCTACCTTGGCAAACTCCGTTAACTGAGCTATCAAGGCATCAGACCATTCAACTCGTAACACTGCCTTGGGCGTAGCAGGCTCATGAGAAGGAGAAGGAAATTCCCAACCTTGTCGGCTCTCCACTCTTATTACGTGGTTATCCCAGCCAGAAACTTTACTAGACATAGGAAGGATAATCTTTGGCTTTTTAGAGTCACTTCTTATCACTACAAGTTTAGTCTCCTTGATGAAGCTAACAGAGAAGAAATGGTGGAAAGCAGACTAGGTAGGTTCAAACCCCTGGCTACAACATAAGACTATGAAACTTATGAGGACCCTAACCCTGTTGGCTCCTAGCATAGCCGGGACGGCTTGCATGTCGCCTAAAAAATTCATTGATGAAGTGGGTCCAAGGGAAGACGAAGTCCCTACTGGAATTGTTTGAAATAAAAATGGACATGGTTCAGGCTGTAATAGAACATCTCTCTCTCTCTCTCTCTCTCTCTTGGGTTTTCAAAGGTTGGATGACCGACATAAGTCAGTTTGTACTCCTCCCTTGACACTCTGTACTTGGAGTATAGCACGTCTAGCATTGGCTCCCCGAGTCATCTTTCCGCCTTTAACGGATCCGGATCTCCATTGAAACCTGGGTGGAGTCATCTTCACAAACTTTTTCTAACCTACATGGCCTTGACGTCCTCGGGTTGATTAAGAGCCGGTCCCCGAGTTGTCATATTACGTAAGAAGACTCACGAGCAGATTCATCATCTCTTCATTCATATTTCCACCGCCCCCAACATTACCCTCATGCCCTGAGCCCTATTCTAATCATCATCATTTCCGGCTATTTTACAAACCCCCTACATCAAACACTCATCGTCGCTTATCACAAACTCCCCTTAATCTATACCTCTACCCTCGACATCTAAACTGAGCTCGATACCAGCGTGGGGACACCAACCCGGAACCTTAGCTCGTGCCCCGAGCCGGAGGGTCCCCTTACTAGAAAAATCACCTAATTTTAAAAACATTTGTTTAACTTTTAAAATGTATAAAATCAACTTCCATAAATCAACATAAAACCAACTATATACCTCTCCACTTGGAGGTAGTTTATAAAACAAACTTTGTAAAAACAACCTCGTTTTAGTTACAACATAAACGCAAACTTAAAGTTTTACAACATCAAAACTATACACAAGTTTTCCCCAAAAGAGTAGTATCCAAATAATACTCCCAACCACAATCCGACTATATAACGTACCACGACAATCCCAAAAGAAAATAGCCCAAACTCCTTCCCTGGTCTCACCGGTTCGGGCCACTGTCTCGGCGCGATCTAAATCAATTAAGTGGAGAAGGGGTGAGAATAAATCTCACAAGCTATTATGATGCAACAAGATGCCACATAAGATGCATCACATAACAATTGTAGCAAGCTATTATGATGCAACAAGATGCCACATAAGATGCATCACATAACAAGTGTATACATAACACCTTGTGAAAAGCGGTAAACACATTACGTTACCAGCTGGTTTACCTTTCCCGTCTGAACAATATGTCGTACAATGTGGAGTAAAACTCCTCTCTTTTGTGAACTGCTTAAGCATATACACATCTTATAAGACTCATTTTTCAGAGAACCATATAAGATACTAGCTATCTGCAAGGGCTTTTGGCTCAATACAGAAGCTATCACCCCAATCTGTGACCACAGAAAGGGACAATCATAGGTATAATGTAATTCCATCACCTTATAGAACATTTTCCATAATTGATCGTATTCCATTATACCCCTAAACATCAGCTGATATAAACACATTCAAGCACATAATAGATACTTGAAAATAAATCCACACTTGGGATATCAAGGCAATTACATGGGTAATATTACTCATGTTAAAATCATCACAATACTGCAACTTATGATTTCATACACTATTGAACAAATAACCATGAATATGCAACAAAATATTGGCACAATATAATTCAATTAAGCCTTACATGTTCATATACAACATTACTTAACTTCAACAAAAGGTATAAAGTCATTTCAACAAGTTTATTCAACATTGGTTAAGTTCCCATCTTGCTTCCCAACCATTTTCAAGACAATATTTAAGAATCTTCCCAATATCATTTTGGACAAGTTGAGACATCATTATATAGCTCATATGTTGTACTAGGATTAGATTCAAAAATGGATTAAAGATGTACTAGGAAAATTAGATTTTAATTGCTTGAAAACTGATATAGAGGAAACAGGGCAGGGCACGACTCGTGCCCCACAGCACGAGTCATGCCACTCAAAAGCAGCACTAGTTCAACATAATACACGACTCGTGGTCACGATTTAAAGGCATGGCACGACTCTTGACAGAGGGCACGAGTCGTGGCCCTTTGCAGAAACACAGAACAGAGCTGAAACATCAGCAAAAACTTGACAAACTCAATTTTACTCCTATTCTTATTCTCCTCAAGCAAAAATACCAAATCAACATTTCCCTATTCAACCCAAAATCATTTCAACTCATTACTAATTCATTCCAACTCCAAGTAAAATATACCAAAGTGACATGCAACCATTCTAACATTAACATTAAATTATTCCTATCCTTTCACCTTAACAACAACACCATAATTAAACCTTAATTCAACTCATTCCAACTCCAAGTAAAATGTACCAAAGTAACATGCAACCATTCTAACATTAACCTTAAATTATTCCAACTCCAAGTAAAATGTACCAAAGTAACATGCAACCATTCTAACATTAACCTTAAATTATTTCTATCCTTTCATCTTAACAGCAACACCATAACCAAACCTTAATTCAACTCATTTCCAACTCCAAGTAAAATGTACCAAAGTGACATGCAACCATTCTAACATTAACCTTAAATTATTCCTATCCTTTCACCTTAACAACAACATCATAACCAAATCTTCAGTACTCAAATTAAATGAAACATACATGCATCAGAAAGGAAAATTGATTAATCATACTACTATATCAACATGGAGATATCTGACAAATATAATAATAATCCCTCACTCCCAAATTGACTGTCCATTTTTAGAAAAAATCGTCCCCCAAAATGATTGTCCTACTGGTGTTTGAATGTAAGGTCAATGGATACCGCTATCAGGAAAGAAAATGGTACAGGAATCTATGACCTATTGGCTTCTGAATTGGATCCTGGTCTACTGAAAACAAAATACAAGAAGATAGACAATAAATTTATGGCCTATTGAACTTTGGCAATCTGCACACAAACAACATGACCTGTTAAATAATTATGTGACCTACCATTGGCAAATAAGTTCATTGACTCTGCAACAACTATATACACTCCCTTTCAACATATATGTAAGCATTATCAAACAGTTTCTTAGAAATAATACCTCCTCCCACATTTAGAACCTTATTGTTAGCAAAATCAAGGCTTTTTTCGATTCGCTCCCAGAATTAGCAATACTAAAGTGTGGTTTTAAGGTTTGTAGTAATTTTGGACAGTGAGTACATTATTTTTGCTAAAATTAGAAAGTGATTATATGGTATCTATTGGAACACAAGCTGTAGGCAGAAGCAACGACTTTAAACTTGATGAGACACTCTGAATTTCACCTTTATCATCCTACCCTTTTCATTATAATTCATCCAAGACCATTTCAAACCATTCCAACCTTAAGAAAAATTTTCAAATACTACATGCAACATTTATATATCATAAATTTTAACTTAAACATCATATGAGTAAGATTAAAAGAAGGAAAATAATAACTTACTTCAAATAAATCAAAAATAAGAAAAAAATTCAATCAGATAGAAACGATCTCCTCGGCTTCCCGAACATTTAGACGCAGACGGACCGCAAAACGGACAAGAATTGGATTTATGGGAATTTTAGGAAGAAAAGCCTAAGTTGAAGATATCATGGAGGAAGAAGGAACAGAGAAGAGAAAGAAATGATCCTGGCTTGATTTTATGAGCTTCCTTATTAAATCCTTATTAAATCTAAGGATATACTTGACTCAACTTTCACTTAAACTCCTTCAAGGTTTTATTTAAAATTTTCCAAATATTATTAATTTACTACACCATTCCTATTTATTTTATTTAGACATTAAATAATTAAATTAAATTTATTAACATACTTAAAATGCCAAATAAATTCTTAAAATAATAAATTAACACATAAAGATCACAAATATTATGAAATGCATAAAATGAGATGCTACGCACCCCACCCCCACTTGCTCAACATATGCTTAAAATAATGCCTAGATTTAGGGTGGTGACACTCACTCCCCCTTAAAGAAAATTTTCCCCGAATTTTAAATTTACTTACCGAATCGCTCAAATAACCAAGAATACTTCTCACGCATCTCAGATTCTAACTCCCAAGTGGCTTCCTCAATGGCATGATTCTTCCACAAGAATTTCACGACTAGAATACTCTTAGTTCTAAGCTCCCGGACTTGTGATTCTAATATCCTCAACGGCTCCTCAATATAAGTCATTTCAGCCTGAATATCCTCGGGAGGAGAACTCAATTCATGAGAAGGATCATAACAATAATTCCTCAACATAGACACATGAAACACGTCATGAAGGGAAGAAAAAGATAAGGGTAAGGCTAGTCTATATGCCAACTCTCCAACCTTCTCTAGAACCTCAAATGGACCAACGAACCTTGGCGCCATTCTATAAGGGGCTTTTGATATCGGTGTAGTTGTAGACACCCCATTCTGAACACGTCGGATCATATTTATACCACTCTGAGTCTCGCTTTGAGTCAAGAAGTAGAAATCCACCATTTCGTCATGTTTCGTTAAGTTTTGACTAACCACCGTTAGTTTGGGACTAAACTGCATACGAGATAACGAGGAAAGGATGGAATTGTCCACAGAATCAATATCTCGCCGCGAGATGGCGCGTCTCGCGCGAGATATCCTCCCTCTCCAGCATGCAAAAGGCAGTTTCCTCGTCGATTTCAACCTCTTTTCGAGATAAAACTTCATCCATCTTGCCAACCAATAGAATTTGGAGTCTGGAACCATCTTGAAGTGTTTGATCTCATCTTCAACACTTCCCCAACCCCTATAAATACTTGGTGACTTCCAAGGTTGAAAAGGGAGGACAAAGTCCACAATTCTACACAACACACACATTTTGTTGGTTTCTCTCCTTGAAAGAATCCTACAAAATCACCCTAAAAATCACCTCAAAATTTGTTTGTCAACCTTGTTGATAAACAAACATCAAGATCCATGTCAAGGACTGAGGCGAAGCTCTGTCCGCATCAAGATTCGATTCTAAACTTGAGTCGAAACTCTGCCCAAATTACCTCATGCAAGGTAACCCCCTAAATCCCTTTCTAATTGATTGTTAGAGTGGTATAAGTCCATAGAATCTAAGATCGGCCTAGAGCCTCTCCAAGACATGGAGACGGTCTCGAAGCAATCGATCCTACATTCCGTTTAACCCCGTTAAATGGATCTTTTATTTGTATTATTTAAAATCTTCTTCTTCCTTTTTTGAAAACCTCTCTTTTCTTTAGCAAGACCGATCTCCGGATTGGGTTGAATGGATGCTCCTTGACCTACCCATTCCATAACCTAAGCCCCGAACCCAAATCTCTTCCAAAATGGTTTTTCTATGTTCTCCAAACGAATAATATAGGTGGCGACTCAAAAAGATAAAATTCTTCTCACAACGCTACAGTGGCGACTCTGCTGGGGATTTAAAATTAAGAGGCTTAAACTTGCGTCAAAATTAAAAGAGAGGTTTTCAAAAAAAAATTTGTAAATTCGATTTTCTGCTCTCAGACGAGGCATATCTCGCACGAGATATCATATCTAGCGCGAGATATCATATCTCGCGCGAGATATCGCCTCGGCAATCTGATTGCTTTCTGGTTTCTCCCGTTCATCTCATAGTTCAAGACGAGAGCCGAACATGCAAGGGGGATCCCAGAATTCACTATCTGCAGAGTTCCCGCATCTTAAGGCCTCCCTTAAGATGTAGAACTCGAATCTTTATTTCATTTAAATAATTGATTATTATTTATAAACTGCGTGCGATTGGGATTTATTTAATTAAAGTCCGGTCCATTGGGGATTCGGGAGTTGTAAATTAATTTATTTATCTCTCTTTATCTCTCTTTATGTGGAACTACGACGGCCTGAGTCTTCCTAAATTGGGAGAAACGTAGGCAACCACTTGGTGCGGCCACTATCTGTTTTTCTTTTGTTTTTTTCAAAAAAAAAAAAAAACTCTCTATTTTACTCTATCACCTAGATTGACTCTCACACACGCACACTCATGCTATATCTGTCATTGCACTACATACCACAATTAACCCGAGACCCACACTAAGGACGGATGACGGTAACCACCTAGTCGCCGGTCTCTCCAAAGTTGGATCATCCCACTCCGCGTATTCAATCCACCTAGATTGTCATATCGCGGGAAGCCTAGCCTTCCAGCCCTGCATCGCCACATATCATGTATAATATTTTCTAGGAACACTCCGTGACCGGTCGGTTTTGACTCGGTAATTCTTCTTGTATTTGACCAAAATAAAGCTAATGTAAAATTGACTATCGAGAAAGGATTTGGAAAAGTCCCTTCGGAAAAAGAAAAAGTCCCTTCGGAAATGTCCCTTCGGAATGACCCTTTCGAAAGTCCCTTTAAAGAAAAAAAATCCTTCCGGTCAATTTTACGTGGCTTTACTTTACAAAGAATGGTCAATTACCGAGTCCCTAGGTTTGATTCGAATTTCGTATGCCTGCAAGATTTACCTAGGATGCTAGATAGAAAACGGATCTTTGTCCGTCTGACCATGAATTTAGGAAATAAAATGAGGAAAAATCCATCTTTCCGAATGGTTGTCTCGTGCGAGATGCCCTTGTTTCGCGCGAGACATTATTTGCAGAATCTGTGTTTGTGATTGATAATCGATGTGCGCTCCCTCCTTGAATCAAAACTCCGTCTCTAATAAAATTAAAACTTCAAAAAAAAAAATTCGCTCGTGAGGTAATTTTAACCATCGTCCTTTTCTCCATCTAGGATCGTTTGAGGCTAATCTTCTAAGAGACGTTTCGTTAGGATATCTCGAGTTCATCTCTAAGGTCGTCAAGCTCCCTTAACCTCTCCAACGGTAACAATTCAATTTCTTTCCAACGCAATGAATTCCGAAGCACTCAAGAAAGAAATTGAGGATCAAAGGACTCTATATGAAGAAATGCTACAAGCCCGAGATGATGAAACGAAGGCTCAATTAGAACTTGAAAGGAGAATCCATGCCGGGGAAATGAAAGCCATGGTTGACGAACTCCAAGCCATGAAACTACAATTGGCTGAACTAAGCTCAAAGAAGAAAGAAAGTAGGACCTCTTCCGATGATGAAGTATCATACACTAAGAAGGCTAAAAACCACCGCAAGCACAAGAAAAAGGTGTATGATTCTAGTTCATCATCTTCTTCCTCCGACAATGAGAGTTATGCTTCCAAGAAAGAAAGAAAGAGGGAAAGCAAGAACGAACCCCTTACCATGGCAATGCTAGAAAAGAAACTTGCATCCCTAGATGTGAGTAAGGGAGCCTTGCTCTCTATTGACTATGACACCCTTCGTCAATCCATGTCAAAGCTTCCTAGAAAGTACAAGACACCCGACATTGCAAAATTCAAAGGCACTACTTGTCCAAAAATCCATCTGGAAACCTACTCTTGGGCCATACTACATATGGGTGTCGATGACAACTTGCTAGTTCAATGTTTCCCTCAAACCCTTGATGGTGCCGCTAGAGATTGGTACATGAATCTTCCACTCTCTACAAGGCTTGATTGGCCACTCGCCAGTCGTGCCTTCCAAGAACAATTTGAGGACAACACTACCTACCGCACTACTAGGAGAGACCTTGAGCAAACTAAGCAACAACAAAATGAGTCATTCGCTGATTTTGTTAAAAGATGGAGGACCAAACTGACTGACATCGTCGATAGGCCAAACCTAGACGAACAAATTCATATCCTACTTCATTGTCTCCGCGAAGAGTACCAAGAGAAGCTTGTCGGCAATTACTTCCCTAGTTTCCTCGAGCTCCATAAATCGGGCCTTAGAATTGATGAATTGATCCGACTTAGAAAGAATTCAGAAAAGGAGAATTGTCCAACAAAGGGGAGCACCGGTCGTACCTATCATGATTTTGGTGAGACTACTCTTAAGGAAATGTTCGATGATCTAGTAGGCCAAGGAAAATTGAAGCCAATGGAAGACTATCATCCTAAGAAAATGAGGGAAGATTGGGACCACGACAAATTTTGCGATTACCATCAGTTTAGTGGTCATGACACCAACAATTGCTATAATTTGAGGGATGCCATCCAAGACTTGTATGAAGCCGGCAAGATCAACTGAAGCATCACCACCTTGGGGCTCCGATTGTCCTCTCCCTTTTTCCTTTGAAAAAAAAAAAGAAAAAAATATAGATTAGATCTACTTCCTAGTATGTTCTCGAAGAGTCGTTCTGTCATTCTAGTCCATCTCTATCCTCTCTAGTTTGTGTCAAGTAAACTATCGAGTCTGTTTCGAATTTCCTTATTAATAAAAGTTATCTCTTTATCCTAAACACTTTCCCAAGAGTTGTTTTCTTTATGGATATCATTTGATTCATGCTAAATAGTGGACCCTCATTCCTTAAATCATCACGAAAATAGAAACTTTTAAACAAGTTTTAAAACTATCCTTATAAGGCTTAAGGCTAAACATTACTCCTGTTGAAAGTCGAAGATCAACAAACGAAGGAAGCCAAAGGCGCTGCTATCAACATTCATCCCAAGAAGAGTGGGGCTACTCAATTCAAGGCTTTGAGAGTACAAAAAATAAAACAAAAGGCTCGCTAGGTCGAAACTCCTCAAATCGTCCTAGGCAAAAATTAGAGCATCAAAAAAAAAAAAAGAGAAGAAAAACTCTCAAGCCTTCATTACCCCACAACAAGGATAAAATTTCAACAAGGGCAAGAAGGACTCTCCCACAAAGAATAAGAGTCAAGTGATACCAACGAAGAAAAGAGGATTCCTCAACATCCTCTTACAATGAAGCCTGAATGGCAGCGCAAATGAAGAAGACTTTCAACATCAATCCATAAAGAAAAATGTTTAGCCTTAAGTCGTACTAATGATTGGCTTTCTTTTCAAACTCGTTAAGAAATTTCTAGATGATGCAAGGTCCATTAAAAGTAGAACAACTTTTCTAGACCTTTGAGCTATGTAACGTTCTTTGTTGAGTCTAGGGGCTTTCTCTTAGCCATTCTCATACACACTCTTGAAATCCAAGCAACAAAACTGGGGCTTCCTAACCTTTCCTCCCCCAGTCAATCCCTACTCAAACTCTCAAGAGTAATCAAATCTGCATTAGGAGCTTCCCTCTTCGCTTCTCACTCTCATCATTAAAGAATATTACTCCCCCAAAAGAGTCAATGCTTGGATCCAAAAAAAAAAATAATAAAAATAGAGTCCGTCTCTCCTAAACTAAACTCGAGATCTCATTTTTCTCCTTAATGAGATTCTTCCAACTGAGTCCCCTTCAAGTAAACATACTTTTCAAAAAAAAATGGCTCGCTAGGTTGAAAACTCGTAAAGAGCTGCCTAGGCAAAAGTTAGAGCACAAAAATGAAAGATGCAAAAGAGATGCCCGCTAGATTGAAAACTCGAAAGGGCGGTCTAGGCAAAAACCAGGGTGCGTCACAAAAAAAAATCAAAGGGAAAAAGGAGGGGATCCTTCTTCAATTCTCACAGCCTCACAAGCCTGTTCACGAAATCATCTACAACATACAAGAAGTCTTGGGGCTTGGTGTCAAGAGAAGCCTTGAAAAATACGTGCTTTGGATTATACAGCATAAGTTCTACATGGAAAAAGCCATTGGAGTGGTTTAGACCTTGTTCAGTCAATGATCATCAAATGAAAAGAAAACTTAGGGGCTTGACGATGAAAAAGTCCTACGACAACGAAAAATCCTTGAAGTATCCTGAACCTTAGCGTTGAACTTGGGTTATCTCAACGGGATCCTATTAGACGATTGTCTCATTCGATATTTAGATGGACCTCACGAGTTAGTCTTCTAAAACCAAAATCTAAATCACACAAACAATTTTCAATTCTCAAATAATAGAACTCATTCTCCCCGCTGATTCTTGGAGTCGAGTGCACATTGATCATCTTGAACAAACAAATGATTAAGTGAATATATGTTGCTATGCAAATGCTTTCACTAACCCTCTTGCAGGAATTAAAGTGCGTAAAGCACGTCAAGTGCTTACTTTTAGATCAAACATGTTGAGTGTTTGGATTTCGCCTACCATCTACCTTTCCATATAGAAATGCATCCAATTAAGTGCGTCGAGCATCTCTTAAAGCGTCAAGCATCCATTGCGTCAAGCAACCATGGCGTCAAGCAACCATCGTGTCAAGCAACCTTTGCGTCAAGCAACCATCGCGTCAAGAAACTATTGCGTCAAGCATTCATCACGTCAAGTGCCATGCGTCAAGCATATTCCAACAAAAAGCCCGATTCAACGCCCAGACAGGTGGATCGTCAACAATTAGGTGTGTCAAACATCTAAGATGCGTCAAGCATCTAGGGTCAGCATGTCAAATACTTACCTTATCAAAAGCCCGGTTCAACGCCCAGACAGGTGGATCGTCAACAATTAGGTGTGTCAAACATCTAAGATGCGTCAAGCATCTAGGGTCAGTATGTCAAATACTTACCTCATCAAAAAAATCCCGGTCTTGAATCGCCAGGATCGTCACCCCAACAAAAGGCTCGGTCCAACGCCCAAACAGGTGGATCGTCGAACCAAAAGCTCGGTCCAACGCCCAAACAGGTGGATCGTCGAACCAAAAGCTCGGTCCAACGCCAAAACAGGTGGATCGTCATCAGAAAAGCCCGGTCCAATGCCCAAATAGGTGGATTGTCATCAACAAAAGCTCGGTCCAACGCCCAAACAGGTGGATCGTCAAACCAAAAGCCCGATTCAACGCCCAAACAGGTGAATCGTCATCCTCAATAACAAAAAGCCCGATTCGGAGCCCAGAGAGGCGAATCGTCACAAAACCGACAGGACTCAAAGGACCTGAAAGGTAAGCCTTTGTTCTCTAACATATTTTCCGCAGGTTCGGAGCCCAGATAGGCGAATCTTCAGACAAACAGGTATATTCAGAATTGGGTCTTAATTTGATTCCTCAGTATGAATTTATCTTTCAAAAATAAAATCTCCTCGATTTTCAAAAAATGATTTTCAAAATACCTAAAGCAACCTTTTCGTGTTTTGGAGTCGAACTACGTTTTGGTCTGATTCTCCGATAGAGATACGTAGGCAGCCGTGCGGCCCGACCATCCCGACGTTCAGAATGATGTCTTTTCTATCAACGACATGACTTCTTCCATAAGTCTTGTCGCCGAGGGGCTCTGTAGACACCCCATTCTGAACACGTCAGATCATATTTATACCACTCTGAGTCTCGCTTTGAGTCAAGAAGTAGAAATCCACCATTTCGTCATGTTTCGTTAAGTTTTGACTAACCACCATTAGTTTGGGACTAAACTGCATACGAGATAACGAGGAAAGGACGGAATTGTCCACAGAAGCAATATCTCTCCGCGAGATGGCATGTCTCGCGCGAGATATCCTCCCTCTGCAGCATGCAGAAGGCAGTTTTCTCGTCGATTTCAACCTCTTTTCGGGATAAAACTTCATCCATCCGGCCAACCAATAGAATTTGGAGTCTGGAACCATCTTGAAGTGTTTGATCTCTTCTTCAATACTTCCCCAACCCCTATAAATACTTGGTGACTTCCAAGGTTGAAAAGGGAGGACAAAGTCCACAATTCTACACAACACACACATTTTGTTGGTTTCTCTCCTTGAAAGAATCCTACAAAATCACCCTAAAAATCACCTCAAAGTTTGTTTGTCAACCTTGTTGATAAACAAACATCAAGATCCAAGTCAAGGACTGAGGCGAAGCTCTGTCCGCATCAAGATTCGATTCTAAACTTGAGTCGAAACTCTGCCCAAATTACCTCACGCAAGGTAACCCCCTAAATCCCTTTCTAATTGATTGTTAGAGTGGTATAAGTCCATAGAATCTAGGATCGGCCTAGAGCCTCTCCAAGACATGGAGACGGTCTTGAAGCAATCGATCCTACATTCCGTTTAACCCCGTTAAATGGATCTTTTATTTGTATTATTTAAAATCTTCTTCTTCCTTTTTTGAAAACCTCTCTTTTCTTTAGCAAGACCAATCTCCGAATTGGGTTGAATGGATGCTCCTTGACATACCATTCCATAACCTAAGCCCCGAACCCAAATCTCTTCCAAAATGGTTTTTCTATGTTCTCCAAACGAATAATATAGGTGGCGACTCAAAAAGATAAAATTCTTCTCACAACGCTACAGTAGTACCTGGAACTAAGTCAATACAAAATTCCATTTCTCGATCCGGAGGCATGGAATACCCCATTAAAAACACATATATAAACTCACTCACAACCGATACATGAAATATTTCGGGTGACTTCTTACTCGAGTCTAACACATAAGCCAAATAACCTTCACACTCTTTAGACAATAACTTTTTGCCTTTAATGCAGATATGCAGGAATAACAAATAGGGACTTATCTGCATCTAACACAAACATAGGAAAATCATACATGGAAAATGAGACTCGCTTCTTACGACAGTCTACTAATGCATGACAACTACTTAACTAATCCATGCCAAGAATAACTTCAAAATCACGAATTGGTAACTCTACCAAATCAACTGGCAATACATGCCCACATATAACCACGTCACAACCATGGTAAACCAGAGAAAATTCAAGGCACTCTCCCATAGGAGTATATACCTCCAACACATGAGTCAAAATCTTAGGCAATTTATGCAAAGTAAAAGCAAAATACGATGCCACAAATACATGAGATGAACCGGGATCTATAAGAATACTTGCCTTAACTCCTGAGACAGGTAATATACCTCTAATGACTACCGTAGGATCTACCTCTCCACTAACCAAAGCAAAGACTCGACCTTGAAATTACTCTTTTGGCTTTCCTTCATTATCTCTCTTTGCACCACTTCTCTGTTGCCCTCCTTGCTAACCGCTGCCTAAAGCTTATCCTCGTTGCAACCTTGGACAATTCTTCCTAAAGTGACCCACTGCTCCACATTCTATACACTTACCTTGCTTACTCCAAGTGGGTGCAATAACGAGCCAACTCCGTAAACTTAGCTGAGCACTGAGCCACCGTCATGGTTCCTTGCTCTAGACCTAAGAACTCCACTTCCTTCTTGTCCCGAGTCACCATTGGAATAAATGTTCCTTGAACTTTCGAGTGAAATTCTCCCAAGTCTGGGGCGAATGATCCCGCTCCCAACTTTCCTTCAGAATCTGCCACCAATGCTCCGCTGGGCCTTCAAGTTTAAAGACCGTACATTAAACCTTTTCCTCATCTGGACTTTTCATAGCTGTGAAGATTTTATTCATTGCCTCGAGTCATCTTTCCGCCTTTAACGGATCCAGATCTCCATAGAAACTGGGTGGAGTCATCTTCACAAACTTTTCTAACCCATGGCCTTGACGTCCCTCGGGTTGATTAGGAGCTGGTCCCCGAGTTGTCATATTCTGTAAGAAGACTCTGAACAGATTCATCATCTCTTCATTCATATTTCCACCTGCCCCAACATTACCCTCATGCTCCGGAGCCCTATTCTAATCATCATCATTTCCAGCTATTTTACAAACCCCCTGCATCAAACACTCATCGTCAGTTATCACAAACTCCCCCTTAATCTAGACCTCTACCCTTGACATCTAAACTGAGCTCTGATACCAACTGTGGGGACACCAACCCGGAACCTTAGCTCGTGCCCTGAGCTGGAGGGTCCCCTTACTAGAAAAATCACCTAATTTTAAAAACTTTTGTTTAACTTTTAAATGTATAAAATCAACTTCCATAAATCAACATAAAACCAACTATATACCTCTCCACTTGTAGGCAGTTTATAAAACAAACTTTGTAAAAACAACGTGTTTTAGTTATAACATAAACGCAAAATTAAAGTTTTACAACATCAAAACTATACACAAGTTTTCCCCAAAAGAGTAGTATCCAAATGATACTCCCAACCACAATCTGACTATACAACGTACCCTGAAAATCCCAAAAGAAAATAGTCCAAACTCCTTCCCCCGGTCTCACTGGTTCGGGCCACCAGTCTCAGCGCGATCTAAAATAGTAAAGGGATAAGGGGTGAGAATAAATCTCAGCAAGCTATTATGATGCAACAAGATGTCACATAAGATGCATCACATAACAAGTGTATACATAAACCTTGTGAAAAGCGGTAAACACATTACGTTACCTCAGTTTACCTTTCACGTCTGAAAAATATGTCGTACAATGTGGGAGTAAAACTCCTCTCTTTTGTGAATTGCTTAAGCATATTCACATCTTATAAGACTCATTTTTCAGAGAACAATATAAGATACTAGCTATCTGCAAAGGCTTTTGGCTCAATACATAAGCTATCACCCCAATTTGTGGCCACAGAAGGGGACAGTCACAGGTATAATGTAATTCGATCACCTTATATAATATTTTCCGTAATTGATCGTATTCCATTATTGTTGGCACCCCAACCCGAAACCTTAGCTCGTGCCCCGAGCGGGAGGGTCCCCTTACTAAAATAACCCACCTAAAATTTCAAACTTTTGTTTAACTTTGGAAGATAAAACAAATTTTCAGATTTCAATCATAAAACCAACTCAAAACATCTCCACTTGGAGGAAAGTTATAAAACCAACTTTCAAAAGATAACAACCTGTTTAGTTACAAAATGAACACAAGTATAAAGGTTTACAAAACTAGTTCAATATACAAGTTGTTCCCCAAAAAATTAATGTCCACAAGCAACTCCCCACCAAACAACTCTAACATACCCTGATAATCCCAAAAGAACAAATTCCAAACTCCTTCCCGACCTCACTGGGTTGGTCCACCTGTCTTAGTGCGATATAAAACAGTAAAGAGAGAAGGGGTGAGAATAAATCTCAATAAGCTATTATGATGCAACAAGATGCCATATAAGATGCAACACAAAACAAGGTTGCTCAAAACACATTGGTAAAGCGGTAAACACATTATGTTACCTCAGTTTACCTTTCCCGTCTGAACAATAAGTCGTATACGTGGGAGTAAACTCCCTTCATTTGTGAACTGCTTAGGCATATTCATATCTTATAAGACTCATATTTCAAAGAATCATATAAGATACTAGATATTTGTAAGGCTTTTGGCTCAATATAAAAGCTATCACCCCAATCTATGGCCACAGAAGGGGACTGTCACAGGTATAATGTAATTCGATCACCTTATAGAACAATTTCCATAATTGATCGTATTCCATTATACCCCTAAACATCAGATGGTTGAAACACATTCAAGTACATAATAGATACTTGAAAAGAAGTCCACCATAGGGATAACAAAGTAACAACATGGTATTCATACTCATGTTCAAACCAATACAATAGTGCAACATATATTTCTTACACTACACAAACCATGAATATGTAATCAAATATGGGCACAATGCATCACAAGTAAGCTATACTTTTTCATTACACAACATGGAGTAACCTTTATAAAGGATCAAGATCGAATTACCAAGTTTTGAACAACTTTGGTTAAGTTCCCATCAAGCCTTTCAAACATATTCAATATAATATTTAAACCTCTTCCTCATAACTTTTTTGGCAAGTTAAGACATCATTGTATATCTCATATGTTGTACTAGTATTAGAGTCAAAAAGGGTTTAAAGGTATACTAGGTAGATTAGGTTTTAATTGCTTGAAAACTAATTCAGGGAAAACAAGGCAGGGCACGACTCGTCCCCCAGGGCACGAGTTGTCCCACTTAACACACAGCCTGATACAGTCGTCCACACAAGGCACGACTGGGTACGAAGGCATGGCACGACTCGTGCCATAGGGCTGGACTCGTGCCCTTCAGCAGAAACTCAAAACAGAGATGAAAATATCAGCAAGACCAAAACTAAAATGTTACATACTCCTATCCTTAATCTCCTTCAGCAAAATACCAACCAACACTTCAGTATACAACCCCAAACCATTTCAATTCATCCCAACTTCATTCCAACTCCAAACAAAGTACTCCTAACATTAACTTCAACAATGGTACTTCAATCCTTTCATTTTAAAAATAAAACCATACCCAAAATTCCAATATACTACACCCCAAACCATTTTAACCCATTTCAACCCCAAGTAAAATGTACCAAACCCACATGCAACACTTCCATATTTAACCCAAGACCATTTCAATTCATTACCAATTCATTTCAACTCATTCTAACTCCAAGTAAAATATTCCCAAAGTGACATACAACCATAATAACATTAATCTTAAATTATTCCTATCTTTTCACCTTAACAACAACACCATAACCAACCTAGTTCAACTCATTCCACTAAAATTCTAATTCAAAGAAAATGTTCCAAAATATCAAGAACCATTTATAAAACATGTTAGGTTTTGGGGTTACAAATGCAGCGGAAGAACTTAGAAATAACATCAAAAACCCTAGCCCTATGATCCGTCTAGCATGAAGAGATTAGAAAATCATGAAATAGAATTACATACCTCGAATGCGATTTGATTTGTCAAAGTAGATCTCAAAATTCAAGCCTTGAACTTTGATGTCAGATCTTCTAAATTCCTTCTTCGAACTTGGTGATGAAATCAACAAAGGAGCTTCAAGCTTTAGGAGATAAAGTAACCTCCCTCTAATGATGATCCACACGCGAACGAACCAATAACACCTTCTTGTTGGATTGCTAGATGATCCTCTTGATTATTGAATCGATATTCAATAATCAAAGCCAAAAACTTATGAAAAATTGGGAGCCTTTTGATTCAAAATCAAAACCAAAGTCTAGAGTTTCATAAACCTTAGAATAATGAATTAGGATGGATTTATAACTGCATAGGACTTGTATTTATATCATATATAAACCCTAGTCAAAATAGGTTAGAAGTCCTTAGCAATCCCAATCCAATCCGTCCAAGGAAAACGCGTTCTGACCGAAATTCGCCAGGGCACGACTCGTGCTCCTGCGCACGAGTCGTGCCACGAGTCGTGAAAAGGCAATATGAGTCGTACCAAGCCTGATTTAAGCCGTGTAATGATTCGCGACAAAAGATGCACTCGTGCTGGGGTTTGTCACGAGTCGTGACAACAGTCATGAGTCGTGCTCCTCCCCTGAGTCAACTGGTCAACGAAAAATCCTTGAAACGCCAAAACGTAGTCGTTTAAACTACTCTTGGCATGAGTCGTGCCTATAGGCACGAGTCGTGCCTATAGGCAAGAGTCGTGCCCTTATCCCAAAATTCTAGATTTAGCTCGAATTTTGGGATAAGGGCACGACTCGTGCCTATAGGCACGAGTCGTGCCCTTATCCCAAAATTCTAGATTTAGCTCGAATCAAATTCATTCTTTGTGTGTGACCCAAAAGGAATTATATTATGTTGGTAGTGAGTCGAAACATCGACCTCACAAGACATAAGTGACTTCTAGCAAATCATTATGTCCACCCAATTAATATAACATCAAAGCTTAATTCCTCAATAGATCCAATGTCATAATCTTTTTGTCCATGATGTCCAATTGAACATGAGTCATGGTCTAGGTCAACTAATTTCGTTCAATGCTTTCTCGATTCTGAATATGTTGATAATGCAAATGCATTTAATCTCTATCAAATCACTTGAGTGTGGCAACACATTTCATCAACATCATTCATCGAGGGGCCCAAGCAAACATCTCTCTTCATAAGAGGGACAAATTCTATCTTGACTTATCATTCTTCCCTACATGAATCCAAACGTGCTAACATAGCCCTTATTGCTATTCGATTAAAGATAGTGTTTGAATATATCAAACACGATCTTCTTCATGTGGAAGACGATGATAATCTCAGGTACTAAAGATTCAATAACATGACTATCATGAGATTTAATCATGACAACAGACCATGTCATAAATCTCATAAGTAGGTCAAGTCCAATACTTGTTCTCTAGCAAGTATCCATAAGTGTAATGTGCATCTCCATGCATATAATCATCTCTATGATTATCCATTACCAACTTATACTAGTTGTTCACAACAACTAGGGACGCAGTTCAATATAATAAACATGCAAACATATAATGAACAGAATAAATGCGCTCTATAATAAATAATAAAGATGATACATAATGGTGTTGGGTTTTATGGGTCCATGCGCAGCAGAATTAAGCATCTAATTAATACAAAACCCAAGAGCCTAGGATCCGTTCTATACAATTAACTTGAAACCTATGAGATAGAAATAACCAACCTTGAACGCTTTCCGTTCTAGAGCTATCGAACGATTTAATAATGTGATTTTGAATCACAAACTTCGTTCTTCAGATTGCTTGAAATCTAGGCCTTGATCGTTGAACGAGCAAAGACCCTCTTTCGGTATCCACACCTTTGAATGAACCAAGAATGACTTCTTGAAGATTGCTAGATCTTTTAAACCTATGAAGAATATTGAGAATATATGTTGTTATTTTCTTTTCAGAAATTCGGCTAACTTTTTAGGGTTGACAGACCTTCATATATATACTACATTAGTATGGTATGTTTCCTAACCAAATTAGGAAACCAGTCTGTAAAACTGCCTCATGACCTGTTATGTCGCACGACCACACGAGGCGCATGGCCTAGTTGTGTCGCACGACCAGACAAGGCTGATGAGGAATTTCTCAATCATTCTTCCTATGGTTTAATCAATTCATTCTAGTTGTGTGTGACCCAATAGGATTATATTATGTTGGCAATGAGCTCGATCATATCGACTCTCATAAGGCATAAGAGGACTCTAGCAAGCCATTTTGTCTACCCAAATAATATAACGTAGAGTTCACGTTTCCAATGGTGCATTTCCATTTCTCCCTTTGTCTCACGATGTTATATTGAACACAAGTCATGGTCCTCGTCAACTTGTCTTTGTTCAATGCTTTCTCGATTTCGAGTATAATGATAGATAATCCAATCGTATTGGGGTATGGCCATACACTTTCATTATTATCACTCATCGAGGGGCCCAAGCAAAACATCTCTCTTTTGAGGGACAAATTCCATCTTGACTTATCATCCTTCCCATCATGAATCTGATCATGCCAAAGACAGCCTTTATAAATATCGTGTTAAGATATCGTTTGTCTAAAATCAAACATGAATTTCATCATATGTAAGGTCATGATAATCTCAGGTCTAGGGACTAAATGAAGTGACCATATGAGATTTAATTATGACATTTGACCATGACATAAATCTCATACGGGTCAAGTCCAGTCACTTGTTCACTAACAAGTACCCATATTTTCAATGTGCATCTCTATGCATATAATCATCATATGATTATCCATTGACAATTATACTAATTATTCTCTTGATAATTAGGGATGGAGATTATTACAATAAATATGCAAAATGTATAATAATCAAATAATAAACTTAAACGATAAAGATGATACATAACGGTTTTAAGTTAAATATAACTAAAGCCTAGGGAATTACACCAATAGTCTCCCACTTGCACTAGGCTCCATTTATGTATCGAATACTTATGGATCCAACATGACCACCATGCTTCTGCCTGTGCGAGGGTCTTTGTAAGTGAATCCCTAATGTCATCATCGGTTGATACTTTGCATATATTAACGTCTTCTCATTCTTTATGAATTCTCGAAAAACGTCTAAGTGAGTGTTTGGATCACCATTGTGAACTTGGTTCCATTGTTTGCACAAATGACACCATATTTATCACAACAAAGTTCACTGATTAGTGATACTTGGAACATTTCCAAAACACTAAGTGAACTTTTGATCCAAACTGCCTATTTTAGCTACATCATATGTTGCTAAAATTTGGCCTTAGTAGTAGAGTCGGCTACAATTTTCTGCTTGGAATTCATCCAATCAAAACTGCACCTCTAATAAGCATAAACACAAATTCTAATTGCGATTTTAAATTAATTTTGTCAGTTTGGAAGCTAGCATCTATGTAACCCTTACAACAAGATTAACTTCCAATCTTTCAAATACCAAGAATGTATCCTTAGTTCTTCTTAAGTCCTTAAGGATCGTCTTAACTGCCATCCATTGGTTCTCAACATGATCAGATTGGTATCGACTCGTCATGCTTGAAGCATACGAAATGTTGGGTCTAGTACAAATCATGGCATATATGACAGATCCAAATGCCGGAGCATATGGAACTTCATTCATTCCCTTTTGCTCATCAGCTGTCACAAGATAATGAGTATTGCTAAGAAAAACAC
This sequence comes from Adenophora triphylla var. japonica, assembly GCA_022495995.1. Lineage (NCBI taxonomy): Eukaryota > Viridiplantae > Streptophyta > Magnoliopsida > Asterales > Campanulaceae > Adenophora > Adenophora triphylla. The sequence goes on along the minus strand of JAFEMH010001593.1, from coordinate 425,300 downwards.
CATTACCCATTGACAAGTTGCTTTTCTTAGACTCTGCTAAGAACCTTATCAATGTGAGTATTTTGACTCAAATCAATTTATCCTTTTAGATCTATATCTATAGATCTTGATGCCAAGGATGTAAGCGGCTTTACCTATATCTTTCATTGAGAAACCTTTCCTTGACCAAGACTTGACAGTCTTAAGTGTCGAAACTTTGGTTTTTCCAATGAGTAAGATATCATTATAATAAAACAATAGAAATGATACTACGCTCCCACTGAATTTCATGTATATACAAGGTTCATCTTCATACTTGATGAAATCAAACTCTTTAACCGTTTCATCAAAATGAAGATTCCAATTCCTTGAAGCTTGCTTCAACCCATCTCATGGATCTTTGCAACATGCATACTTTATTAGAATTTCTCGGATCGACAAAACTTCGGGTTGTGAACTATACACATCCTTAATAATCTTTCCACTTAAAGAAAGCCATTTGACATCCATTTGTCATATCACATAGTCATAATATGCGATTATGGCAATTGAAATTCTAATAGACTTTGACATTGTAACTGGCAAAAAAGGTTTCAACATAGTTAATACTATGAATTTGTCTAAATCCCTTTGCTACAATCCTTAGTCATGAAAGTATACACCTTCTCATCCATGTCGGTCTTGAAGACCTACTTGCACTCTTTAAGTTTTTACACCTTCAGGTAGCTTAATCAAGTTCCAAACTTGATCATCAAACATGGATTGTAATTCGGATTCCATGGGTCCTAACCATTTATCCAAATTAGTAATGGACATCGCCTCGAGATAGGAAGTAGGATCGTCATTCTCAATGACTTCCACCTCATTACTTTCCGATACGAGAGATCAATATTTCTTGGGTTCGGATTGTAACCTATCCGATCTACGATGGACTTGTGCATCTTGAACTGGTTCCACAACTCTTTGTGAACTTGGTTCCATCTCTACTCTTGGTTCCATATTATTTTCGGGTTCTTGAACTTCTTCAAGATTAATTTTAATCCAACTAGATTCTTTATTAAAAAACTATTTCTCAAGAAATTAATCGTATAGGGAAACAAACATTTTGTTCTCTTCGCGGTTGTTAGATTAATTTCCGAAAATAACCTTGTCAGATTTGGTGCTAACTTATCAGAGACAAGTCTCTTCTTATAAGCTTTGCAACCCCAAATCTTCATGAAAGACAAACTAAGTTTTCTTCCATGCCACATCTCATGTGGGACCTTAGGAACCGATTTAGTAGGGACTCAATTCAGTATAACCGCATTATTTCTAATGCATATCCTCAGAAAGTAATAGGAAAGTCTACTTGACATATCATCGAATGAACCATGTCCTACAAGGTTCAATTCCTCCTCTCAGACACACCATACAATGTGGTGTTCCGGGTGGAGTCAACTCTGAAACGATTTCATAGTTATGAGATGATTGTCAAACTCTTGACTCAAATATTCATCACCTCGATCTAATCGAAGTACTTAATATTTTTGCCAAGTTATTTTGTACTTTATCTTGAAATGTTCGAAGCATCTCAAACGATTCACCTTTGGACTTCATCAGATAGACATAGTCATATCTAGATAAGTCATCGGTGAATGTGATGAAACACCAAAATCCTCCCCTAGCAATGCTGCTTAATAGTCCACATACATCTCATGTATAATGACCAATAAGTACTAGCCCTCCCACTACTCTTAGTGCAGGGTGGTTTGGTCAATAATCCCAATAAATAAGATCCACATTCCTCAAATGATTCATAGTCATATGAGTCTAAAAATCCATGTTAATGGAGTTTAGATATATGTTTCTTATTTATCTGACCAAATCGTCAATGCCATATGAACGGGTTGTTCATATTGTTCGGTTTAGATTTCCAATTATATTATAGATATCTTCAATATTATTTTGTTTCTCATCATCAAGGATATGAAGATCATTCAATGACATATGCAATACAGTAAGGCATATCATTAAATAAATATAAAACTTCTTATTTTAATAAGAAAATTATATCCTTCATCATCCATATAAGAAACGGAAATAATACTCCTACGCAAATCTGGAACGTAGTCACACTTGTTCAAAACAAGTATTAGTCCCCAAGGTAAAGTGACTTCATGAGTCCCTATGTTTAATGCAACAATTCTTGCTTCATTTCCACGCATAGGTTTAATTTACCTTCTTTGAGTAGCTTTCTATTCTTTGTTTCTTGCACATTTAAACAAATGTGGGATCTATATCTGGTATCATATACCCAAGAACAAGAAGTCGAAAGGGAAATATCTATCACATAGATACTTGAAGTAGTAGCAATCATATTGCCCTTCTTCACCTTTTAGACCTTCCTAATAAGCCTTGCAACTTTGCTTCCAATTACCAATCTCATTGCAATGGTAGCAAACTGCATCCTTTTGAGACACTTTTGGGTTTAGCCTCTTTGGCTTTGGCAACTTTTGCCCTAGGTTTAGCAAACTTTTCTTTACCTTCTTTTCCTTTCCGTATGAACCCTTTTCTTGTGTCAACCATTAACACAATTTGCAGATTGCTCCTTCTTTCATCTCATGAATTAAGAGCCTTCACCACAATATACATCTTTTGCCTAGCTTGCATTTGGAACATTTCCTTTTGCGGCTAGAACAAAAGTAACTTCCATGTGTTCAAGGTTCTTCATAAGAGCCTTTAAACATGGTGGCAAGTATAAGGCAAACAACATCATAGGAATCATCTTTTTGTTTCATATGTTGATCCTTATCTGCCTTTTGCAACATTTGCATTTGGTTCAGCAGGAATTGATTCGTCAAGAACGTACAATTTTGCTTAAGAACCATTCTTAGGCATCTGATCAAATCAGAATAACTTGTATTGTTCTTTTCGAACTTTGTCCTTCATAAGGACGAATCACAATTTATTGTGTTATGATATTTCTACAACAAAATATGCAAACTATATGAAAACATATAAATATCAGCATATTTATCATCTAAGAGCAAAATAATGTATTTCACAAATACTCCCGCTAAATTATACACCTTCCAATGCAAATAAGCATAATATAATTTAATGAGCTAAGATCCAACTTTAATTTAATCTCAAGTACGTTATGGCGCACCGCTCAAGATTAAAATTAATTAGGTAGAAAACATCAATCATATCGTATATGACTCTTATATCTTTTATGAGATTTATTCAAGACATCATATGTCTAAGTATATTTTAATCTCATCTTATGCCTTGGGTCCAAAACCATTTTGATAACCCAATTGAGTTCATCCACTTTAAACGTATAGGAACCACCATTTCCTCATCTTGCTCGCAAACGGAATAGAATCAAAGTACCTTGCTATGGCAAGCCCACCCAAAACTATCCGAGTGGTCTAAAGTGTTTTATTCATGGATTGGCATAAAGAACTTAAAAGTTAAATGAAGGTTCTTAAAAGTAGATTATAAGCATATCAGCAAAGATAATCATAATTGCGCACCAGGTAAGTTCCCAAGAAATAGGTGAGCCACAAGGACTACTTAAGTACCAAGTTTCTCCTTCGACAGAACCCTCCTTGACATGCACAATTAGAATACTAGCTCAGATTTGCAACATAATCAATACTTTATATTAATGACTTGTTTCTCACAAATAATCAAATTAAACCAAATTTTGCGTAAATCGACTTGTTTCTCATAAACAATCAGAAAACCAAAATTTAATGTTTCAACTAAACATTTAAGAAATTATCATTCAATGTTTCAACTAAACATCTAACAAAACTCTTAACATTTAAGAGCATATAATTCATGCATCGCAACAATTAATAAAATCATATTTTAATTAACTAAGCATGCATAAACAATGAATTAATCTAGCATAGTCCTATAAACTTAATTTCCAGAAATTTATAGCATCCAGATTAATACATAAACATATCAGATTGTAAACACATTCACAGATTAGCAGGATTGTTGAACAAACTGATTCTGCCCAGATTGGGCATGGAGTCTCGCGTGACACAGACAAGCAGTGTCGCGTGACACAGTCAAGCAGTGTCGCGTGACACAACAAAGCAGATTTGCAGATTTGCAGATTCAATTAGTTCTAAATCACAGAGTAATTAAATCATGTAAACAAATTTTAACAGATTTAATTCAATATCAATAGAACACGATTTAGGCATATTGTTTCAAAAACAATCAATCTATCGCATACAAAACATGCAAAAGAACATATAAACGATTTATATTACTTTTCTAGCATGTTAATTCAAACTTAACCATACGAACGGGGCTCTGATACCACTATTGGGTTTTATGGGTCCATGCGCAGCGGAATTAAGCATCTAGTTAACACAAAACCCAAGAGCCTAGGATCCGTTCTATACAATTAACTTGAAACCTATGAGATAGAAATAACCAACCTTGAACGCTTTCCGTTCTTGAGCTATCGAACGATTTAATAATGTGATTTTGAATCACAAACTTCGTTCTTCAGATTGCTTGAACTCTAGGCCTTGATCGTTGAACGAGCGAAGACCCTCTTTCGGTATCCACACGTTTGAATGAAGCAAGAATGACTTCTTGAAGATTGCTAGATCTCTTAAACTTATGAAGAATATTGAGAATATATGTTATGATTTTCTTTTCAAAAATTCGGCTAACTTTTTAGGGTTGACAGAACTTCATATATATAATACATTAGTATGGTATATATTTCCTAATCAAATTAGGAAACCAGTCTGTAAAACCGCCTCAGGACCTGTTATGTTGCACGACCACACGAGGCACATGGCCTAGTTGTGTCGCACGACCAGACAAGGCTGATGAGGAATTTCACAATCATTCTTCCTATGGTTTAATCAATTCATTCTAGTTGTGTGTGACCCAATAGGATTATATTATGTTGGCAATGAGCTCGATCATATCGACTCTCATAAGACATAAGAGGACTCTAGCAAGCCATTATGTCTACCCAAATAATATAACGTAAGAGTTCACGTTTCCAATGGTGCACTTCCATTTCTCCCTTTATCTCACGATGTTATATTGAACACAAGTTATGGTCCTCGTCAACTTGTCTTTGTTCAATGCTTTCTCGATTTCGAGTATAATGATAATCTAATCGTATTGGGGTATGGCCATACACTTTCATTATTATCACTCATCGAGGGGCCCAAGCAAAACATCTCTCTTTTGAGGGACAAATTCCATCTTGACTTATCATCCTTCCCATCATGAATCTGATCATGCCAAAGATAGCCTTTATAAATATCGTGTTAAGATATCGTTTGGCTAAAATTAAACATGACTTTCATCATATGTAAGGTCATGATAATCTCAGGTCTAGGGACTAAATGAAGTGACCATATGAGATTTAATTATGACATTTGATCATGACATAAATCTCATACGGGTCAAGTCCAGTCACTTGTTCTCTAACAAGTACCCATAATTTCAATGTGCATCTCTATGCATATAATCATCATATGATTATCCATTGAAAATTATACTAATTATTCTCTTAATAATTAGGAACGGAGATTATTATAATAAATATGCAAAATATATAATAATCAAATAATAAACTTAAATGATAAAGATGATACATAACGGTTTTAAGTTAAACATAACTAAAGCTTAGGGCATTACACCAACAAATGGTTCAAGTCAAACATAACTATAGCCTAGGGCATTACACCAACAATCTCCCACTTGCACTAGGCTCCATCTATGTATCTAATACCCATGGACCTCACATGACCATCATGCTTAGCTTGTGCGAGGGGCTTTGTAAGCCGATCCCCAATGTTATCATCGGTTGATACTTTGCATATCTTAATGTCTCCCCGATCAATGAACTCTCGAATGAGATGGAAACATCTAAGTATATGTTTGGATCTCTGGTGTGACCTTGGTTCCTTTTCTTGCGCAATGGCACCATTGGTGTCACAATAAAGTTCCACCGGATAAGTGATACTTGGAACAACTTCCAAGTCACTAATGAACTTTTTGATCCAAACTGCCTCCTTAGCTGCATCGGATGCCTCTATATATTCGGCCTCAGTATTAGAATCGGCAATAGTACCCTGCTTGGAACTCTCCCAACATATCGCACCTCCGTTAAGCATAAACACAATTCCTGACTGCGACCGAAATCATCCTTGTCGGTTTGGAAGCTAGCATCTGTGTAACCTCTTACAACAAGATCTTCTTCCATCCCTCCAAATACCAAGAATGCATCCTTAGTCCTTCTTAAGTACTTTAGGATTGTCTTGACTGCCATCCAATGATTCTCACCCGGATCAGATTGGTAACGACTTGTCATGCTCAAAGCATACGAGACGTCGGGTCTAGTACAAATCATTGCGTACATGATAGAACCAATAGCCGAAGCGTATGGAATGGCATTCATCCTCTTTCGCTCCATAGTTGTCTTAGGACACTGTGTCTTGCTAAGAGTAACACCATGACCCATTGGCAAGTTTCCTCTCTTAAAATTTTCCATCTTGAATCTTTTAAGAACCTTGTCAATGTAGGTACTTTGACTCAAATCAATGATCCTCTTAGATCTATCTCTATAGATCTTGATACCAAGGATGTAAGCGGCTTCGCTCATATCTTTCATTGAGAAACACTTCCCTAACCAAGACTTGACACTCAAGCGGAGGAATGTCGTTTCCAATGAGTAAGATATCATCGACATACAATAAGAAAAATAGCACAACGCTCCCACTGAATTTCATGTATACACAAGGTTCATCTTCGTTCTTGATAAAACCAAACTCTTTGATTTTCTCATAGAACCGAAGATTCCAACTCCTAGAAGCTTGCTTCAATCCATAAATGAATCTTTGCAACTTGCACACCTTGTTAGAATTTCGTGGATCTACAAAACCTTCGGGTTGTCATATACACATCCTCAAGCAGTTTTCCATTAAGGAAAGCGGTTTTGACATCCATTTGCCATATCTCATAGTCATAATATGCAGCTATGGCAATCAAAACTCTAACAGACTTAAGCATGGCAACAGGTGAGAAGGTTTCATCATAGTCTACACCATGAGTTTGCCTATATCCCTTTGCTACAAGCCTAGCCTTATAAGTATGCACCTTTCCATCCATGTCAATCTTCTTCTTGAAGAACCACTTGAACCCTATGGTTTTTACACCTTCGAGTGGCTCAATCAAGTTCCAAACTTGATTATCCAACATGGATTTCAATTCGGACTTCATGGCTTCTAACCATTTATCCGAATCGGGATCGGACATCGCTTCTTGATAGGAAGTAGGTTAGTCGTTCTCAATAACTTCCACTTCATTACTTTCCGACACGAGAAATCCATATCTTTCGGGTGCGGATCGTAACCTATCCGATCTACGATGGACTTTTGGATCTTGAATCGGTTCCACAACTTCTTGTGGACTTGGTTTAGTTTATACTATCGATTCCATGTTATTTTTAGGTTCTTGAACTTCTTCAAGATCAATTTTACTCCCACTAGATGCTCTATTGAGAAACTGTTTCTCAAGAAAAGTACCATATTGAGCAACAAACACTTTGTTCTCCACGCGGTTGTAAAAATAATACCCTTTGGTTTCCTTAGGGTAACCAACGAAAATAACCTTGACAGATTTAGGTGCTAACTTATCAGAGACAAGTCTCTTCACATAAGCTTCGCAACCCCAAATATTCATGAAAGTCAAATTAGGTTTTCTTCCATGCCACATCTCATGTGGGGTCTTAGGAGCCGATTTAGTAGGGACTCTGTTCAGTGTGAACACAGCAGTCTCTAATGCATGTCCCCAAAAGGATATAGGAAGGTCTACTTGACTCATCATCGAATGAACCATATCTAATAGGGTTCTATTCCTCCTCTCGAAAACACCATTCCATTGTGGCGTTCCGGGTGGAGTCAACTCTGAAACAATTCCACAGTTTTTGAGATAATTGTCAAACTCTTGGCTCAAATACTCACCACCACAATCGGATTGAAGTGATTTAATTGTTTTGCCAAGTTGATTTTGTACTTCATTTTCAAATGTTCTAAACATCTAAAATGATTCACTCTTAGACTTCATCAGATAGACATAGCCATATCTAGATAAGTCATCGTTGAATGTAATGAAATACCGAAATCCTCCTCTAGCAATGCTGCTCATTGGTCCACATACATCAGTATGTATTAGGCCCAATAAGTCACTAGCCCTTTCACTACTCTTAGTGTAGGGTGGTTTGGTCATTTTACCCAATAAACAAGATTCGCATATCTCATATGATTCATAACCATGTGAGTCTAACATTCCATCTTTGTGGAGTTTAGAAATGCCTTTCTCGTTTATATGACCAAGCCGGCAATGCCACATGAACGAGTTGTTCATGTCATTCGTTTTAGACTTCTTGTCCACATGATAAACATTTTCAATACTACTTTGTTTCTCATCAACATCAAGAACATAAAGGCCATTAAATGAATTTGCAATACCATAAAGCATATCATTTAAATAAATATAAAACTTCTTATTCTTAATAAGAAAATTATACCCCTCATTATCCAAACAAGAAACAGAAATAATATTCCTACTCAAATCCGGAACATAGTAACAATTGTTCAAAACAAGTACTAAGCAACTAGGTAAAGTTACATCATATGTCCCTACGGCTAATGCAGCAACTCTTGCTCCATTCCCAACACGCAGGTCAACTTCACCTTGTTTGAGTAGCTTCCTATTTCTCAGTCCCTGCACATTTAAACAAATGTGAGATCCACATCCGGTATCTAATACCCATGAACTAGAAATAGAAAGGAAAATATCTATCATATAGATACCTAAATCAGGAGCAATCGCATTGCTCTTCTTCGCCTTTAGGCCTTCCTTGTAAGCCTTGCAGTTGCACTTCCAATGACTAACCTCTTGGCAATGGTAGCAAACCGCCACTACCAGAAATTGGTGCTTTAGCGACGGAATCAACAGCGACGGAAATTGGTGCTTTAGCGACGGAATCAACAGCGACGGAAGCATTCCGTCGCTATTTAGCAACGAAAATTAATCTTTAGCGACGGAATGATTTTGGCGTCAAATTTACCGACGAAATTTAATTCCGTCGCTAAATTCCGTCGCTAAAACGAATATTCCTCGAATATTCGTTTCATTACCGCCATTATTTTGGCGCAAGATTTACCGGCGGAATATTCCGTCGCTAGTTCTTTATCAGCGACGGAATTATTCCGCCGGTGAAAAGTTATTATTTTTTTATTTTTTTTTATTTATCAGCGATGAAATTATTCTGTCAGTGAAAATTAAATATTTTTTTTAAATAATACACCGACAGAATATTTCCGCCACTGATAATTTTAAAAAAAAATAATTTATCAGCGGCGGAAATATTCTGTCTATGAAAATTAAATATTTTTTATTTTTTTAAAATAATACATCGACGGAATATTTTCGCCGCTGATAATTTAAAAAAAATTAATTTATCAGCGGCGGAAATATTCCGTCGGTGTAAATTAAATATATTTTTTATTTTTTTAAATAATACACCGATGGAATTTTTCGCCACTTATTAATTAATTTTTTTTAATTTATCAGCGACGAAATATTCCGTCGGTGAATATAAAATTTAATTTTTAATAATTTTTAGAACTAATTAACAAAATAACTAACTGAAAACATTAAAAAATTATACTAAAATGTTGGAAAATTGACTGAAATTTCAAAAAACTAACTGAAATTTTGAAAAACTAACTGAAAATATTAAAAAACTAACTGAAAACGTTAAAAAACTAACTGGAATTCTAAAAAACTAACTGGAAACGTTAAAAAACTGACTGATATTTCAAAAAACTAATTGAAAACGTTATACCCTATACCATATACTATATAACCTATACCCTATACTACCCTATACCCTATACCCTATACAATATACCATATCATATACTATATACCCTATGCCCTATACTATATACCCTATACCCTATATACCCTATACCCTATATACCCTATACTATATACCCTATACCATATACTATATACCCTATACCCTATACCCTATACTAAACACTATACTATATACCCTACACCCTATAGCTAGGCCTATACAATACACTATACCCTATACCCTATACCCTATATACTATACCTTATACACTATACCCTATACACTAAATCCTAAACCCTAAACCCCAAAACCTAACCCCTAAACCCTAAACCCTAACCCCTAAACCCTAAGCCCTAAACCCTAAACCCTAACCCCTAAACCCTAACCACTAATCCCTAAATCCTAAACCCTACACCCTAAGCCCTAACCCCTAAACCCTAAACCCTAACCCCTAACCCCTAAACCCTAACCTCTAACCCCTAAACCCTAACCCCTAAACCCTATACCCTAAACCCTAAATCTTAAACTCTAAACCCTAAACCTTAACCTCTAACCCCTATACCCTATACCCTAAACCCTATACCGTATACCCTATACACTATACCCTATACCATATACACCAAACCCTAAACCTTAACCCCTAAACCCTAAACCCTAACCCCTAAACCCTAAACCCTAACCCCTAAACCTTAAACCCTAACCCCTAAACCCTAAACCCTACACCCTACACCCTACACCCTAAACCCTAAACCCTAAACCCTAAAATCTAAACCCTAAACCCTAATGCCCTATACCCTATACATTATGCCCTATACCCTATACACTATACCCTATACACTATACACTATACACTATACCATATACCCTATACACTATACCCTATATACTATACACTATATGGTATAGGGTATAGGGTATAGGGTATAGTGTATAGGGTATAGGGTATAGTGTATAGTATATAGTGTATAGGGTATTGGGTATAGTGTATAGGGTATAGGGTATAGTGTATAAGGTATAGGGTATAGTGTATAAGGTATAGGATATATGGTATAGTGTATAGGGTATAGGGTATAGGATATAGTGTATAGTGTATAGGGTATAGGGTATAGGATATATAGTGTATAGGGTATAGGGTATAGTGTATAGGGTATAGGGTATAGTGTATAGGGTATAGGGTATAGGCTATAGGGTATAGTGTATAGAGTATAGGGTATAGTGTATAGGGTATAGGGTGTAGGGTATAGGGTATAGGATATAGGGTATAGGATATAGGGTATAGTGTATAGTGTATAGTGTATAGGGTATAGGGTATAGTGTATAGTGTATAGGATATAGGGTATAGTGTATAGGGTATAGTGTATATGGTATAAGGTATAGGGTATAGGGTATAGAGTATAGGGTATAGTGTATAGGGTATAGTGTATAGTGTATAGGGTATAGTGTATAGTGTAAAGGGTATAGGGTATAGTGTATAGTGTATAGGGTATATGGTATAGGATATAAGGTATAGTGTATAGTATATAGGGCATAGGGTATAGTGTATAGTGTATAGGATATAGTGTATAGGGGTTTAGGGGTTAGGGTTTAGGGTTTAGGGATTAGGGGTTAGGGTTTAGGGGTTAGGGAGTAGGGTTTAGGGTTTTTTTTTTTTTTTTTAATGAACCAGGACGTCACTTGAGAGCTTTTATTGATAAAAGAAAATATTACATCAATGATCGGGAATTAAAATGCCCAAATCTAAATCCAAAGTAATTAAAAATAGACCTTTCTATCCCAAAGTATCCCAAGCATGAACACCAGATCAGACTTCATGAAAAACAGGCCAAGCTTCACGTCATACACAGCCACAAATCGGCCCCCACTTCCAAGGCAGGCCCAACCCAACCCACATAGCCCAGACCACCAAGCCCAAGTCGCCAGGGGAGCGGACGCTCCATCAGTAAAGGAGCGGACGCTCCAGAGCAACAGAAACTCCCACGTTGAATTTACTCCATTTGCACGGTCGAGTTCAACTCTAAGCATGGACTCGCCTTCCCCTTGCATGGCCATGATGAAAACAACACATGGCAACGCACTGTAGATAAAAACCATAAAAACACTTCCAACATTCAAAAATCTGTCGTACAGTGTAACAAAAATCCTCCACAATATCACCAAACACCAGGAAACCAACCCCATGTCAACGGCGAGAGAAAAATATTGCATCCATGAGCGGGTATTAAAATACCCAACTTTAAAACCAACGTAATTAAAATACGAAACAAATCTTATCCTAAAAATGTTCCAGGCCAACCCAAGGCAGTAAGGCCGAGCTTGGCCCCAAAATTGCACCTTCATCCAGCCATGCAATGCCCATTCAGCCAAGCAAATGGGCCAAGCACAAGACATCTCAGCCCAAACCGCCATATGCCAATCAGTAAGGGGAGCGGACGCTCCACCAAAAAGGGAGCGGACGCTCCCAATAACCAGAAACTTCAAAGTTGAAACCAACCAAAGGGCATGACTCGTCTTGCAAATCACGACTCGTCCACCAAAGATTAAAAATGTCGCATGACAGAACTCAGAACTTGCAGAAATAACATCAGCAACACAGTTATGCAGTACCAAAACCCAAGTGATGCAATGGTAAACATCAACAGCCACCATACAACCAAGCAAAACCAAAAACAAACCCATCTTAACGAACATCAGCAACACAGTTGTGCAGTACCAAAACCCAAGTGATGCAATGGCAAACATCAACAGCCACCATATAACCAAACAAACCCAAAATCAAACCCATCTTAACGTCTTTCAACATAAATTCCCAACTCATCAAACCTTAAAGCATTTCTCACCTCCCTTGGCAAAGCATTAGCCATATCATACCTCATAGATTGACGATGCACATGAGCCATAACCGCCCGACGATCAGCCACCCCATTAGCTTCCCTTAGAACATGTCGAATGCCAAAATCACCCAACAACCTCCCACATTCCCTTAGCTCATATGAATATTGCCAAGGACCAAAAAAACTACCTCTCAAAATCCCAACCGCCACCAAAGAGTCCGACTCCACCTGAACCGAAGACAGCTGAAGCACCCGGCATATACGTAAACCATCTCTCAATGCAAAAATCTCCGCCTTCATGTTAGTGCCCATCCCATATAAATTGGAAAAAGCAAGAACGAAACCACCTCTCCAATCTCGAATGACACCTCCTCCCGAACACTCCCCATGTACCGAGGAACCATCCATGTTGAGAGTATAGCCGTACACACCAGAAGGCTCCCAACGCAATGTTCGTCTCCTCCTAAACTTCACCTCTGCCACCCTTAAACCCAATCTATACAATATATCCCGAGCTATCAAAGTAGGTTTTGCCTTAGGAATCATGAAAGAACACAAATCCACCAAAGCATGATTAACCTCATCAATAATCGCATCACACTCCATCTGTTTGCCTTCAAAAACCATCCTACATCTCGCCTTCCACAGACCCTAGCAAATAAACATCATAGTCCCCATATGAACCAACCCAATTTGAGCCCTACGAGATTGACCCCCGCACCACATATCCCATAGCTGATGCAGGTCCGCGTAATGGTATCCTAGCCCAAAAAAAGATGCCCAATACTGCCAAAGAGAGAGAGAGAGCCATAGACGAATGAAGAAATAAGTGTTCTCTCGTCTCCCCGTGCCTTCCCAAAATACAACATACACAACGGGGAGGGATATTGAATCCCCTATCCTCCAACCTAGCATCCACCGGAAGACCGTTGTGCATTAAACGCCACCAAAATCCACTTACCGTGGGAATATGTTTATGCCATATCTTTGCTCCCCAATCAACCAAAGGACTTCGAATCCTATGATGATCCCACCAAGCTGTCGACTCAAAATTCCCAGACCGAGTCAAAGTACATGCCACCCTATCCTCCTCATTGGCATCAATAACCACCCTCCGAATGTTATCATGCAGATGATCGGGGATCAGGGGAAGCAAATCCTCAATCCCCCTCAATCCATCCCTGACAAGCAAGCCCTGATCGACAGGTCTAGGACCCCCAATCCGCTCACCACACCAATTGTCTACCCAAAATTTGATGTCACCCTTACCAACCACCCACCTGCTGCAATCCTCAATCAGATGTAAACACCCAGCTGCTGCTTTCGAAACATGAGAACTGGAATCCAAAGGAAGCAACCCATAATTTTCACGAACAAAAGTAGCCCATAAAGAATTGCCATGCAAAGCTACCCAAGCCAACTTGGCAAACATCATATCATTTACCTCCTTTAAAGATCTAATCCCCAAACCACCCTCCTGAATGGGTTTGCATACCTCCTGCCAAGCCACCCATTGCGGGTGCCTCTATCCCCCATTGCTCCACAGAAATTTAGCCATAATACCCTCCAATTTTTGTATCACACACTTTGGCACTTTCAACACACCCATGGAGTATATCGGAATGCTATTCAAAATAGATTTCAACAAAATTAATTTACCTCCAAAAGACAAAAGACGAGCTTTTCACCCATTAACCCTCTTTAATATCTTTGCCTCCAACTCTGAAAAATGAACCCGTTGAATCCTTCCTTTAAAAAGCGAAATGCCTAAATACTTTAGTGGGAACTGCTGATGTGAACACCTTGACCACCTCCGAATATTCTCAATCTCGAAATTTCTCATCTTCTTCCCCACATAAAAACCACTCTTCTCTAAATTAATAAGCTGTCCGGAAGCTCTCTCGTATCTAGACAAAACCCCACGAAGACCCTCTATAGAACTTCTCCGCCCATTACAAAATATCAGCATGTCATCAGCATATAGAAGGTGAGAAATCTGCACTCCCCCCCTCCCGTGAGTATAAGGACGGAAAGTGTTCTCCTGCAAAGCCTTATGCATAGCCCGGGATAAAACCTCCTGCGCAATTATAAACAAAAGAGGGGAAAGAGGATCTCCTTGTTTCACACCCCTCGATGAAGCAAAGAACCCATGTGACACACCACCCAATCTCACAGAGTACCAATTCCCCTGCACCAATCTCCAAACCAAATCCCTACATCTCCCATTGAACCCAAGAACCTCCATAGCACGAAATAAAAAATCCCATTCTAAACGATCATAAGCCTTCGAAATATCAAGCTTGAACAAAACATTGCCTCCCGTTACTTTCTGATCAATCCGATGAACCAACACATGTGCCAACCCGATATTCTCTTGAATACCCCGACCTTTGATAAAGCCCGTTTGCTCCGGAGAAATCACCTTGGGAATCACCAAGGCCAAACGAATAGTAAGAATCTTCGAGATAATCTTGTTCATGAAAGTGGACAAGCTTATCGGTCTCAAATCCTTAAAACTCATTGGCTTATCAAACTTGGGAATCAAAACTAGAACATTGGAAGAAAGGCCCCTTGGCAACTCTGCACCATTATAGAAAGCCTGAACCGCAGCCACCACATCAGCCTTAATAATGTGCCAGCAACCCCTGAAAAAGTGACCCGTAAAACCATCCGCACCCGGAGCACTGTCTGCATTTAAGGACTTAATGGCTTCCCATATTTCTTTCTCCTCCGGAATTGCATAAATAGCTATATTATCCTCCAAAGTCAAAACCTCGTCAATACCCGCAAATAGATCATCATCAATAACATGCGGAATAGAACGGAACATTTCCTCAAAGTAAGCCGCCCCCAGATTACCCAAGACCGCCTCATTATCACACCAAGAACCATCCGGAAGCAGTAATTTGAGAGAATTCATCCGTCTCCTCTCCTTGATACTAGCATCAAAAAACGCCGAATATCTGTCCCCATCTTTTACCCACATCTGCCTCGACTGAGTCTGCTTCATTTCGTATTCCCAACATAGAACCTGAGCGAGTTCCACCCATTTCTGCTTGAGATTTAGAGCTACTGAATCATCCCAACCCTGCTGCAACTGAACATCCAAAGCCATAATTCCATCCAAAAACCCATCAATTTTTCTAAAGATATTTCCAAAGATCTCCCAATTCCATTGTCTAAGGGCCTTGCGAAGAGCATGTAATTTTCTATGGAGTTTTTCCAAAGGATTACCCCCGGACCAACGACTCCAAACTTCTTGCACAAAATTTTGAAAGTCATGATGATCCAACCACATTTTCATAAATTTGAAGACGTACCTTGGTTTGGAAATCTCCGAAAATCTAACCTTTAGAGGCGAATGATCCGAAATGTCCCGAGAAGTAACCGTGACAAGCCCATGCTTCGAACAAAAAGCCCCGTTAACCAAAACCCTATCCAATCTTTGCCATATACGCGATGACCCATCATGGCCATTGCACCAAGTGTATATGCTGCCTTCAAAGTCCACCTCAGAAATACCCGCATCAACCGTACAGGAATTAAACTCATCCATACCCAGGAATTCCAACCATTACCTCCCAATTTCTCGGAAGGATGCGATATAATGTTGAAGTCTCCCCCTACAAGCCAAGGAACATCAAACTGAATGGAAATATCTGTAAGCTCTGTCCACAAAGCTTGCCTCTCAACCCGATCACAACTCGCATACACAAAAAAAAAGAATACCGTAATCATCCCCACTACAAGAAACACGCATCGAAATCTGTTGATGCGAACTACAAACCATATCCATGTCAAAAGTTGAATTCCACAACACCCAAATGTGCATATTGACTGGATTCCCATGCAAAAAATTATTAAAACCCAACTGCCTCGCAATCCTTGGAAGTCTATCCCCCATGAGCTTGGGTTCTAGAATTGCAAGACACCACGGATTATGCTTAGCAACCAATAATTTCAAAACGTCCATAGTTCCCACGTTCCCAACCCCTCTTGCATTCCATATTAGAACAGTCATTGGGAAACTTTTGATTTAGAAGACACCCCCTTACGCTTACTCCGGGTTCTTCGAGGAGACACCTTTTGCTGCACGTTTTTATTTCCCTCTTGCCCTGCTCTATCCTCTACGAGAAAAGAAGAATCCTGCGAATCATCCTCCCCAACCGAAGAAGAAACCTCCTCATTAGAACACTCAACATCTCCCCCCTTATCACAATCTGCCACAGCATTCTGCGAAGAGGAAATGTCATCCAGTGGAGCACTATCCTTCTCCTCCGCAGGAACAATTTTGTTACTTGGCTCCCCTTCAGCAAAAACCTCAATATCACCTGTGTTTAAAACCTCAATCTCAACCCTACCCTCTTTATTTATCAACCCTATTTAGTGATAAGACAGTCTCCCTCTCCTTCTCAATTTCCCCATCCTCCACCATTATAACATTCCCTGAAGGCTCATTCGATGGCTCTATACCCCCCAAATAGCAATACCCAGTCTCAAAACCCTTATTCACCTCCTCCATACTAGAAGACAAAGACGCCTCCATATTCAAATGACACTGTTCCCCATTTATACCCTCACCATCAATATCCTCCAAAACTGAGAAAGCGTTCGAGATATGAACCTTATTTGTATCTACCCCCTTAGCCATATCAACATTCCCATCCTTACCAAGAATAGTCACCTTTCCAAAAGTCAAATTTTTAGTATTTACCTTGTCAGCAAATTTATTGGTAGATGGCCCCACATCCTCCTTACGAGCCCCATCAGTAAGAAGTTCTTCCACCTTCTTTCCTTTCCCCTTTACTTGCCAAGCCTTTTGTTGAGTCTTTTTAACCTCCCCATTATCACTAACCTTTATCACCTCCTTGCGACCTTGGCTCTGATTATCCACTTTCTGCCTAGCTTGATCGCCCTTAGGTCTCATCTTACCTTTCCTGCATGAGCCCTTAGTATGACCCAATAGACCACAACCCTCACAAAAAGCTACATTACCTTCGAATTCCACTTCCTGCATGAAGGCGTTCTCTTTCGACGTTCCCAAGAAAATATGGGATGGAAGAGGTTTAGAAACATCAACTTCCACACACAGCCGAGCAAAGCCATGATGTGTGAACCCTGTAGTCCTATCATCTGCCTTCAAAAATGTCCCAAGCATATTTTCAATATTTTTCATAAACGCATAACAATGCAAAGGTAAATTTGGCAAACGAACCCATACCGCAATACATGGGTTATCAACCGTGAAATCAAAATTCGGTGTCCAACGAAAACAACGAAAATTACTATTAGCAATGACATTATATTCCCTGGCTAAAGCTATAGTAAAATCATCTTGACTTGACATATAAACAAGAACATGTCTAGGATCCAACAAACCCACATTAAATTTTTCATTCAAACCCCAAACTTGCTTAATGTGGTCGAAAATTACCTTCAGCTGTGGTCTACGCGCAGAAAATTTCAATACCAAAGTAAACTTCAGTCGATCCACTGCCGCTTGGACTTCTCTATCTGTAAGAATCAATGCATTAGCACCATCAACCTTCGCTATAGGTCTAATTGGGACATCCAAACCTTCAAACGGATTCAAAAATGTTCCGTCCACCCCATGATCACCCTTCACTGCTGCTGAATACGACATGGGTGCTCCAGAGCCGCCTCTCTCCCCTTGTACCTCCATAACAGCAGAAGAAACCCTAGGCTGCTCTCCGCCCACCTTGATAGAATGCAGCACCTCCTTCTCCATTAATGGAGGATTCGGCCCAATAGATCCAATCTCCTGCTGAAAAACACACCCTACACCCTTCCCCAACGCAGAAGGATCGCCCCCCTGCATACCCGACGCCGGCATGCAGATCACCGGTCAAAAAGAACGGCCAAAACGGTCGGAAAAACCTTGCCCAGAAGACTCCTGTGTCGCCCTAACTTTCCCCAGCCGGCGCTCCAAACTTTTTTCTTCCACAAGGGTTTAGGGGTTAGGGTTTAGGGTTTATGATTTATTTATTTTTCAAAAATAATATTTATTGACTCATATTTATTTTTTTTAGAGTAATTTAAAATAATTTTCATGTTTTATATAATTAAAAATAATGATATTTATTAAATTAAAATTGATTAATATTTATGATTTATTTATTTTTTAAAAAATAATATTTATTGACTCATATTTAATTTTTTGAGAGTAATTTAAAATAATTTTCATGTTTTATATAATTAAAAATAATGATATTTATTAAATTAAAATTAATTAATATTTATGATTTATTTATTTTTTCAAAAATAATATTTATTGACTCATATTTATTTTTTTGAGAGTAATTTAAAATAATTTTCATGTTATATATAAATAAAAATAATGATATTTATTAATGATATTTATTAATTCTAGTGGTGGAAATTTCCGTCGCTGAGGTTAATTAAACCAGCGGCGGAAATTTTCGTCGGTGGTACATGCCACGTCATCAATCCGTGTGAACGTAATTTCAGTGGCGGATTATCAGCGGCGGAATATTCCGTCGCTGAGGTGAAATATAAATAAAAAATTTTACGCCCTAAAATAATTACAGTCTCTAAACTCTCTCTCTCTCTCTCCCCACTCTCTCTCTCTCTTCCCGGCGACGAGCTCTCTCTTCCTTCCTTAGCTCTAAGACCGCCACCGTCCACCCTCACCGGACGTCCACCTCTCCACCATCTCCGATTCTCCTTCCCTCCACTCTCTAGCCGACGCTCTCAACCTCATCACCGCCACGATCTCTCACTGCCGTCCCTCTCAAGAACGCACGAACAAGGTCAGAATCTCGATCAATTTAATCAAATTGTGTTGATTAATTATGGGTTGTTGATTAATTTAATCAAATTGTGTTGATAATTATGGACTGATTACGAATTAAAACCCCAGTTACCGTGTTTTCCATTTCATTCTTCTGTCGATTCGATTTTTTTCAAATTTTATTTGGTATGCTGTATCATTTATAAATAGAAGTGCAAGATCAAGAGATTGTTGATTTTTGAATCCAGAACACTGCACAGATGAAACCCTCATCAAAATCATAAAAAATAAAATTCCATCTTCACAGAGAGGCTTTTCTTCTTTGTGTGCTCCGCTAGAGAGGCTTTTCTTCTTTGTGTGCTCCGCTAGAGAGGCTCTTCTGGGTTTGGCTCTGCTTGAGAGGCTTTTCTTGGTTCGGCTCTGCTTGAGAGGTTTTTCCTGGGTTTGGCTCTGCTTGAGAGGCTTTTCTTGGTTTGGCTCTGCTTGAGAGGCTTTTCTTGGTTTGGCTGCGCTTGAGAGGCTTTTCTTGGGTTTGGCTCGCGAGAGGCTTTTCTTGGTTTGGCTCTGCTTGAGAGGCTTTTCTTGGTTTGGCTCTGCTTGAGAGGCTTTTCTTGGGGCTGTCACAGATACGCATGCTTTTTTTTTGTTTTGTTCTTCCTTCTCCAGTTTGGTCGGAGGTCCAGTCGTCGAGACTCAATTGATTATTGTACCTGCGGGGGTAAAACAACAACTCCAACGCGCTACACTTGAATAAGCCTATCTTGTTAGCAAAGATTACTATATGTTAGCTTGGTTTGCGTGAATTGCATGCATTTCCGAGAAAGCGAACGCAATTATTGGGTTAAAGATCGGCTTTGTCGGGTTTATGTATGGTGTTTTGGGATCGTTTTAGGTAAGTGTGTATAGTAGGGGTCCTCTCCCGTATATTTTCAGGGGTATGTGTATGAGGGTAAGGGGTATATCGGCGACGGCGAGTCGGAAAATGCTCTGGGGTAATCACTGCAGGTTTTTCCACCATGCGCTATCAACCAAAGTATGTCGCCCGACATGTCGTGTCTGTTTGGCTTCTTCTGTCGCACGACTTAGGGAGGCTCGTGACAGGTTCTTTTCAAAGTCGGTCCAGGCTCCATTCTGCAGTCACTGTCTTCTTAGCAGAGAAAACCCAGCAGCCCTTATTTGGCGGATAATCGATTTCTTTGGTCAAGACTAAGTCGTGGTTCGAGTTGTAGCTTGACCTTGGCCGAGAGTTTCCGTCGAAGCTTTTATGTAGCGTTGCAAAACCATCTAATGGATATGAAAGGCTATTTTTCTGATGATAAAAAAATTTAGGTGATTGATTTAGAAGACTTGCGGCTCGATAGTCTCTCTCAAGACTTTCAAGAAATTAATACTTTCAAATTGAGAATCAAAAAGAAAGTTCTCCCGGGAATCACTCGTTTTTGCTGCAATGGAACATTATAACCAAGAGATTGCTTCCCGGGAGTGCCAATTTCATCAAGACTTCGTCGAAATTTGGGGATTTCATCTGAGGCAACATAGAAGTATCATCGACAAGCGTGCAGTATGCCTTGCATTTGGTCCTTGAAAGATTGGAGGGTTGGCCGGGATTTGCTTGGTGCATCACATGCAGGATTCCGAGTGTCATGCATTCTCTTTGTCATACAATTACCCGACCCCAACTATGGAAGACTTGGGCGTTGACGAGGCTTGGGTAAGGCGGCCACTTTGTAGCATTCCACGAGACGATCGGTTGGTTGAGGAGCGGTTGTCGACTTTTTATCTCGCTGCGGATCGGGTATTGCCTATGATTGGGTGATGGGTCCATAGATTTGACTCGGATGGTTAGGTTGCGCTGTCCCGTCCCCGATCTGTTTGACCTTTCTACCACTCTGGATATGTTCATCTTTGTTCACACTTTGTCGGCTTACTATTTCTGCGGGTATGTCGAGTGCCTTAAGCACTTTGTTGGAGATTGTTAGGCAAATGAGAGGTGGCCCTGGGGTATAGATTCTCGTCAAATTCGTTACGGCCAAGGAGAGATGGATGTTGTACCACTTCCGCTTGGTGAGACTTATCACGGTATTGACGAGGCTAGCGGGGGATCGAGACTTTATGGGAGCGAGCGGCCCGGCTTGTTATCTCTGTGGTTCTCGAGAGGTTACACTTTGATCGGGCCATTACCGAGAGGGTCGGATGGCAATGCCGTGGGTGACTCGGCCACGCGGGCGATGAGGGACGAGGTTGTTGATAGTTGGCATATAAGGTTGTCACGGTACACGACCGCGATCGAGCTTTTGGATTCTGCTTGGAATATACGACCATGAGAGATATTCGGGATGGATCGGTAGTAGTCCGGTTGCCTGGTTTGCATGTATCCTCTTTACGTGTCCCATCATTGGTGAGCGAGACGGTATAAGTACCCTCAGCAGATTATACGAGCCTTGAGGAGAAGGCGGTGGCCCGATGCATTGTTCCGATGTCCATGGCCGAGCCCCGAGCTATACGGTTTTCAGCGAGATCTTTTACGGAGGGCTTTCTTCCCACTCGTGTGCTCCTTCGGCGGTCTAGAGGATTTACATTTCGACCACAGAGTATACGGATTGGTATGAGGAGCATCGGGGTTACGTGCGTTAGCTATAGAGACTCGCCGCCGGGAATACTTGGGAGCAGACTCTGTCCGGTGAAATCTCGTAGATATAGAGGCACGAGGAAACCCAGACAATGTCACCGGCAATGCTGGCGACGATTATGAGAGGCAAGAGATCCGGAGAGCTGCTTTAAGGAATGATCCAGGAGATGAGAGCTCGCGAGAGAGGCGTTGCGGCAAGCGAGGATTGCTAGGGCCGCCTTGAGAGAGGCTGGGTGCGATTGAACCGCGGCGCGAGTTATTCCTGAATTGGGACGGGCTCAAACCGACTTGTTTGACATTCCTAAGCCAAAGACCTCCCGGGGACCGAGAAAGAGGAAGGATAGAGGAGAAAATTCGGGAGCGGGGACGAGTATCTAGACACACGTTTTCTTTTACTTCGAGAGTTTTGAGACTCTTTTGCTTTATGTCTTGAGAGTAGGAATTATACGTATGAAAACCGAGTACCCTTTGATTACTTAATGCGAACGAGAATAGATGTTATCAATGTTTTCCTTTATTCGCAACGATCTTTTTGAGTCAAAAAGTAGGCCGTGCTTGAACTCATCAAAAGAATATAAACTCAAAATGATCCTTTGAAAAGCCTTGGGATTTGTAATCAAAACGCATTTTGGCAAAAGAGAGATTTTGCGGCAATTTTAGACCGAACCACAAGTGGTTGCCTACGTTCCCCTTTTGTAAGAGAACTAAGGGGCTCGGGTCTCCGTAGTTCGACTCAATTGACTTTAGTGTTTAAGAAAGGGAAGATAGAAGGGGGAAATGGTGCAACCTGTTTTTACCTAGACCGCCCTCTTTTGGGTTTTCGGTCTAGTTGGGTATATTCTTTAGCACCAGGGCGCGTCCCTTATTTTTGCATGGACTGCCTTTTGAGAGGTTTTCGGTCTCATACAGGACAATTTTGTTGCGCCTTTATTTATTCATTTTTTATATTTTATTTTATTTTATTTTTTTTTTTTTTAGAGGGGGAAAGACTCGATCATACAAAATACCTTCGCAACTTGTCGCCGTTGACGGGTGCGAAATGGGTTGCCATCCAAGTCGGCAGTGCATAGCTCCTCAGGAGAATACTTTCTTTACCGAGGAAGTCCGACCCAAATGGGTGCCCACTTGCCCAACGCCTTTGCTTTGATTTGAGGGCTTCATTTTAAGAACCGAGATCACCGACTTTGATATCCTTGGGTTTCACTTTCTTATCGAAGGCACGGGCCATTCTTCTGCAGTATGCCTGTTATGCTCCATGGCTTTTAGTCTGCGTTCATCTAGCGAGCCAACTCATTATATCGACTTTGGAGCCATTCGATCTCGTTCACCTCATTTTCGAGTAAGACCACGAGGAAGGAATTTCTAACTCAATGGGCATGACGGCCTCCATTCCGTAAGTCGAGCATATGGGGTTGCACCGTGGCGGTTCGGATCGAAGTGCGATAGCCCCACAATGCTAAGTGCAACTTTTGGCCAATCTCGTCCTCGCTCGGCCATCTTCCTTATGATCCTTTCCAAGTTCTTATTGGCGGCTTCAAGCGCCGTTTTGTCTGTGGCTTTGTACGGTGAAGATTTGTGGCGCTTGACTCTGTATTCGGTGAGCAACCGATCAGTTTCTCCCTCGAAATGAGTGCCATTGTCATAAATAATCTCGTTCGGGACCCCATAGCGGCGTAAGATCTGTTCTTTTATGAATCGGGCAACCTTCTTGGCGGTGAGCACTTTATAAGATGCGGCTTCTACCCATTTCGTGAAGTAATCCACGGCCACTAATACAAATGCATGCCCATTGCTCCCGGGCGGAGAAATCTTCCCAATGACATCAATACCCCATGTTGCGAAAGGCCACGGAGTTGTCATACGGTATAAGTCGTGAGGCGGGATGTGGTTCGGATTGGAAAATCTTTGGCACTTGTCACAGTCCGCACGAAATGGATGCAATCTGTCTCCATAGTGATCCGAAGTAACCCGGCTGATGATGCTATGCATGAGGGATCGAGCGTTCATATGACATCCGCGGCACCGTTGTGAACGTCTTCCATTACTCTTTGAGCCTTTTCTTTCTTGCGATGCGAGTAGGAGCGGACAACCTTCTCTTTTCTTCCATAATTCATCGCGAGTATGACATATTGCGGCGCAGTCTCTTTAGGGCCTGCAAGCTTTTGGCATGTACTCTTTTTGAATCTACTTCTTGATCCACGGGGAAAGGATGCTTCCCCATACTTGAGGTATTGAAAGATCCGATTGTACCACGGTTCAGCGGCCTCGATCTCAATCTCACAACAATATGCGGGATTTTCTCTTCTGCCGACCACTGAAAGGCTTGATTGATTTTCCTTCGGGATTTCTATCAAAGAGGCTAAGGTAGCCGAGCATCTGCGAACTGTTCTTGTCCGCGGTAAGAATTGGAATGATACTTCCTTGAATTGGCCGACAAGTTACGCGATGTAAGCATGGTACTTACGGAGACATGGGTCTATAATTTTCCATTTGTTGGCGGCACGGTTGATTATCAAATGGGAATCACCGAACACTTCCAATTCTTCCACATGTCGCTCAAGGGCGGCTTCTAGACCGGCTATGCAAGCTTCGTACTCAATTTGCATTGTTGGTGACCGAGAAATTCAACTTGATTGCTATGGGAGTATGCACATCGTTCGGGTCTATCAAAACCATTCCAATGCCATTTCCTTTCTTGTTAGGCTGCTCCATCAAAGAATAAGCGCCACTTGTTTCCGCTTTCTATAGCGAGGATCCCTTCATCTGGAAAGCTGGAGGTCGGCCCTTGATCTTACGTGTCTTGGGAATTAAATAGGCGGTCTACAAATGCACGCCACTTTGATCGATTTGCGAATCACATATTTGATGTCGAATTCGCCGGGAAGAAAGTCCATTTTGCCAACCTGGTGGAGATGTTTCCTCTGTCACCTTGGAATAGATATCTGATCGGATCCATCTTGGAGACTAAGTGTACGGTGTGGGACAGCATATAGTGTTTTAGCTTTCCAACTACCCATACCA
Organism: Adenophora triphylla var. japonica; assembly: GCA_022495995.1. Taxonomy (NCBI): domain Eukaryota; kingdom Viridiplantae; phylum Streptophyta; class Magnoliopsida; order Asterales; family Campanulaceae; genus Adenophora; species Adenophora triphylla. Next base: position 400,161 of record JAFEMH010001593.1, on the reverse strand, counting down.
AAGCTGCGCAAGTCTTCTCGAGGGCAGAGTAATTCACTTCACTCCCTTGGAATTTACGGTGACGAAATAGATGGCATTCTCAATCTTTGAATCCTTCTTTTCTTGTGCTAGCATAGCCCCAGTAGCCGTGTCCGTGATCGTCGATATAGAAGTAAAGGCTTGTCTCCATGAGGTGGGCAGAGAATGGGAGGATTGACGAGGTAGGCTTTGATCCTTTCAAAAGCTAGTTGGCATTCCTCGTTCCAGACCACTTCCTGATTCTTCTTTAGCAGCTTGAAGATCGGCTCACATATGGTGGTCAATTGGTTGACGAACCTGCTGATGTATTGCAGGCGACCCATGAATCCTTTTACTTCAGAGACGGTTCTGGGCGGCTTCATTTCAATAATTGCCTTAACTTTCCTGGGATCTATTTCAATGCCGCGCTCGGTGACCATGTATCCCAGAACTTTACCTCGAATAACCCCAAATGTACACTTGGCCGGGTTCAGTCCCATGGAGTGTTCTCGGAGTCTGTTAAAGAATTTCCTCAAATCAATGAAATGTTGTCCGTCTGATCCTTTCGAATGAATAATCATGTCATCCACATACACTTCAATCTCCCGGTGGATCATGTCGTGGAAAAGAGTAGTGATCGCTCTCGATAGGTAGCCCGGCGTTCTTCAAGCCAAATGGCATTACAGTGTAACAATAAGTACCCCATGGGGTTGTAAATGCCGTCTTGTCTTGATCCTCTTCAGCCATCTTAATCTGGTTGTAACCCGCAAAACCATCAACGAAAGATTTGACCTCGAAGTTCGCGGTTGCATCCACTAGCATGTCAATGTTGGGCAAAGGGAAGTCATCTTTAGGACTAGCCTTATTGAGGTCTCGGAAATCTACGCAGACTCGAACCTTTCCATTTGCTTTGGTGACTGTTACGATGTTCGCCAACCAGGTCGGATATTCAATTACTTTGATGAAGCCTACCCGTAGGAGTTTTTCAATTTCTTCTTTCACTTGTAAGGACCATTCAGGTTTTATCCGCCTCAATTTCTGCTTGACCGGCCTGATTTATGGATCCAAAGGTATTCGGTGTTCCACAATAGAAGCATCCAGCCCCGGCATATCTTTGTAGGACCAAGCGAACACATCCACAAATTCCTTGAGCAATTCAATCAAAGCAACCCGCTCATCTCCGGAGAAGAAGCTACCAATCTGCGTTTCTTTGGGTTCTTCGGCTGTTCCCAAGTTCACTGTTGTTAATACCTCGTCGGCAGCTTGGGCCCGGCTTTCCTTTTGCTCACAAGTCTGTTTTGAATCTTTTTCTAAAAATTGTTCATCGATTAAGTCTGCATTATCTTCAATTGAATTAGGCTTAATTATTTTTAAATCTTGATGATTATTTTTCGTTAAGCATTCAATTGTTAAATTGGCAATCACGGGGTACTCAGAAAGATCAACCACTTTATTTAAAGCAAAGGGAAATACGGTGTTTACAACTCGAAGACGGTCTTTCAGCCGTGAGGACATCGAGACCGGTCCGAAGACTCAAACTCTATGACAAGAGACTCGGGAGGCCGACTCAAGATACAGGGGGTGAATTTAGACTTGGAAGGACAAGGACGGGGTTTGAGCCCTAGAGTTTCAATCATAGTCTCTTTGTCGGCGAGGTCCTCGAACGAAGTCCAGCTTCTGCAACGGTCTTTCTGCGGCGTCTCCGGCTTGACTATCTCCACATTAGATTCTTTCTCGAATTCTAGCATAGCTATCACTTCCTTGTCGAGGAAAAAGTCAATCGATCAATCGGCTCCTTAGCACCATCTCTCATTTACGCCAAAGACGTACCGCTCACATGTGTTCCGCGGCCCTGTTCTTCAAACAAATCGCTAACTCTCCATCAATATCTGCAGGTGGTACCGCGAATTTTACATATTGTGGGTTCATCCAAGGCAAGCTTTTCAAACTCGATTCTCACATTCGGGTCCCCGAAGTGGTAGCCGCTGCTCGTAGGTGGCGGTCACACCTTGTCTTTTGGGCAAATTATCAAACATTTCTTTCATCGGATTCTTGCTATTGGCGAACCTCGGGATCATCTTCATTCTTTCTCCCGCTGGAGTAAGCTTTGGCTCGGGACAAACAAACATATCTCCATCCTCTCGACAAAGTGCTTATTCAGAGACCAACCGTATGGGCGCATTTCAGGCCTCTTGTACTTTCTAAATTGGCTGCAGAGGTCATCTTCTCTTTGAAAGCCTCGGTTTTTGTCATACACCTTATCTTCCTTAGTCACGGCATACCCCGCACCTTGCCTATTTCTCTTGGGCTAGCCGGCAACACAAGCCTACACGGTCCCTGTTGGCATTTTCCCAGCCCCTGCACCAGGGATATAGCTCATACCTCTTAGCATTTTCAACACGGGAGGAATCTTGTGCGAAGATGTCGTCAAGTCTATAGTACAGACTTGCCCCTTAGGTTTCTCGATTGTGAATCCGGCGAGCATCGGATTTTCTTGGTCAAGCTTGATCTCCATTACTGGTAAGGTATTTGCGCTGGTTTCTCCGATTGTAATACTATCACCATAGATGGTTGTCAGCACTCCCTCTTGTACAAACTTTAAGCATTGGTGAAGCGTGGAAGCTACGGCTCTAATCTCATGGATCCATGGTCTACCCAATAATGCCGAGAACGTAACGAGGAATGTCTATAACCCGAAACTCCACCATCATTTCCTTGCCCCCAAACATCGATTAAGGAGACTATCCCTAACACCGCCCGGGATGTTGAATCATAAGCCTTTATGGTCTGGTTAGAGGGTTTGAGGTTCTGCGCGTTGATGTCCAACATACTCATCATTTTGGCGGGGAGCACATTCATGGCTGATCCATTATCTATCAACACATGGGGAATCAACCGTCCCTCCAGAGGCACCGTAATGTGTAAGGATTCGTTATGTTTCGCACCATAAGCGAGGCAAGTCAAGATCCGTGAAAGTAATGATATTCCCATACCGAGCCGTTCCAATCAACCGACATGCTTCATACGGGGTAGCGTTGACGGATACCTTTGTCTTGGATAAGGCTTCTTCCACTTTAATTTGTGAGGGTAGGAGGATGTAAGTAGGGACCACAAAGAAATATCGGCTTGCGTTCTTTTCAACCGCGTCGCATCGGGTCTTCTGAACTTCTTCGTCTAGCTTTGTGAGGATTCTCGAGAGGACCGAGGGTTAGAGCACGCAACCGCTTTCCCTTTTCCGGATGGATCCGGATTACTTACTCCCAACATTCTTCCCGAGCGCGTCAACAGATTAACTTCTTGCTGGTCGTCAACCACGAACTCTTTGCTAGCCTCCTTGAGTTCTGATAATGTTAGCGGGACAGAGTGATTGCGGTATGGCCAAGCCGCTTGTCGTATCTCATTAATGGTCAAAGGTGTTTCCCAACTAGCCGCTATTCTGAGTTCCTCCAAGGAGATTGGGGATTCTCTAGGAGTCATTGAAGATATAGCATTAACAATCAGGCGCTCTTCGTAATCATCAAGTTCAACAATATTATTCACATCATGTAAATCATCGAGATATAGAACATAACAGAAGTTATCTTTCATTTCATCAGAACAGGAAATTACATCAGTTTCGACCCCATTACATCCATTGCTGTCATCCCCAACTACGAGTTCCCCAAATTCTAATACATTAACAAAATAATCATTCTCAAAGTCAATAAGGTTCACATTGCTGTTCGGTAGAGGATTGTTGACAATATTCGGGCGAGGAGATTTTTCTATCTTCTTGTCGTCCACTAAACCCTGGATTATCTTCTTGAGAGTCAAACAGGAGTTCGTAGTGTGCCCTGGAAATTGGTGGAAACGGCAATACTTGCTAGCATCCATGTGAGGATTAGGGCGAGCAGGACTGTAGTTCTCCAATGGCTTTATCATGCCAGTTCGTAGCAAACCGTTAAAAACTTCCTTCGTTGACATACCCAAATCATCAAACCTCGGTTGTGGCTTAAAGGGAAGCCTCATCACATTCTGCATGTTGTTACTTCCTTTTTGAAGATTATTGATACTATTATCTTTGGCCGGTTCTCTTCCTCTCGGCGCCATTGCTGAGACAGGATTGGATGCCCGATATCGGTAACTTCCACCACTGTTGTTGTTAGTGGTATTTGCACTTGGAGTTTGGTTGAACAACTTATTCTCACTCCTTGCTCCCATCCCCACCATCTCTCACAGATCTGGGTACCATCCTTTCCCAATGGCTTCTCTGAGTGATGGCTTAACACATGATAGAAAGATGTCCTTCTGGTCTTGGAGGGGGATTGGTTCCGATAACTCGTTGAGCTTAGCATTCCAACGCTTGTAGAATTCTGTGATTGACTCATCCGACTTCTGAATTGTCCCCACTAGATCATCCCGCGTGGTACGCCACTCCAAATTACCCTTGTACTTCTCTAGGAAAGCTTCTGTTATCTGGCTCCAAGTAGTACGGCATTCTTGCTTCAGAGCTAAAAACCATGTAAGTGCCGATCCTTTCAAAGTTAGGTGGAAGTGGGAAGCCATGAATTCGGGAGTGCAGCCCATTGCCCCCATTGTCATCACATAAGTGTCTACATGCGTCTTTGGACAGGCGGTACCATCAAAATCCAGCTTGGGCATCTTAAACTTGTGCGGCAAAGGTGTCACTTGGGAGGGATCCACGACTTTAAGACAACTAGAACCCACGGTTAATCTGTCAATCTGTTGTTGCATTTGTTTCAAAGAAAGCAGCCTACTGGGTGCCAAACTTGAAGTGTGAGGAATTGCAGGAGCCACCGTTGACGACGGTATTGGGAAATCAGAATTAGGTCCCACGGGCAGCGGTTGGTGGAAGACCAAAAGTACTAGGAATTCCAATATTCTTTGTCCAACAAGCTAATCGAGCTCGGAATCTTGTTCCCATACATATCATAACCAGTTGAATTGCCTACCGAGATTCCGGGAGTCAGTATTGCGCCGACCGACTTTTTGTACCGACCAAAAGAAGATAATCCCGAGCCGACACACGAGCTGAGTAAGGGGTGGAACCATAAATATGCCGAGTAAGGGTGGAACATACTGCTGGTTGAGAAAAGCTGTCTTGAGTCTGGAACCGCTGGTACCATGAGACACTGTCCCGAACTATCTCGATTTCTGAGAGCCGTGACGACCATTCTGCTGAACACCGTACCGAACACCACGATAACCATCCGGATACACACCGTACCGAGGCCGGGAAAAATTGGTTCGAAACCGAGGTCCATGCTGAAACTGTGGTGCCGGAGCATTAGGAGTTGGGGAAGCGGTGAGATCAAAGAAATTTGTGGGCCGACCGTCATTTCGCCGACACCTTGCTGGATAACCCGGCCATACCCTTGAGAAGACGGGGAATGAATCTTCCTTGGTCACTTGCCACCATTCCCGTAGAAGCTACTTGATCGAATGCCGAACGTAATTCACCGGGGGAGGCATCGTATTGTAGCTAGGCCGGTTTGGCCGAGCAGTGAAGCGGATCCGATTTCGTTGTGGCTATCTTCCGTAATCTCTTCGTAGGAACCATCCTCCCGACGAAGTACCGCAATCCCTTTGGCTCTCATAGCTTCTACGAATCGGTTGTGAGCTTCTTCTTCACGAGACTTGGCATTTTGAACTAAGAGACAAGCCTCACGCTCCCGAGCTAGAGCGGCTTCCAGCATCACCCTCAATTCTTCCGTAGTCATCTCATTCAAACTTGTCTGACCCAGCTGTCACCGAGCCTCAGTGGCAGAAAAAACATCTCCATTGCCGGCCATTTCGATTCTAAACCAACCGACACTGCTTGTACACGGATTAAACGACCTCCCGAAACAGATGAGCGAACCCAACTCGCCGTAGCTGCAGGTGTAGATAGGGGTTTATAAGGTGCTTGAAGGGAATTTTTTTTTTCTTTTTTTCCTTTTTTTTTTTACGGGAGAGGGAAAGAAACGGGACAGACTCACGCAAACACAAATTTATTTATGTTCAAGTATAAATTAGTATTTTAAATCCTAAATACAGTTGGGAAAGGATAAGCCCTTATTCATGCTAACTATGCCTCGGGGGAACCTAGTGACGCGACGTTCGAATTACATCAAATGTCTTGTTTTGAAACATATAATAGGTAATGATACCTAACCAAACCCTAACATCTTTATGGAACGAAGAGGTTCGTCCAAATTTCTAAGGAAATTTGGGCAGCATAACGGGTCTTTTCGAAGAATTTCGAAGAAAAATCCGGCATGACCTCTCGTCGGTACATGTTGGCAATGCGGCATGACCTCTCGTTTAGAACACGCCACGAGAGTGACATGTTCCCACGTGAAATCATGTTGCATTTGGCAACATGCCCACAAGGTATGAGGTTTTGGGAGAAGGTATAAGAATCTATGATATTTTTCAAAAACAATTCATTTTTGTTGTAATGAAAACATCGTATCAAAAACCAACCGTGGGTAAGGTTTAGTGTGGTGCCACCTATAACGCACTAGGGGTTTAGGTTTGATTTCAGGCGCTCAAGCGTAGGCGAATTTCATGGTCGTCCGCGATGCCGTCAATCGCACCCGAGGGTTCTAAATCTAAGTGATGTAGTGTGCGGATGACTAATTCGTTTATTTGCAAAAAAAACAAGATTTTTTTTATTTTTATTTATTTTTTATTTGTTTTTTTTTTAAGAAGAAAACACACACCCTCACACAAGGCAAACAGGGAACAATAACCAAATGAGTCACGCTTTGGTCCAAGGGACTGCCCTCAAACCAGGTCTTCGATGATGCTTCGGTGGCCACCTCTTGTCGCGTGACACAGGACAACCAGAGACAAAGGTGTCGCACGACTTTGATGGTCACTGAACCAGCAGCTCTTCAAATCATCAAATCAGCCCCTGCTTTACCATATCAAGAGCAACACAGAGATACCAATGCACAACAAATGACCACAAGCACAAAGGGCTCACAAGTTCCATAATCAACAAAATGTAGGTATCACAAATGATTATCGAATAATGTACACAACATGGATGCATTGGATGTTTTTTGACTAAACGAAAGCTTGACCCACTTAACACTTGAAAAACAGGTTTTCAAGTGAATTCCCCAGCGGAGTCGCCACTGAATGTGCGCTCGCCCGAAAAATAGAAAATGAAAAGGAGTCGCCACGCCGTTTTAAGAGGAAACATTGAAAACCTTTGTTTTAGAGAGAAAACATGAGTTCGGGGGTCAGGTTACGTATTGGGAAGAACCGAGAGTTCACCCAACATGCCTCGTCCATAGACGAGTCTTTCAATCAAACACATCCAAGTAAATCCAAAGTGTGTGCAAATATCGATAATAAACGAAATGTGATAAAATGCATCTTATTAATTATGAAACGAGAAATTACATATTGTGAGCCCATTATTTAGGGAGGCCACATCCCTGATACAAACAAACTAAAACAGTTACAAAGGAAAAGAGTCATGCAGATGGGTCATGTGTGTCGCATGACACATCGTACCGATGACCACTTGTGTCGCGTGACACAGATCACTGAGGACGAAGGTGTCGCGTGACACATATGAGCCTTCGCGAGAAACCTTACAATATGAATTCGAAATTAACGAAGCTATACAGATCTAATTAACAAGCCGAATTATGAACGAAAAACATAAACAACATCAAATCGACCCAGGAGTGTGGATATGGGTAGATCCACACCCTCGGGGGCTCAAACACCAAATTCAACCAAATCAATCAATATGAGCTCAATTACACAATATATGCAAGTTAAACAGAGAGATTGCGATTGGGATTGCATTCAGATAGCTAGGATCTGATTACTGAATCCAAACAAAATAGAATTATAAAATTTGCAAGGAATTAAATGAGAGAGAGAGAGAGAGGGTTAGGGAATTGTTACCCTTGTTGATTCCACGAATTCTATATCTAGTTAGATATAGAATCCTTCAATTTTTCGTTGTAGATCTCACAGCTCTGATCCAAGGGTTCCAATTGGTGTGGGTAGAGAATTGGATTTGGATGAGAGGGATTAGGGGTTTGGAAAGGTAGGAGAGAGAGAGGTTTGGTGTTTGGGATGTTCGTCACAATGCTATTTTGGCAGAGTAACAGTAGGCTGGAATTGGGATCTTTTTCAATGAGGGGGAGGGTCTTATTTATAGGCTGCAGTTGGCTGCCTTAGTATGTCGCACGACCTTACGCGTCCACTTTCCATGCCTCAAGCTGTCGCGTGACACAAGGTGGCTCAACCGCTTTTGGCGCCAAAAACCAGTTTCTGGAACATTCCGGGAAAATACCCAAAAGGTCCAACAGGTTTTATTCCCAAGGGGTCCTTTGGCATGAATGATGTACCAAAAGGTACTTCCTTCGCGGGAAACTCATGGAACGTTTCCGGAAGTCTCGGGATAGGCCGGGAATTTACCAAAACACCCCTTAATGCAGTTTTATTATGTTAAAATGCATCGAAAAGGTTGCGAATTGGATTGGCGTACTTACACGATCATGAGGAGAAAATACACTGATATCGAGAATTGGACTCGGAAGGATAGACAGTGTATGGGCATGGTCCTTGAAGAGACCAGATTTTCTGAGATCTGTCTGTGATTTTGACTGAACCAAATTATGGCTGCCTACGTTCCCCTCCGTAGGAGGAGCTCAAGTCGTCGTAGTTCGGGCTTATCCCGAATGAAAAGAATGAACGATGAAATTCGGGGATGTGAGGACCTTCGAGAATTTTTGAGAATTGAAAGAACGTGTCCTCTTGGAGTGTCGATAGGAGACACAGATGCGAAGCCCCAGTGGGACGTTCACGGCAGGTGTTTGTGGAGTAGAAACGAAATATGCTCACATGCAACGTCGAATGAACGGATAGAATTTGCACAATCTTCGATTGATGGTCCTTTGAGCCGGGATGGACTTGGCTCTGCTTCAAGCAATAATCTGTATTAGATCTCGATGATATTAGACTCGAAAGCGCTATCCAAAGAGTAACCGCGCCGGGTTTCGGGATTTCGATCGGTCTTCGGGTGATTTGGGATATCATGACCTCTTAAGATGAGAGGTCGGCTAGGCTTTTTGCTGGCTGAACCTCTAAAGATGAGAGGTTTGGCTTTTGGGTAGGTGTTTGGGATTTCTAAGGTGAGGGAATCCATGATTGCATTTTCGCTGCCTCTAAGGATGAGAGGTCAATCTTGGCTTTGGTCAAGGCAAAGGTAAGGGTAATGGGATGGGAATGTCCTCTAAAATCGAGAGGACGGCCGGAATTGGTTGAGGTAGTGGTGAGGGACATCCGTGCTGTCTCTTTATTCACTCTGAGACTCCCTTTGAGTAACAACCGAATCTTCTGACTTTCGCTTCTGAGAGGATCACTGGGGACTAGGCTCTCTTTCTTGTCTTTTTTTTTGTTTTTTTTTTTTTGAGAGGAGGATTTCGGCTAGTCCTCAGGGATGGATCATTGCCTTCCGCAGTTCTTGAGCTTGGAGACGGTCGATCTTCTTTTGCATCACGGGAGCCTCAAGGATAGTCCTCTTCTTCTTGAAATGGTTAAACGGGTTTCAAAACGTGCCGATCTTGAACCGAAGGGGTATTGTTTAGTGAGGGTGAGGTGATGGTTTTCCTAAGGGTAAAAGGTTTCAACCGCAGTCCCTACCGGATGATCCGAACGAGATCCAGTCTTCATTTGCTCTCTTAAGTTTACTTCGCGAAAGATCCGTGCAAATCCATCGTGCAACGAGATTACGAGGATGACGGAAAGTATGCGAGCATATGGGAATCGAGGTGGGAAATTGGTAAGCCCCACTTTGGGAAGGATATCAGTCGATTTTCTCGCTCCGATCAATTTAAACATTAGCCAATTCAAAGCATTAGTCGGTGAGCAGCACAAGTGATCATGTAAAATAAGACCATTTCAATTTAAGCAGAATGTAAGTGAACAAGTAATATCTCGAGTCTTGCAAGAATAGAAATAAAGACTTTCATTAATATAATAAAAGATTCATATCATGGACTTGACAGACTCACGACCGCATAAAAGACACTCTAGAACCTACGATACCGACTGACTGATTTCTCTGGGGAAGATATCTTCTGACCTCCGTTGATATTACTGAGTAGGGCCGGTAATCACATTGGGGTGAGCTTTCTCAATTCTGCCTTTATTAATAAGCCTTTGGATGAGCCGCTTTAAAGAGACGCAGTCGTTCGTGACATGCCCAGGATACTGATGGTAATAGCAATACTTGCTACGATCCAAATTAAGCAGAGGTTTCTTGGGTTGATAATTCTCCAGTGGCTTTATCATTCCTTTCGCCTTAATCCATTGAAAGCTTCTTCTGGTCGACATCCCTAGATCATCGTATTCTCGTTTCTTGCGAGGGGATACGGGCGGAGATCTCGACATTGCCATTATCGTGGAGAACCCAATCCAATCTTCCCTTCATCAATGAGCTCTTGGATGATTACCCTCAATTGTAAGCACCCATGGGTAATATGTCCTGAGTATTGGTGATAATCGCAATACTTGCTTGGGTCCAGGCTTTCATCATGACGGAGAGGAGTATAATTCACCAACGGGTACACCAATCCTCCGCTTGTCAGCAATTTAAGAAACTGGTTCATGGGCATTCCCACTTTTCCCTAATAAGCTCTCTTTCTTCTTTTCTGGACCTTCTCAGAAGGAGGCTCAGATATTGTTGTCTCTTGCGGGGTAGGGTTCAGAGTTGGCATGAAAGACATCTCGATTAACGATCACGTGCGGAGTTGATCATGAAGGCTGCTCATGAGAGGGTGACAAGTTGAACCCGTACGCACTCATTGGTGATTGTGGGAAACATTCTTGTGGGAGAGCTTGGTCGGGGTGGAGTTTCGGTGAACCGTTCTGATTGAAGAAATGGTTCACCACCTGGGAATCTGGTTGGTACTGGCTTTTCAAATCGGGTTGCTTATGGACATTGAAATTCTCAGGGTTTGATTGTTTATACTCGATCTGAGTTTGAGCCATCTGGGATGTTGGAAAAAGAATTTCACCCTGCCTGTCTCCATTCATCTCTTTCATTGCATTTATATCCCCGCAATCAATACTACTGGTCTTGATAATCTCCTCATATGATCCATCTTCGTGACGAACTACTGTAATTCCCCGGAGGCGCATTGCTTCAACAAATCTGGAATGAGTCTCTTCCTCTCGAGCTTTGGCAACCTGGGCAAGCAATTGGGCTTTGCATTCCCGAATCATGGCAGCTTCAAGGGCAGCTCGCAATTCTGTTATTGACAAATCATCCATATCCCACTGACTCGAAGCGAAGGGAATTCCAAACTGAGCGGGTGACACATCTTTTGCACCAGACATCTTTGAGCAGTAGAATGAACCGGAACTTTGGAGGAAAACCTTGCAAATATTTGGAAATACGTACTGGTTAATCGCCCTTCTTGTAACAGAGCACGCCCCCCCCCCCCAAACTTGTCTCTTCCCCTTGCTTCAGAAGGATTGGTTATAAGGTATCGAAGGGATAGTTTAAGGAACGGGAGAGGGAAGGAAAATGGGACAGACTCGCACAAACACAAAATCATTTATGTTCAAGTATAAATCAGTATTTTAAATCCTAAATACAGTTGGGAAAGGATAAGCCTTTATTCATGCTAACTATGCCTCGGGGGAACCTAGTGACGCGGCGTTCGAATTACATCAAATGTCTTGTTTTGAAACATATAATAGGTAATGATACCTAACCAAACCCTAACATCTTTATGGAACGAAGAGGTTCGTCCAAATTTCTAAGGAAATTTGGGCAGCATAACGGGTCTTTTCGAAGAATTTCGAAGAAAAATCCGGCATGACCTCTCGTCGGTACGTGTTGGCAATGCGGCATGATCTCTCGTTTAGAACACGCCACGAGAGTGACATGTTCCCACGTGAAATCATGTTGCATTTGGGAACATGCCCACAAGGTATGAGGTTTTGGGAGAAGGTATAAGAATCTATGATATTTTTCAAAAACAATTCATTTTTGTTGTAATGAAAACATCGTATCAAAAACCAACCGTGGGTAAGGTTTAGTGTGGTGCCACCTATAACGCACTAGGGGTTTAGGTTTGATTTCAGGCGCTCAAGCGTAGGCGAATTTCATGGCCGTCCGCGATGCCGTCAATCGCACCCGAGGGTTCTAAATCTAAGTGATGTAGTGTGCGGATGACTAATTCGTTTATTTGCAAAAAACAAGATTTTTTTTTTTTATTATTTTTTATTTGTTTTTTTTTTAAGAAGAAAACACACACCCTCACACAAGGTAAACAGGGAACAATAACTAAATGAGTCACGCTTTGGTCCAAGGGACTGCCCTCAAACCAGTCTTCTGATGATCTGTTCAGTGGCCACCTTGTTGGGTTTTATGGGTCCATGCGCAGCGGAATTAAGCATAAAATTAACACAAAACCCAAGCCCTAAGATCCGTTCTATACGATTAAATTGAATTCCTATGAGATAGAATTTACCAACCTTTTTGCTTTCCGGTCTTGAGCTATCGAACGGATAATTATGTGATTCGTAATCACAAACTTTTGACCTTCAAATCTTCGAATCTTCAACTTCTTTGGATCTTCAGATTTGAACTCTAGGCCTTTGATTTGTTTGAACAAATTAAGACCCTCTTTTGGTAATCCACACAAATATGAATGTCGAGAACGATTCTCGGGTTGGGAATTGCTAGATTCCTAAAACTTATGGAAGAATATTGAGAGGACTTTTGATTGTGAATTTCTATTGAAAAATTCGGCCGGCCTTTGGGGTTGATACCATCTCATATTTATACTACAATAGCATGAATATGTTTCCTAATCAAATTAGGAGAACAGGCTGTCATCCATGCCTGGTGGCTCATTATGTCGCGCGGTATACTTAGCCACTGGCTAAGTATGTCGCGTGACAACGATAGCCGATTTCAAGAACTCTCAATCATTCTTCCTCTAGTTTCAATCAAAAACATTCTAAATGTGTGTGACCCAATAGGATTGTATTATGTTGGCAATGAGTCCGATCACATCGACCCTCATAAGACATAAGCGGACTCTAGCAAGCCATTATGTCTACCCAAATAATACAACATAAGAGTTCACGTTTCCAATGGTACACTTCCATTCCTCCCTTTGTCTCACGATGTTATATTGAACACAAGTCATGGTCCACGTCAACTTGTATTTGTTCAATGCTTTCTCGATCTTGAGTATAATGATAGTCCAATCATATTGGGGTGTGGCCACACGCTTTCATCATTATCACTCATCGAGGGGCCCAAGCAAAAAATCTCTTTCGAGGGACAAATTCCATCTTGACTTATCATCTTTCCCATCATGAATCCGATCATGCCAAAGATAGCCTTTATAGATATCGTGTTAAGATACCGTTTGACTAAAATCAAACATAACTTTCATCATATGTAAGGTCATGATAATCTCGTCTAGGGACTAAATGAAGTGACCATATGAGATTTAATTATGACATTTGACCATGACATAAATCTCATACGGGTCAAGTCCAGTCACTTGTTCTCTAACAAGTACCCATAATTTCAATGTGCATCTCTATGCATATAATCATCATATGATTATCCATTGACAATTATACTAGTTATTTACAAGTTTGTAATGTGCATCTCTATGCATATGATCATCTCTATGATCATTCATTACCAACTTACACTAAATAACTAGGGACACGATTAATATAATAAACATGTAAAACATATATTAATCAAAATAAAATTTCTCTTCCATTAACGATAAAGACGATACATCAAGGTTTATAGAAACTATAAGCCTAGGGCACACACACTAACAGCTCCCACTTGCACTAGGCTCCATTTATGTATCGAATACTCATGGATCTAACATGACCATCATGCTTCTGCCTGTGCGAGGGTCTTTGTAAGTGAATCCCTAATGTCATCATCGGTTGATACTTTGTATATCTTGACTTCTTCTCATTCTTTATGAATTCCTCAAAGAACGTCTAAGTGAGTGTTTGGATCGTTGTTGTGACCTTGGTTTCATTGTTTGCACAAGTGGCACCACTATAGTCATAACAAGAGTTTCACCGATTAGTGATACTTGGAACATTTCCAAAACACTAATGAACTTTTTGATCCAAACTGCCTCTTTTAGCCACATCATATGTTGCTAAAATTTTGGCCTTAGTAGTAGAATTGGCTACAATTTCTGCTTGGAAATCTTCCAATCAAAACTGCACCTCTAATAAGCATAAACATAAATCTTAATTGCGATTTTAAAATAACTTTGTCAGTTTGGAAGCTAGCATCTATGTAACCCTTACAACAAGATTAACTTCCAATCTTTCAAATGTCAAGAACGTATCCTTAGTTCTTTTTAAGGATCATCTTGATCGCCATCCAATGGTTCTCAACAGATCAAATTGGTATCGACTCGTCATGCTTAGAGCATACGAAACGCCGAGTCTAGTACAAATCATGGCATACATGATAGATCCAAATGCCGAAGCATATGGAACTTCATTCATTTCCCTTTTGCTCATCGGTTGTCATAAGACAATGAGTATTGCTAAGAGAAGTACCATGATCCATTGACAAGTTACTCTTCTTAGACTCTTCTAAGAATCTTGTCAATGTGAATACTTTGACTCAAACCAATTTATCCTTCTAGATCTATCTCTATAGATCTTGATGCCAAGGATGTAAGCGGCTTCACCCATATCTTTCATTGAGAAACCTTTCCTTGACCAAGACTTGACAAAGTCTTTAAGTGTCGGAACTTGTTTTTCCAATGAGTAAGATATCATTGTAATAAAACAATAGAAATAATACTACGCTCCCACTGAATTTCATGCATACACAAGATTCATCTTTGTCCTTTGATGAAGTCAAACTCTTTGACCAATTCATCAAAACGAAGATTCCAATTCCTTGAAGCTTGCTTCAACCCATCTCATGGATTTTTGCAACATGCATACTTTATTAGAGTTTCTTGGATCGACAAACTATTCGGGTTGTGTACTCTACACATCCTTAATAATCTTTCCATTTAAAGAAAGTCGTTTGACATCCATTTGTCATATCACATAGTCACAATATGCGATAATGGCAATTGAAATTCTAACAGACTTCGACATTGTAACTGGCGAAAAAGGTTTCAATATAGTCAATACTATGAATTAACCTAAATCCCTTTGCTACAATTCTTAGTCATGAAAGTATACACCTTCACATCCATGTCGGTCTTTGAAGACCTACTTGCACCCTTTAGTTTTTACACTTTTAGATAGCCCAATCAAGTTCCAAACTTGATTGTTAAACATGGATTGTAATTTGGATTCCATGGTTCCTAACCATTTATCCAAATTAGGAAGGACATCGCTTCTTGATAGCAAGTAGGATCGTCATTCTTAATGACTTCCACTTCATCACCTTCCTCAATGAGAAATCACTATTTCTTGAGTTTGGATCGTGACCTATCCAATCTACGATGGACTTGTACATCTTGAACCGTTTTCACAACTCTTTGTGAACTTGGTTCCGTCTCTACTCTTGGTTCCATATTATTTTCGGGTTCTTGAACTCTCTTCAAGATTAATTTTACTCCCACTAGATTCTTTATTGAGAAACTATTTCTCAAGAAACAAATCATATAGAGCAACAAACATTTTGTTCTCTTTGTGGTTGTAAGATTAATTTCCGAAAATAACTTTGTCAAATTTGGTGCTAACTTATAAGAGACAAGTCTCTTTACATAAGATTCGCAACCCCAAATCTTCATGAAAGACAAACTAAGTTTTCTTCCATGCCACATCTCATGTGGGGCCTTAGGAACCGATTTAGTAAAGACTCAATTCAGTGTAACCGCATTACTTCTAATGCATATCCTCAAAAGGAATTAGGAAAGTCAACTTGACACATCATCGAATGAACCATGTCTAACAAGGTTCAATTCCTCCTCTCAAACACACCATACAATGTGGTGTTCCGGGTTGAGCCAACTCTGAAACGATTTCATAGTTTTGAGATGATTGTCAAACTCTTGGCTCAAATATTCACCACCTCGATCTAATCGAAGTACTTAATAGTTTTACCAAGTTATTTTTGTATTTCATCTTGAAATGTTCGAAACATCTCAAACGATTCACCTTTGGACTTCATCAGATAGACATAGTCATATCTAAATAAGTCTTTAGTGAAATATGATGAAATACCAAAATCCTCCCCTAGCAATGCTGCTTAATAGTCCACATACATCTCATGTATAATGACCAATAAGTCACTAGCCCTCCCACTACTATTAGTGTAGGGTGGTTTGGTCAATAATCCCAATAAACAAGATCAACATTCCTCAAATGATCGATAGTCATATGAGTCTAAAGGTCCATGTTAATGGAGTTTAGATATATGTTTCTTATTTATCTGACCAATCCGGCAATGCCATATGAACGCGTTGTTCATATTGTTCGGTTTAGATTTCCATTTATATTATAGATATCTTCAATATTATTTTGTTTCTCATCTTCCAGGATATGAAGACCATTCAATGACATATGCATTACAATAAGGCATATCATTAAATGAATATAAAACTTCTTATTGAAAATAAGAAAATTATATCCTTCATCATCCATTTAAGAAACCGAAATAATACTCCTACTCAAATTCGGAACGTAGTCATACTTGTTCAAAACAAGTACTACTTCACAAGGTAAAGTGACTTCATAAGTCCCTATGGCTAATGTAGCAACCATTGCTCTATTCTACACATAGGTTTAATTTACCTTCTTTGAGTAGCTTTCTATTCTTCGTTCTTTGCACATTTAAATAAATGTGGGATTCCATCCGGTATCATATACCCAAGAACAAGAAGTCGAAAAGAAAATATCTATCATATAGATACTTGAAGTAGTAGCAATCATATTGCCCTTCTTCACCTTTTAGGCCTTCCTAATAAGCCTTGCAACTTTGCTTCCAATGACAATCTTATTGCAATGATAGCAAAATGCATCCTTTGAGACACTTTGGGTTTAGCCTCTTCGGCTCGACAACTTTTGTCTTAGGTTTAGCAACCTTTGCTTTACCTACTTTGTTTTCCTTTATGAACCCCTTTCTTGTGTTAACCATTAACACTTTTGTGGATTGCTCCTTGTTGCATTTCATGCATTAAAGGCCTTCACCACAACATACATCTTTTGCCTAGCTCGCACTTGGAACGTTTCCTTTTGCGTTATTCTAGAACAAAAGTGACTCCCATATGTTCAAGGTTCTTCATAAGAGCCTTTAAACATGGTGGCAATTACAAGGCAAGCAATATTGTCGAATCATCAATATGTTTCTAATGTTGCTTCCTTATTTGCCCTTTGCAACATTTGCAATGGGTTCAAGAGGAACGGATTCGTCCAAGAACGTACAAATTTACCTAAGAACCATTCTTTAGGCTTTTGATCCAATCAAAATTATTTGTATTATTCCTTTCGAACTTTGTCCTTCATAAGGACGAATCGCAATTATCATTATATAATGCTACTTCTACAACAAAATATACAAATTATATGAACACATATCAATATCAACACATTTATCATTTAAGAGCAAATAATGTATTTCACAAATACTCCCATTAAATTATACACCTTCAAATACAAGCATGTATCATATAATTATAATGGGCTAAGATCCATGTTTCACTTCAATTTTGGTTTAACTGAGTCAATGCCCAAAATTAAGTTATTTAGGTAGATAACATTTATCAATCACATCATATGTGACTCTTAGATCCTTTATGAGATTTTAGACATCATATGTCAAAACATGTTTTAATCTCATCTTATGCCTTGGGTCAAAACTCTTTTGAAAGCACCAATTAAGTCTAACCAATTTCAAACGTATGAGATACATGGAACGATGCACCCAACTGAGTCGAAACTACATCAACCATTATCTCATCTTGCTCCATACTTAGAATAGAATGATGCACCCAACCGAGTCGAAACTACATCAACCTA
Organism: Adenophora triphylla var. japonica; assembly: GCA_022495995.1. Lineage (NCBI taxonomy): Eukaryota > Viridiplantae > Streptophyta > Magnoliopsida > Asterales > Campanulaceae > Adenophora > Adenophora triphylla. The sequence goes on along the minus strand of JAFEMH010001593.1, from coordinate 382,149 downwards.
TCCCAATACTTTTCAAATGTTTTACTTTCTGGGTGGCATAAAACTTAAACATTAAATGAAGGTTCTTTAAAATAGATCATAAGCATGTCAACAAAGATAATCGTAAAGTACACTGTAAGTTCCCAGAAACCGGTGAGCCACAAGGACTACTTAAGTACCCAATCCTTAGACAGTAACTCTCCTAGACATGTACAACTACAATATCGCTTTGATTGGCAAAAGCATAATCTTACTTGTAAAACCGACTTGTTTCATAAACAATCGACACTAACTTGTTTCTCATAAACAATTAGTGAACTATAATTCAATGTTCAAAAAAAACATTCTAGAATTATAATGTTCTTTATGCAACGCAATAATTAATAAAATCACCTTTTTTTTTTTTTTTTTTTTTTTTTTTTAAACAATTAAGCAAGCATAAGAACACTTTAATAATTATGCAACGCAACAATTAAATAAACATCTTTTAATTAATTAAGCGAGACATAATTATTTTACAATTCTCGCATAGATTTATAAACAGATTTGTTTCTCATAAACAATCGTATTCCTTCAAATTTTGCGTAAACCGACTTGTTTCATAAACAATCATAAAACCAAAATTTAATGTTTCAACCAAACATTTAGGAATTCTCAATTCAATGTTTCAACTAAACATCTAATAAAATTCTTAACACTTAAGAACAAATAATTCATGCATCACAATAATTAATAAAAACACATTTAAATTAATTAAGCATGCATAAATAATGAATTAATCTAGCATAGACCTATAAACTTAATTTCCAGAAATTTATAGCATCCAGATTAAGACATAAAACATCTCAGATTGTAAACACAATCACGTATTAGCGTAAAAATTAAACAAACCGATTCTCGCTTGATTTGGCTTATTATGTCGCGTGACATAACTAGCCGCTTACCAGATTTTCTCCTCGTGGCCAACTATGTCGCACGACATAAGTTGCCGCTTGCGTATTTTCAATTTCAATCAATTCCAATCATATAGCAATCAAATCAAGTAAATGTTTTTACGGATTTAATTCAACATAATCGTAAAACGATTTTCGCAGATTAGCAAATTGTTTCTCATAAACAATTAAATCTAACTCATACAAAGCAAGCCTAGAACATTTATAAACAATTTATAACAACTTTCTAGCATGCCAATTCGAATCTAACCATATGAACGGGGCTCTGATACCACTGTTGGGTTTTATGGGTCCATGCGCAGCGGAATTAAGCATAAAATTAACACAAAACCCAAGCCCTAAGATCCGTTCTATACGATTAAATTGAATTCCTATGAGATAGAATTTACCAACCTTTTTGCTTTCCGGTCTTGAGCTATCGAACGGATAATTATGTGATTCGTAATCACAAACTTTTGACCTTCAAATCTTCGAATCTTCAACTTCTTTGGATCTTCGTATTTGAACTCTAGGCCTTTGATTTGTTTGAACAAATTAAGACCCTCTTTGGTAATCCACACAAATATGAATGTCGAGAACGATTCTCGGGTTGGGAATTGCTAGATTCCTAAAACTTATGGAAGAATATTGAGAGGACTTTTGATTGTGAATTTCTATTGAAAAATTCGGCCGGCCTTTGGGGTTGACACCATCTCATATTTATACTACAATAGCATGAATATGTTTCCTAATCAAATTAGGAGAACAGCCGTCATCCACGCCCGGTGGCTCATTATGTCGCGCGGTATACTTAGCCACCGGCTAAGTATGTCGCGTGACAAAGATAGCCAGCTTTCAAAGAATCCTCAATCATTCTTCCTCTAGTTTCAATCAAAAACATTCTAAATGTGTGTGACCCAATAGGATTGTATTATGTTGGCAATGAGTCCGATCACATCGACCCTCATAAGACATAAGCGGACTCTAGCAAGCCATTATGTCTACCCAAATAATACAACATAAGAGTTCACGTTTCCAATGGTACACTTCCATTCCTCCCTTTGTCTCACGATGTTATATTGAACACAAGTCATGGTCCACGTCAACTTGTATTTGTTCAATGCTTTCTCGATCTTGAGTATAATGATAGTCCAATCATATTGGGGTGTGGCCACACGCTTTCATCATTATCACTCATCGAGGGCCCAAGCAAAACATCTCTCTCGAGGGACAAATTCCATCTTGACTTATCATCTTTCCCATCATGAATCCGATCATGCCAAAGATAGCCTTTATAGATAGCGTGTTAAGATACCGTTTGACTAAAATCAAACATAACTTTCATCATATGTAAGGTCATGATAATCTCGTGTCTAGGGACTAAATGAAGTGACCATATGAGATTTAATTATGACATTTGACCATGACATAAATCTCATACGGGTCAAGTCCAGTCACTTGTTCTCTAACAAGTACCCATAATTTCAATGTGCATCTCTATGCATATAATCATCATATGATTATCCATTGACAATTATACTAGTTATTTACAAGTTTGTAATGTGCATCTCTATGCATATGATCATCTCTATGATCATTCATTACCAACTTACACTAAATAACTAGGGACACAGATTAATATAATAAACATGTAAAACATATATTAATCAAAATAAAATTTCTCTTCCATTAACGATAAAGACGATACATCAAGGTTTATAGAAACTATAAGCCTAGGGCACACACACTAACACACCTTTTGTCGCGTGACACAGGACAACCAGAGACAAAGGTGTCGCACGACTTGGGTGGTCACTGAACCAGCAGCTCCTCAAATCATCAAATCAGCCCCTACTTTACCATATCAAGAGCAACACAGAGATACCAATGCACAACAAATGACCACAAGCACAAAGGGCTCACAAGTTCCATAATCAACAAAATGTAGGCATCACAAATGATTATCGAATAATGTACACAACATGGATGCATTGGATGTTTTTTGACTAAACGAAAGCTTGACCCACTTAACACTTGAAAAACAGGTTTTCAAGTGAAATCCCCAAATGAGTCGCCATCGAAAATGTGCGCGCCGCCCGAAATTAGGAAAAAGTAGGAGTCGCCACGCCGTTTTAAGAGGAAACATTGAAAACCTTTGTTTTAGAGAGAAAACATGAGTTCGGGGGTCAGGTTACGTGTTGGGAAGAACCGAGAGTTCACCCAACACGCCTCGTCCATAGACGAGTCTTTCAATCAAACACATCCAAGTAAATCCAAAGTGTGTGCAAATATCGATAATAAACGAAATGTGATAAAATGCATCTTATTAATTATGAAACGAGAAATTACATATTGTGATCCCATTATTTAGGGAGGCCACATCCCCGATACAAACAAACTAGAACAGACATAAAGGAAAAGAGTCACCGCAGATGGGTCATGTGTGTCGCATGACACATCGTACTGTGACCACATGTGTCGCGTGACACAGATCACTGGGGACGAAGGTGTCGCGTGGACACATATGAGCCTTCGCGTAAACCTCACAATATGAACTCGTAAATAAACGTAAGCTATGCATCTAATTAACAAGCCGAATTATGAACGAAAAACAAAAACAACATCAAATCGACCAGGAGTGTGGATATGGGTAGATCCACACCCTCGGGGGCTCAAACACCAAATTCAACCAAATCAATCAATATGAGCTCAATTACACAATCTATGCAAGTTAAACAGAGAGATTAGATTGGGATTCAAAGAATTCGATGGCTAGGATCTCGATTACGAATCCAAACAAAATAGAATTATAAAATTTGCAAGGAATTAAATGAGAGAGAGAGAGAGAGGGTTAGGGAATTGTTACCCTTGTTGATTCCACGAATTCTATATCTAGTTAGATATAGAATCCTTCAATTTTTCGTTGTAGATCTCACAGCTCTGATTACTGAATCCAAACAAAATAGAACTATAAAATTGCAAGGAATTAAATGAGAGAGAGAGAGAGAGAGAGAGGGTTAGGGAATTGTTACCCTTGTTGATTCCACGAATTCTATATCTAGTCAGATATAGAATCCTTCAATTCTTCGTTGTAGATCTCACACCCCGATCCAAGGGTTCCAATTGGTGTAGGTAGAGAATTGGGTTTGGATGAGAGGGATTAGTGGGTTGGAAGGTAGGAGAGAGAGAGGTTTTGTGCTTGGGACGCTCGTTACACTGCTATTTTGGCAGAGTAACAGTAGGCTAGAATTCGGATCCTATTTCAATGAGGGGAGGGTCTTATTTATAGGCCGCAGCTTGGCCGCCTTAGTATGTCGCACGACCTTACGCGTCCACTTTCCATGCCTCAAGCCGTCGCGTGACACAAGGTGGCTCAACCGCTTTTGGCGCCAAAAACCAGTTTCTGGAACATTCCGAGAAAATACCCAAAAGGTCCAACAGGTTTTATTCCCAAGGGGTCCTTTGGCATGAATGATGTACCAAAAGGTACTTCCTTCGCGGGAAACTCATAGAACGTTTCCGGATGTCTCGGGATAGGCCGAGAATTTACCAAAACGCCCCTTAATGCAGTTTTATTATATTAAAATGCATCGAAAAGGTTGCGAATTGGATTGGCGTACTTACAGTTGTGTGTTTTCCTTTCTTTTTTCAAAATAAAGTAAAAAAATAAAAAAATCTTGTTTTTTGTAAATAAAGGAATATAGTCATCCGCACACTACATCACTTAGATTTAGAACCTTCGGGTGCGATTGACGGCATCGCGGACGGCCATGAAATTCGCCTACGCTTGAGCGCCTGAAATGAAACCTAACCCCCTAGTGCGTTATAGGTGGCACCACACTAAACCTTACCCACGGTTAGTTTTTGATACAATGTTTTCATTACAACAAAATGAATTGTTTTTGAAAAATAGCATAGGTCCTTATACCTTCCCTCAAAACCTCACACCTTGTGGGCATGTTGCCAAATGCAACATGATTTCACGTGGGGACATGTCACTCCCGTGGCGTGTTCTAAATGAGAGATCATGCCGCATTGCCAACATGTACCGACGAGAGGTCATGCCGGATTTTTCTTCGAAATTCTTCGAAAAGACCCGTTATGCTGCCCAAATTTCCTTAGAAATTTGGACAAACCTTTTCGTTCCATAAAGATGTTAGGGTTTGGTTAGGTATCATTACCTATTATATGTTTCAAAACAAAGTATTTGGTGTATTTCGAATGTTGCGTCATTAGGTTTCCCCGAGGTATAGTTAGCATAAATAAAGGCTTATCCTTTCCCAAATGTATTTAGGATTTAAAAGACTAATTTATACTTGAACATGAATAAATTTGTTTGTGCGAGTCTGTCCCATTTCTTTTCCTCTCCCGTTACTCGAAATTTCCCTTCAAACACCTTATAAACCCATCTCTACACCTGCAGCTACGGCGAGTTGGGTCCGCTCATCCGTTTCGGGAGGTCGTTTGGTCCGTGTGCAAGCAGTGTCGGTTGGTTTAGAATCAGAAATGGCCGGCAATGGAGATGTTTTTTCTGCTCAGTCCGCTGGAGGCTCAGTAACAATGGGTCAAACGAGTTTGAATGAGATGACTACAGAGGAATTGAGGGCAACGTTGGAAGCAGCTTTAGCCCGAGAGCGCGAGGCCTGTCTGTTGGCTCAGAATGCCAAGGCTCGTGAAGTGGAAGCTCATAACCGCTTTGTGGAAGCCATGAGAGCCAAAGGGATTGCGATACTTCGTCGAGAGGACGGTTCCTATGAGGAGATCACAGAAGACAACCATAATGAGATAGGATCCGCTTCACCTGCTCAGCCTATCCAGCCCAGTTACAATGCGATGCCTCCTCCAGTAAGCTATGCCTCACGACCCAATCAAGTGTCATCTCCTGGAATGTTTGTGAATGACCAAGGAAGGTTTATTCTCCCATCTCCCCAAGGGTGTAACCAGGTTATCCAGCAAGGTGCTAGCAAGAATGGTGGTAAAGCATCAAATTTCTTTGATCTCACTGCCTCCCCAAATCCCAATGTCCAAGCATCACGCCTCGCACGGACCGCAGCTTCAAGGTGTTATCCCCATCCCTACCCGTAGTTTATCCCGAAAGCTTCCGTAACGGTCAAGCATCGGCCAGAGAACAAATTTGTCAAGACAACATTCCAAGATATCGCCAGCTGCACTCCAAGGCAGTGTCCCTCAACCAAAGATTGTGTTCTACCCTTACTCAAGATTTATATGGCTCCACTCCGTATTCCACCCCGTGTATCGCACAGTTTCTCTACTCTTGGTCAATTCGTAGGTCACCATCGCAGAACAATTCCCAAAATCCTAGTGTGCGCTTTAACTGATATGATGTGTATGGTAAATGTAATCCCCGCCGGTCAAGCATGTTGGACAAGAATACCGAATCCCCGCATTTTTGGTCTCCCACCAAAGCCTTTGCCCATCGGACCTAATTCTGAATTCCCAGCTTCCTTCATCGACAAAGGGCTCCCTCTATACCCCAGATTCCAGGTTTGGCTCCAGAAGTGACAACTTTGTTGAAACAGATGTAGTAGCAAATTGATAAGTTGATCGTGGGTTCCAGTGGTCTGAAGGTTGTGGATCCTGCCCAAGTAACGCCTTTGTCGCACAAGTTTAAAATGCCTAAAATGGATTTCGATGGTACCGCCTGTCCGAAAACTCATATAGATACGTATGTTATGACAATGGGAGCAATGGGTTGCACTCCCGAGTTTATGGCGTCCCACTTCCATTTAACCTTGAAGGGATCAGCACTCACGTGGTTCCTGGCTTTGAAGCAAGAGTGTCGCTCTACGTGGAATCAGATAACAGAAACCTTCTTGGAGAAGTACAAAGGCAACTTGGAATGGCGTACTACTCGGGATGATTTGGTGGGAACTATCCAGAAAGTTGATGAGTCAATTACAGAATTTTACAAATGGTGGAACGCCAAACTTAATGAGCTATCGGAGCCAATACCCCTCCAGGACCAAAAGGATATTTTCTTGTCATCTATTAAGCCAGCGCTTAGAGAAGCCATCGGGAAAGGCTGGTACCCAGATCTACGAGAGATGGTGGGAATGGGAGCTAGGAGCGAAAATAGATTGTTCATTCAAACCCTAAGTGCAAACGTCGGTGGCAACAGTGGTAGTGGAGGATACCGATACCGAGCACCCACCCCTATTTCAGCAATGGTGCCGAGGGGAAGGGAAATGACCAAAGACAATAGCATCAAAAACCTACAGAGAGGAGGAAATAATGTACAGAATGCAGTGAGGTTTCAGCCTAAACCGCAGCCGAGATTTGATGATTTGGGTATGTCCACAGAGGAGGTTTTTAACGGATTGCTTCATACCGGTATGATCAAGCCATTGGAGAATTATAGTCCTGCTCGTCCTAATCCCCATATGGACGCTAGCAAGTACTGCCGGTTTCACCAGTTCCCAGGACACACCACAAATTCCTGCATTATCCTCAAAAATATAATTCAAGGTTTGGTGGATGACAAGAAAATTGAGAAATCTCCTCGCCCGAATGTGGTCAATAATCCTCTGCCAAACAACAACGTGAACCTTATTGACGGTGGGCAAGATTACTTTGTTAATGTAATAGAGTTTGAAAGTCAATAGTTGGAAATGATAGCAATGGTTGTAATGAGAATGTGGCTGATGTAATCTCGTTTTCTGGTGAAATGAAAGATAATTTCTGTTATGTCTTGAATCTTGATGATCTATATGATTTGAATAATGCTGCTGATCTTGACGATTATGAAGAACATGTGGTTGCCAATACTATATCCTCCATGACTCCTAGAGAATCCCCAATTTCTCTAGAGGAACTCAGGATAGCGGCCAATGTAGAGGCTCCTTTGTCTATAAATGAGATAAGGCAGGCTGCATGGCCTTATAGCACTCGTCATGTTCCAATTTCGCTAGCAGAGCTCAAGGAAGCCGCAGGAATTTGTAGTTGATGATCACCAAGATGTTAATCTGCTGACTCGCTCAGTGGAGAATGTTAGGAGTGAATAATCCGCATCCATCGGAGAAAGGTAAGGCGCTTATGGTCCCTAATCCTCGCCATCTCGTAATCTTTACAGATCGTCAGAAGACAAAGAAGTTCAAGAAGACCCGATCCTAACGCAGCTTAAAGAGAACACAAGCCGACATCTCTTTATGGTCTTTACTCACATCCTCCTACCCTCACAAACCGAAGTTGGAAGAGGCCCCGTCCAAAATGAAAGTATCGCCAATGCCACCCTGCACGAAGCATGTCAACCGATTGGGACCGCACATGGAAACATCATTACTTTTACGGATCTCGACTTGCTCGCTTATGGTGCAAAGCATAACGAGTCCCTACACATCACAAAGGCCCTTGGAAGGACGGCGGATTTCCCATGTGTTGATAGATAATGGGTCGGCATGAATGTGCTCCCGCCAAGATGATGAGTATGTTGGACATCAATGCGCGTAACCTGTAGACCATCCAATCAAACCATAAAAGCCTACGATTCCACGTCCAGTAAGATTGGGAATAGTTGCTTTAAATTTGATGTTTGGGAGTAAAGAGATGATGGTCGAATTTCAAGTTATCGATATTCCTGGCCACATTTTCAAAGCATTATCGCGTACCTTGGATTCACGAAAATTGGAGCGGTAGCCTCCACTCTTCACTTAGGCTTAAAATTTGTACAAGATGGGGTGCCGACAACGATTTATGGCGACAGTTGTTACGATTGGGGAAACCAAAGACCAACACCGTACTCGCAATGGAGATCAAGCTCGACCAGGAAAATCCGATGCTCAGCGGATTCACAATAGAGAAGCCTAAAGGACAGGTCTGCACCATAGATTTGATGACATCTTCAGACAAGATTCCTCCTGTGCTGAAAATGCTAAGAGGCATGAGCTATATCCCTGGTCTGGGGCTGGGAAAACGCCAACAGGGACCGTGCAGACTTGTGTTGCCCGAAGCTAAGAGAAACAAGCAAGGCCTGGGGTATGCTGTGACCAAAGAAGATAAGGCGTATGACAAGACTGAAGTTTTCAAAGAAAAAATGACCTCAGCGGCTGGTAAGAAGTACAAAAAGCCTGAGATGCGCCCATACAGCGCTGGTCCCCGAATAAGCATTTTGTCAAAGAAGATGGAGATAAGTTTGTTTGCCCGTAAGCGAGGTTGAGCCAAATGGAAGATCGTGTGAAACAGCTTTGAAGAGTTTGTTTTGGATGAGCCCACGATATGCAAGATCCGCGGTGCCGACCCCGCGGATATTGATGGTGACTCGCGCATTTGTTTAAAGAGCAGGGCCGTCGTGAGCCCGAGGAGCCGAGAGATTTGATTGACTTTTCCTCTGATAGCGAGGTGGTGGCTATGATAGAATTTGAAAAGGAGCCAGTTGCAGAGCTAAGCATGTTGAAGACAGTGGCAGAGAGACCTCTACAAAATTGGACTTCGTTCCGAGGACCACCGCCGACAGGGAGACTATGATTGAAAAACTTGGGCTCAAGCCTCGTCCTTGTCCTTCCGAGTCTAAATTTGTTCCTCGTGTCCTTAGTCGGTCTCCTGAATCTCTTGTTATTGAATTCGAGTCTTCCGACCGGTCTGATGTCCTCACGACGTAAGACCGTCTTCGAGTTGTAAACACCGTGTTTCCCTATGCTCGAATAAAATGGTTGACCTTTCGAGTATCCCGTGATTGCAAATCTAACAATTGAATGCTTAACAAGAAATAATCATCAAGATTTAAAAATAATTAAGCCTAATTCAATTGAAGATAATGCAGACTTAATAGACGAGCAAATTTTAGAAAATGATTCAAAGCAGGTTCTCGAACAAAAGGAAAGCCGGGCCCAAGCTGCCGATGAGATATTGACAACGGTGAACCTGGGAACAGCCGAAGAACCCAAAGAAACACGTATTGGTAGCTTCTTCTCCGGAGATGAGCGGGTTGCCCCGGTTGAACCGCTTAAAGAATATATGGACGTCTTTGCTTGGTCTTACAAAGATATGCCCGGGCCGGATACTTCCATCGTAGAGCACCGGATTCCTCTAGATCCGTAAATTGCCGATCAAACAGAAGTTGAGGTGGATAAAACCGGAGTGGTCCTTGCAGTGAAAGAAGAAATCGAAAACTCCTACGGGTGGGCTTCATCAAGGTAATTGAATATCCGACTTGGTTGGCACAACATTGTGACAAAGGACAAAAGCTAATGGAAAGGTTCGAGTCCGCGTGAGATTTCCGAGATCTTAATAAGGCTAGTCCCAAAGATGACTTCCTTTTGCCCAATATTGATATGCTAGTGGATGCAACCGCAAACTTTGAGGTCAAGTCCTTCGTTGATGGTTTCGCAGGTTACAATCAAATCAAAATGGCTGAGGAAGATCAGGGCAAGACAAATAAGCATAACTCCATGGGGTACTTATTATTACACAGTAATGCCATTTGGTCTGAAGAATGCTGGGGCTACTTACCAAAGAGCTGTCACTACCCTGTTTCGCGACATGATACACAAGGAGATTGAAGTGTATGTAGATGATATGATTATTCACTCGAAGGGATCAGATGGACAAAGATTTCATTGATTTGAGGAAATTCTTCAACAGACTTCGAGAGCACTCCATGAGACTAAATCCAGCCAAGTGTACCTTTGGGGTTATTCGAGGCAAAGTCCTGGGGTATATGGTCACAGAGCATGGAATCGAAGTAGATCCCAGAAAGATTAAGGCGATCGTCGAAATGAAGCCGCCTTAACCTGCCTCTCGAGGTAAAAGGATTCATGGGTCGACATAAAGACATCAGCAGGTTTGTCAACCAACTAACCTACATGTGTGAGCTGATCTTCAAGCTACTCAAGAAGAATCAGGAAGTGGTTTGGAACGAGGAGTACCAATTAGCCTTCGAGAGGATCAAAGCTTACCTCATCAATCCTCCCATCCTTTGTCCGCCTCACGAGAGCAAGCCATTACTGCTATACTTGACTGGCCACAGCATACGCCCACCGGGGCTATGCTAGCACAAGAGAAGAAGGATTCAAAGATTGAGAACGCCATTTATTTCGTCGCCGCAAGTTCCAAGGTAGTGAGTTGAATTACTCGCCTCGAGAAGACATGCGCAGCTGTCCGGGTGGTCGGAAAGTTAAAGCACTATATGCCGTCCCACCCCGTGCATTTGGTTTCCAAAATGGACCCGATCGATACCGTTCCAAGGTGATAGAGGCAACATTTCCACCAGCATTGGCGAAGTGGACCTTCTTTTAGCCGAATTTGACATCAAGTATGTAATCCGGAAGTCAATCAAGGGACAAGCTCGCATCAATTGGCCGATTTCCAAGCATGTAACCTCGAGGACCGGATCTCCAATTTCCAGATGAAGGGATTCTTGCTATAGAAAGCGGTAACAGTGGCGCTTGTTCTTTGATGGAGCAAATAACAAAAGAGGGAATGGCATCGGGATGGTACCGGTAGACCCGAACGATATGCATACCCCTATAGCTATCAAGCCGAACTTTTCGCTACCAACAATGCGGCTGAGTATGAAGCTTGCATAGCTGGTCTAGAATCTACCCTAGAACGACATGTGGAAGAATTAGAAGTGTTCGGTGATTCCCAATTGATAATTAATCAGGCTGCCAACATGTGGAAAATCATAGATCCATGTCTCCGTAAATATCATGCTTACATCGCGTAACTCGCCGGTCAATTCAAGGAAGTGTCATTCCAATTCCTACCACGAGACAAGAACAGATTTGCCGATGCCCCGGCCACTCTAGCTTCTTTGGTAGAAATCCCTAAGGAAAGTCTATCAAACCATTCAAGGCCTGGTAGGCGAGAAAACCCCGCATATTGTTGTAAAATAGAGGTCGAAACCGTCAAGGAGCCGTGGTACGCCAGATTTTCCAATATCTCAAGCATGGTGAAGCATCTTTCCCCATTGACAAAGAAGGAGATTTGAAAGGTATTCATGCCAAGAGCCCGCAAGCGTTGAAAAGGCTATCGCCCGCACGTCGTGCTCGGCAACGAATTGTGGAAGAAAAGGGAAGGATGCCCTCTCCTCGCCAGACGAAGGAAAAAGCCCAAAGAGTAATGGAAGACTTTCATAACGGTGCTCGCGGACCTCATATGAACGCCGATCCCTCATGCATAGCATCATTAGGCCGGGTTACTTCGGATTACTATGGAGACAGATTGCATCCAATTTGTGCGAACCTGTGATAAATGTCAGCGATTCTCCAACTTGAACCATATCCCTCCTCATGAACTCTACTGTATGACAACTCCGTGGCCTTTCGCAACATGGGGTATTGATGTCATTGGGAAGATAACTTCATCCGGGAGCAATGGGCACTCATTTGTTTTGGTTGCAGTGGATTACTTCACGAAGTGGGTAGAAGCCGCGTCTTACAAAGTGCTCACGCCTAAGAAAGTGGCTCGCTTCATAAAAGAATAGATTTTCTGCCGCTACGGAGTCCCAAATGAGATTATTTCCGATAATGGAACCCATTTCGAAGGAGAAACTGATAGGTTACTCACTGAATACAGGGTCAAGCGCTATAAATCTTCACCGTATAGGTCTCAGACGAATGGTGCTGTTGAAGCCGCCAACAAGAATTTGGAAAGAATAATTAAGAAGATGGCCGAGCAAGGACGAGTTATGCCAGAAAAGCTACATTTAGCATTATGGGGCTATCGCACTTCAATCCGAACTGCCACCGGTGCAACCCCATATGCTCTGACTTACGGAATGGAGGCCGTCATGCCCATTGAGTTAGAGATTCCTTCCCTCAGGGTTTTGCTCGAGAATGAGGTGAACGAGATTGAATGGCTCCAAAGTCGATATAATGAACTAGCTCTGTTGGATGAACGAAGACTAAAAGCCATGGAGCATAACAGGGCATATCAAAGAAGAATAGCCCGTGCTTTTGATAAGAAAGTGAGGCCCAGGGACATCAAGGTTGGTGACTTGGTCCTTAAGATGAAGCCCTCGAATTAGAGCAGTGCATTGGGCAAATGGGCACCTGTTTGGGTCGGACCATTCCTAGTAAAGAAAATATTCTCCGGAGGAGCTATGCAGCTGACAGATTTGGATGGCAACCCATTTCTGCACCCCGTCAACGGCGACAAGTTGCGGAGGTACTATGTATGATCGAGTCGTTCCCCCTCTAAAAAAAAAAAAATATACATAATAATAAAAAAAAAAGTGATGATAAATAAAGGCGCAACAAAATTGTCCCAGATGAGACTGAAAACCTCTCAAAAGGCAGTCCATGCAAAAATAAGGGACGCGCCCGGTGCTAAAGAATATACCCAGCTAGACCGAAAACCCTAAAAAGGGCGGTCTAGGTAAAAAGCACCATGTCCCCCTTCTATCTTCCCCTTTCTTAAACACAAAAGTTAATTGAGTCAAACTACGGAGACCTGAGCCCCTTAGTTCTCTTACAAAAGGGGAACGTAGGCAACCACTTGTGGTTCGGTCTAAAATTGCTGCAAAACCTCTTGTCCTGCTAAAATGTGTTTTGATTACAGTTCCAGAGCTTTTCAAAGGTTTGTTTGGAGTTAATATTCTTGTTGATGAGTTCAAGCACGACCCACTTTTTGACTCAAATAACTTGCTGCGAATAAAATCAATAATTTTTTAACATCTATTTCGTCTCGCATTAAGTAATTAAAGGATACTCGCTTCCATACAAATAAATCCTACTCTAAAATAGAAATAAAAAAGAGTCTCCTATCTCTCGAAAAGTGTCTAGAGATTCGTCCCCGCTCCCGAACTCGTTCCTCTGTCCTTCCTCTTCCTCGGTCCCCTGGAGGTCTTTGGCTTAGGAATGTCAAATAAATTGGTTTGAGCCCGTCCCACTCGGAATAACGCGCGTCGGTGGTTCAATCGTACCAGCCTCCCTCAAGGCGAGCCCTAGCAATCCTCTCCTCGCCTCAATGCCTCTCTCGCGAGCCATCACCTCTCGGATCATCCTCAAAGCAGCCCTCCGGATCTCTTGCCTCTCATAGTCCTCAGCAAAGACGCGTAACATTGTCCGGGTTTCCTCATGCCTCTATATCTCCGAGAGTCCGACCGGACGGATAGTCTGCTCCCAAGTATTCCCGGCGGCGAGTCTCTATAGCCAACTGCACGAGACTCGATGCTCCTCATACCAATCCGTATACTCGTGGTCGAAATGTAAATCCTCTAGATCGCCGAAGGAGTACACGAGTGGGAAGAAAGCCCTAGAAAGGATCCGCTGAAAAACCGTATAGCTCGGGGCTCGGCCATGGACATCGAAACAAAGATCGGGCCACCGCCCTCTCCTCAAAGCTCGGATAATCTGGCCGAGGGTACCTATATTGTCCGCTCACCAATGATGGGATACGTAAAGAGGATACATGCAAACCAGCAAATGACTACTACTGATCCATCCTAAATATCTCTCATGGTTTGTAATTTCCAGGCAGGGATCCAAAAGCTCATATCAGTGGTCTCGTACCGTGACAACCTCATCTGCCAACTATCAGCAACCTCGTCCCTCATCAGCCTGCGTGGCCGAGTCACCCAGGGCATTGCCGTCCGACCCTCTGGTAATGGCCCGATCAAGCGTAACCTCTCAAAGAACCACAGAGATAACAAGCCGGGGCTGCCTGCTCCCATGAGGTCTGATCCCCCTGCTAGCCTGTCAATGCCGTGGAAAGTCTCAGCCAACAACAGTGGTACAATGTCCATCTCTCCTTGGCCAGATCAAATTTGATGAAAATCTGTACCCCGGTCACCCCTCATTTGCCTGACAATCCCCAACAACGCACTTGAGCAGACTCCAGCATATCCGCAGAAATAGTAAGCCGACAGGGTGAACAGCATGAACATATCCAGAGAGGTAGAAAGGTCAAACAGCTCAGGACGGGACAGACGTAACCTAGCCATCCGAGTCAAATCTATAAACCCATCACCCAGAATCATAGGCAGCACCTGATCCGCAGGCAGAGATAAGAAGTCCGATAACTGCTCCTCAACCGACCGGCTGTCTCGTGGGAATGCTACAGTCGCCGCCTTACCCAAGCCTGTCAATGCCCTAAAGTCTTCCATAGTTGGGGTCAGGTCATTGTATGACAAAGAGAACACATGACGCTCCGAATCCCAGAAGCAGGATACAGCCCGAAGCAAATCCCAGTCAACCCTCCAGTCTTTCAAGGACCAAATACAAGGCATACTGTACCGCTTGTCGATAACATTCCTATGTTGCCTCAGATGAAATCCCCAAATTTCGATGAAGTCCCGATGAAATTGACACTCCCGGGAAGCAACCTCTTTGTTATAATGTTCCATTGCAGCCAAAAGTATCAGTCTTAACCAAAGGAATCGCTTATCTGCCAAATAAGGGCTGCTGGGTTTCTCTACTAAGAAGACATTGTCTGCAGAATGAAGCCTGGACCGACTTTTAAAAGGGCCTGTTACGAGCATCCCTCAGTCGTGCGACACAATAAGCCAAACAGATATGACATGTCGGGCGACATACTTTTGCTGATAGCAGACATTGTGGAAAAGCCTGCAGTGGTTACCCCAGAGCATTTTCCAACTCGCCGTTTCCATAACACACCCCTTACCCTCATACACATACCCTTGAAAATACAAGGGAGAGGACCCCTACTATACACACCTGTCCGAAACAATCCCAAAACCCCATGTATAAACCTGACAAAGCTGACCTTTAACCCAATAATCGCATTTGCTTTCCCAGAACAGACAGACTCACGCAAACCAAGCTAACATAAATTAATCTTTGCTAACAAGATAGGCTTATTTAGGCATAGCGCTGGGAGTTGTTGTTTTACCCTCGCAGGTACAATAATCAATTGAGTCTCAAAACTGGCCCTCACACCAAATTGAGAAAGAAAGAGAAAAAGCAAAAGGCCTGTATCTGTGATAGCCCCCAAGCAGAGCTCAGCAAGACCAGCAGCCCCACAATCCCAAGAAAAGAAGCCAATTCCCCAGAAAGCAGAATCCCCGGCTTGACGAACAAATTCCCAGATACCAGTAGCCTCGAGGCACAGGAAAGAAGCAAAGTCCCCAGTTTCCCAAGTAAAACCCAGGACACAAAAGAAAAGCGACAATCAACAAAGACCGTTCAACAGCAAAATCGGCAACAGAACAGAAAGAAGAAGTAGCGTGAGACCCCTGGCAGCTATACTTATCAACGACAAAGAACAGAACAGAAGAAGTAGCGTGAGACCCCTGGCAGCTACGTTTATCCCCAACAGAGCAAAAAAGAGATAGCGTGAGACCCCCGGCAGCTATACTCATCCCCAGCAAAGAAGAAGAGAAGTGGTATGAGACCCTCCGGCATCCACAAAGAAAAGCAGCAGTAGTATGAGACCCTCCGGCAACTACCCTGCATCAGAAGAAGTGGTATGAGACCCTCCGGCGTCCACGAAGAGAAGCAGCAGTAGTGTGAGACCCTCCGGCAACTACCCTGCATCAGAAGAAGTGGTATGAGACCCTCCGGCGTCCACGAAGAGAAGCAGCAGTAGTGTGAGACCCTCCGGTAACTACCCTGCATTAGAGAAGTGGTATGAGACCCCTGGCATCCACAAAAGACCCGTTGCAGCATGAGACCCTCCGGCAGCTACAACTCGTCAACAGCGATAGCATGAGACCCTCCGGCAGCTACTCGCAAATACCAGTTGCAGCATGAGACCCTCCGGCAGCTACAACCTGGCATGAAAGGAAGTTACTAGCCAACCAAAGTAGTATCGACCCCGCAAGAAGTCACAGGTAAGCACAGTAAAGGTATGAAGACACATTTCTACCCCTTTCTTGCTTGTAGTTAGTCTTGGTTTTTTCCGAACTACGATTTGGCTTGATTCCCTTCTTAAAGGGATACGTAGGAATCCTTTCTCAGAAAGGTCCAGCCATTAGACTCCCCGATTCACCCTTCTAGCCCGTTACCTTATCCCTCTATGCTCATTGGGATTGGGTCTTATTTTATTGACAACCCCACTTTTTTCCAAAAGTGACGTTGCCGAGGGGCTCTGTAAGTATGCCAATCCAATTCGCAACCTTTTTAGATGCATTTTAATGTAATAAAATTGCATTAAGGGGCGTTTTGGTAAATTCCCGGCCGATCCCGAGACTTCCGGAAACTTTTCATGAGTTTCCCGCGAAGGAAGTACCTTTTGGTACATTATTCATGCCAAAGGACCTCTTGGGAATAAAACCTGTTGGACCTTTTGGGTATTTTCCCGGAATGTTCCAGAAACTAGTTTTGGCACCAAAAGCGGTTGAACCACCTTGTGTCACGCGACAGCTTGAGGCATGGAAAGTGGACGCGTAAGGTCGTGCGACACACTAAGGTCACCAACTGCAACCTATAAATAAGACCCTCCCCCTCTCAGAAATAGGATCCCAACTTGACCTCTTTGTTACTCTGCAGAATTTGCACCGTAACGAAACTCCCAAACACAACCCTCTCTCTCTCCTACCTTCAACCTACCCAATTCCTTCCTATCCAAACCCCTTTCTCAAGCCATAGCACTTGGACCCCTTGCATCAATCCTTCCAGATCAGAAGTGACGAATTGAAGGGTTTTGTATCTGACTAGATACAGGATTCGTGGAAGCATCAAGGGTAACGATTCTCCAACCTCCCTCTTCTCTCTCTCTCTTGCTTAATTTGTCATAATTCTAGCATTTACTTCTGTTTGGATTCAGTAATCGGATCCTAGCTATACGGATTCTTGAATCCCAATCGCAATCTCTCTGTTTAACTTGAATAATTCGTACAATTGAGCTTCTATTGTTGAATATTTGATTGAACTTGGTGTTTGAACCCCAAGGGGGTGTGGATCTACCCATATCCACACTCCCGGGGTCGATTTGGTGTTGTTTCTGTATTTCGTTCGTAATTTAGTTAATCGATTAGATCTGTATAGCTTTTTGTTGATTCTGTGTTCATCCTGTTAGTTTCTGCAGATGGCTTATGTATGTCACGCGACACCTTCGTCTCCAAGTGATCCTGTGTCACGCGACATATATGGTCACTGGTGCGACGTGTCATGCGACATACATGACCTATCTGCAGAGACCTCTTTCCCTTGTAATCTGTTTTAGATCATTTGTATCAGGGATGTGGCCTCCCTAAATAATGGGCTCACAATCTGTAATTCTCATTTCATAATTAATATGATGCATTTTACCACACCTTGTTTATTATCAATATTTGCACACACTTTGGATTTATTTGGATGTTTGATTGAAAGACTCGTCTATGGACGAGGCGTGTTGGGTGAACTCTCAGTTCTTCCCAATACGTAACCTGACCCCCGAACTCATGTTTTCTATCTAAAAAAGGTTTTCAATGTTTCCTCTTAAAACGGCGTGGTGACTCCTTCATTTTCACGAAAAACAAATTTTCGGGCGAGCGCACATTTAGGGGCCTCTCACAATTCAACACACACACACACACACTCGCCCCTCACATTTCTCTCTCACAATTCACGCACAACAAACACACAGACAGTTTCTCTCCCTCTCTCTCTCCTCTCTCTCTCTCTAGGCGTAGAACGCCATCTCTCCCTCCATTGCCGGCCCGAGCTCCTCCCTCACCAAATTCCTCACCGGCGACTTCAATACCAACCTAATCTCCCTCAATTCCCCTTTAACCGATTCCAATTCCGACCTTCCTCTCCCTCTAAATGCAAACAATGCCCTCACCATCGCCGGCGACCAAGCTCTTTGAACCTTCCCCACCGTCTTCTCCGGTTCCCTTCCATCAATCGGCAACCTCCCCCATCAATCTCCGACCAAAGCCACCATCCAGTTCTCTCTCTCCTTCTCCGGCAAGCTCAAGCCCAACCTCATCTCCTTCCCTTAACTCTCCGGTCAAACCCAACAATAACCACAACCGCTTCAACACCGCCTCTGTTCCAGACCCCGTTCTAGCCCTAAGCCGACAACCTCAATTTCCATCTCCCCTGGTCTATTCTAATCCCAAGTCGGAACACCACCGGTAGCAACCTAATTCCGACCTCAACTCCCTTGCCGTTACCTATTCTCTACCCCAAAACCGCTTGCAGCCTCCTTCCCCTGTTCCAGAGCCCAAGCCACTTCCGCTCCAACACACACACCTGCGTACTAAGAACAGCAAGGCAACTCCAAATCTGAGCTCGTTCGCGTCCCGTAGCCGATTGAAGATCCTTAAACCTAACTTGGTTTAAGGAGCGTGGACTACGAGGGTAACGAATCTCTTCCCTCACCTTTGTCTTATTTTGCTATTGTGTTTGC
The DNA here is from genome assembly GCA_022495995.1 of Adenophora triphylla var. japonica. Taxonomy (NCBI): domain Eukaryota; kingdom Viridiplantae; phylum Streptophyta; class Magnoliopsida; order Asterales; family Campanulaceae; genus Adenophora; species Adenophora triphylla. The sequence continues at coordinate 362,983 of JAFEMH010001593.1, read as the reverse complement.
TCCGTTGCAATTATTCCCCGGACTTGATAATTAGACTCCATCCGTCCCCAATTATCAAGTCCCAACTGCCGATCTCTCTGTTTAATTGTTTAGCTTGGTTTTGTTGATATTCATAATGTGATTTTGTGGTATTTGTTGTTTATTGGCCAAGGGAGTGTGGATCTCCCTATATCCACATCCCCTTGGTCAATCCTTTGTAAATTCGTTGGTCTCTGAGCTATTTTGTATATTGTGTTGGTATTTGATTGGTTCTATGTTGGATCTGTTGTTCAAAATGTAAGGTCCCTGCAAACGGTAAACATGTGTCACGCGACACATCGTGCCTAGCATGTCATGTGTCACGCGACACATGGTGACCATCTGCAGAGGATCATCCTTTCAGTTGTAATCTGTTTCTTCTGGCTTGTTTGCTGTGTATTTTGCTTATTTGGTGTTGCTGCAGTGTGGGTTTTGTAAAACCCCTGCAGAGTGCTTTGTTGTGTCACGCGACACCATTGATCCTTCAGATCCTGTGTCACGCGACACAATGAGTCCTCTGCAGCAGGTTCAATTTCAGTTGTAAGTATTGTTCCCCTTAGTTGTAAATGGGATGTGGCCTCCCATGGCAAATGGCTTACAGATTGTATTCCCCTTTGTTGAGAAATAAAATAAAGCACATTTATGCATTTTAATACATATCTTGTCACACATACTTTGCACACACTTTTGAATGTCTCGAATGTTGAACAATTGAAAGACTCGTCTACGGACGAGGCGTGTTGGGTGAACTCTCGGTTCTTCCCAACACGTAACCTGACCCCCGAACCCATTTTCTCTCTAAAAAAGGTTTTCAATGTTTCCTCTTAAAAACGGCGTGGCGACTCCTTTTCATTTTATTTTCGGGCGAGCGCACATTCAGTCTCGCTACGTTTTGTTTGTACAGTCGCCACGCCGTTTTAATTTAGCCCAAAACATTGAAAAAAGGTTTAGTTTAAAAACTGTTGTTGTGTGATGAGATTTTGAGTTTGGAAGTCAGGTTACGCCTCGGGAAGAGAATAGCAGAGCTTACCTGAGTCGCTTCCTAAAAACGAGTCTTTCGGTACCCCTCTTTCTTTAAAAGTTGTGTGTGTGTATGTATGTGCTTTTTAAAAATGCATGTTGTATATGATGTCTACATTGTATGCTATGTATTGAAATAAATTGAAATAGTAATGGAAGAAAGCCTTACCAATATTGGTTCGTGTCTGTCTTCCGCTTGAGAATAGTGTTTGAGTGTGAATAGTGCTTTGGGACGGATCGGGATTGCTTCGGGGATGTACCGGTGTCTCGGACAGAGCGTCGGTGTGCCTCGGGAGTGTCAGGTGTGTTCTCGGGCAGAGGTTCGGCGTGCATCGGGATCATCGGGATTGTTGACTCGACTCGGGCAGAGGTTCGGCGTGCGTCAGGATCGTCATTTTTGCTCAGGCAAAGTTCGGGCTTGCTTCGGAATGGACCGGGATTGCCCGGCAGTGTTTCGGGATGGACCGGGATGCCTCGGGATTGACTGGCAAGGCTTCAAGATGGACTGGTAAGGCTTCGGGATGCCTCAGGAGTGCCTCGGGGCATCTCGGGATCATCTCGGGAGCGCTCGACAGGGCTTTGGAGTATGACGAGAGGCCTCGGAATGCCCCGGAGGGAACCGAAAGGGTCCGGGATTGCCTCGAAGGGTCTTAGAAGGGTGCTTGAAGGCTGGGGGAGAGAGGAGAGAAGAGAGGTGTGTGAAAAATGAGAGGGGGAACCCTCTATTTATAGGGGTCTGAAAATGGCAAGGTTTATCGCGGGACACAATCTGCCATTACCAATGTTTTGGTTTTCCTGGATTTAAGGAAATATTGTGGACTTTAAGGGAATTTTGTAATTATGATGTCTGGGTGCAAAGTGGTCCGCACGGACCAGTCTGCAGGGCCAATATTTTCCAAAATTCCCCAAACGTCCTTTTGCCTTTTTTTATCCCAGAAAGGCCCCATCTTGGTTTGGTTAGTGGTTTTTGGGGTTTTAGAAGGCTACGGCTATTCGGGATCACGTTTGTGTGAGTCCGCGGTGTTTCCCGTGCGCTTGAAATGGAGCGATCCAGATTGGGATACTTACACTTTCGTGAAAAACTTTGGACGACCATTGCCTTCAAAGATAACCAACCAAAGGTAGATCGCTTGCCTGGATTTGGACCACATGGTGCTGGGTATTTTGACATGCCATACCGCAGCTATACTACGCAATACATTTTTCTTCTTCTTCCTTCGGCAGTTAGAATGTGGATCAAGAGACGTTTGATGCTCGGGTTCTGAGAGGGGTACTAAGGCAAGTGGAGCTAGAGCGTCATGAGTGAGAAGATTCATAGCGCCAATTGCAGAGCCACATGGAGAGCAAGTTGGAGGAACGTCTTCGGGAAGAGTGAGAAATTGCCCGAAGACTAATTCGGGAAGAGCGAGAAGTTGCGCAAAGACAGCTTGAGGAGCGTGTGCAAAGACAGTTTGAGGAGTGCTTGCAATAAATATTGGCCACTGTGAATTTGCAACAACAGCAACATACTAGCGGTAATGCCTCTGCCTCATCAGTCGGTCAATACCTTGATTTGGATGGTGGTCGTGGCACTAGTAGGCGAAGTGGTTGTAGCGGTAGCGGTAGCGGTCGTGTTCGTGGTTGTTAAACTTGTATTTTACTTGGCATGTACTTAAGTAGTTTTTAACAGTTGGATGTTTGTTTGAAAAGGTTTGTATTTGTTTAAACAAGCTGGTATTTGATTGTTTAAACAGGTTGGGATTTGTTCAAAACAAGTTGTTTGAACAGTTTACAGCCTTACAGGTCGTTTACAAAAAAAAAAACAGCTTTTTTTTTTAAATTCTGGGCAGATTACCGACGAAAATTTTCGTCGGTATATCTGTTAAAAACATGTAATTACCAATGGAGGTGTCCATCGGTAAATCCATTGAAAAAAGATAATAGCATTACCGACGGACTATTCCGTCGAAATTCATACATTCGTTGCCGACGGACATGTCCGCCAGTAATTATATCTTATTTTACCGATGGACATGTCCGTCGGAAATCTCTCCGGGGATATCGCCGGGGAACGGCTGGCGGACTTCCTTACCGACGGACCAATTCCGACTATTAATTTGGGTTTACCGATGGACGGCCCGTCGGGATTACCGACGGAAAAGTCCTTCGGCATTACCTACCAGATATTACCGACGAACTCCGACGGATGTCATCCATTGGTAAAGCCACATTACCGACGGAAATTTAGCTTTTCTGACGGACTTTTTCGTCAGTAATGGGCCAGTTTCTAGTAGTGATGTGAAAAAATAAACATTCAAGCACGAGGTCCCTGTAAGTACCCAAATCTGGTTCGTAAAAGTACGTTAATTCACACTTTCCAGATTAACGAGATTTTCCGGGACTGTCCGGATCATTCAAAATTAAAGTGTATTAAAAATACGTTAGAACACGTTAAAAATATTACTTTTCAAAAATATGCGATTTTCGAGACTGTTCCGACATTTATTCGAACAGTTAATTAACAAAACTGTCAAAATCCGGGCAAAAGACGAAACAATACCAAATTTTTGGTTAACTAGTCTCAAAAGTCAAACCAAGGTCAAATCAAGGTCAAAATCACTTCAAAATGTAAAATGATCAAAATACCCTCAGGCTGAAGGACAGGTCGGCCGACCTGTTTTGCATGTTCTAACTGCTATAAATAGCAGCTTCAGCCAACATTTTTCATCTCCATAACATTTTTACCCCAACCAAAAAACACATAAATCCACACCAAAAATTCATCAGCCCAGAAAATTTACCCCAGAAATTTCGGAGAGAGAGAAATTGCCTCAGTTTGCGTGAAAATCCCAGTTTTTCCAAAAATAAAACCCTAATGCAAACATTCTCATATCCGATCCACAAACCCTAAGAAGATAGAGCCAAAACCAATCATTGGGAAACTCTTCTTCTAACCCTAAATTTCCATCTTTTACTTGTTATTTTATTTATGTCACTTCCTTAAAATGTAAACATTATAGATATCCGTTCCGAGTCCGGAAATGATCCCTTCTCTATTACTTTTCTTATAAGTAACTTAGAGTTAAAAGTGGGGAGATCTCGATTTGTTGATTGTCATTTTTATCTTTCTTAAAATGTCATTTACCTTCCAAAACGTTTGATTTGTTGATGGTCATTTAAATAATGTCATTTACCTTCCAAAACATTTGATTTTTCGATCGTCATTTAAATAACATCTTTAACCCTCCAAATCATTTGATTTGTTGATCGTCATTTAAATATTGCATTTACTTTAACTGTTTAAGTCAAGATTTTGACTTGTTGATTGTCATTTACTTAAAGTTTTTGTTATTGTCAATTATTATAAATATCTTTATTTTTTAAAAGTATTTATTATTGTCATTTTATTATAAAGGGTAACGTTATAATTTCCGATTTAAATCAAGAAATGATTCCTAAAATCCTCCAAACTCATCTCCTTAGAATGAATGTTACAGAGTCGAATATTGGAAGATCTTGATATAATGTATCTATATATATATATATTATGTCATTATTTCACCCATAGAAATATCTATCATTTCAAACTCTCCATCGAAACTTATTTTTAACTAATTTTCACACACACAAACACGCGCACAATTTTCGAAAAATGTAGAAAGACTCGTCAATACAAGGCGTTTCGGGTGAGCACAATTATTCTCTTCCCGAGGCGTAACGTGACCTCCGGACCTAACAATCACTTTTCAGCCTTTTTCAATTTTTTGGATTATAATAAAATGGCGTGGCGACTCTCTTTTTTTCCTAGAAATTCATCCGTTCCTGGTCTCATGATTTCAAACAAATTTGACGTGTCCAGGGCCATTTCGGATTGGGGGTAATTTCAGTCCCCTTTATTCTTTTGTATCTTGGGGTTAGCACCTTTTGATGACCCACACTTGTTTGACCGAAGGCGGATTATGTCTTCGAGCATAAGGTGTGAACCTCAAAATGCATTATGCAGCCAAGTGACCATAAACATCACACACATTACAATGATGAAACCCACTACCAAACTGAGTTTTAATAAACTCTTTACTAGTCTTAGGTTTCGCATCTTTAGCTGGGTCAGAGGTTTTGGCTTTGAAAAAAATAGTCTTCTTGTGGTTGACCACAGATTTCAAAGAAGCATTTGCCTAGGTTGTGGAACCTTGCTTGTGGAAGCTTGGTATGTGGTCGGAAGTTTGGTATGGTGGACCACATGATATTTTACATCATATCCTTTTTCCTTTGTTTCCTTTCCCTTCATCTTGGAATTATTCCTACTTTGATTCTTGGGGTAGACATAATGGAAGTTAAGTTTAGCATTTGGTTCCTGTCATTTACCCTTTGAATTTGATTGCTTCACATTAGGATTTTCATGAGTTTGATCAGAATTTTTTTCACTCTTTTCACAACAATAGGCACACTTAAAATTGTCACTAGTTTCGAATCCCAAGCCTTCTTTATCTCCACTAGACATTTGGAATTCTAGTATTTAATACGTAGTGACACGAGATTTTGTCCACTCATCAATCACATTTTGGAGACCGGTCTTTTGAGCAACCAAGTCATCGTTTCTAGTTTTGAGTGGAGCAATTTTAGTTTTAAGAGCGATGTTTAATTCAGCAAGAGGAGCCATGCTTTTGAATTGGACTTTCAAAAGTTTGATTTCATACCTTAGCACACTTTTCTCCGTGTTGAGATGAGAAATCTCATCGGTTGATAGTGATAGAGCTTTCTTAACATTTTCAAACCTTTGCATCATCAATTAAGCCTTTTTGAACTTCTCTTTTTGTTTCATGGGAGAAATCTCATTGACCCTTTTTTAAATACTTGGGGTAGACACAACTTTTAAAAGTGTTTCATTTTTGGGTGGAAAGATAGGTCAAGAAAATGAGCAATTACCAATTTTGTAGCTTGGAGTGAGTTCGAAGTTGCTATAATCCCCATTACTAGCCACAATTTTGGTTTTCTTAGAAACCACCTCATTCTTCTTTTTGAGCGACTGAACAGAAACATCCTCTTTTAAATCACTAGAAGCATCCTTAGCAACAAGACAGAGGTTTACCTCTTTGGTACTCTCATCGCTTTCTTTATCAGAATCAGTTTCGATCCAAGTAGCAAGTTCTTTTGTGTTCTCTTATTCTTCAGCAACCATCCCTTTTCGTCGAGAAAATTTCGAAGGAGGAGTTTTCATTTTCAAATATTCATATTTAGGCTGAGGACACTCAGAAGCAAAATGACCGGGCTTTCTACAATTGTAGCAGACAAAGTCACTCTTTTTCTTTAGGTCACTCACCCTATAAGATGTTGCTAGAGGTTTACCTTTTGAAAACGTCATTGAATTTTTACGGAATTTTTAAAACGTTTTACAAACATGGAAAAATCCTCGTCACCCATATCGATGAGAGAAGAAGTTGAAATACTAGAATCTGATGTAAGCTTCAAGGGTTTCTCCACATGGTCAACAACATGCATAAAAAGTGATTTTCCTTTTCCTTCAACCTCGTCAAAATGTTCTAACTTTAGTTCATAGACTTTAAGATTTGCATACAAGTTATTGAGAGTCCAAGTATTCAAATCTTTTGAGTATTCAAGGGAAGTTTCTTTGTGCATCCATTTGGATTCCAGAGAAGCAAGGAATGTCATGTTAATTTCTTTATCAGTTAACACATTACTAAGAGATAAGCAAGCATTTACTACCTCAACATAGCGGTCGTAGGTTTGATGTAGAGTTTCTTTCGGCCGTCTTGTAAAGCTGCTATATCTTCTTTCTACTTCAAACTTCTTGTTCTCCTTACACAGATCATAACCTTCGAGATAGCTTTCAATAGCATCCCATATTTGCTTCGCAATCGTGCATTTGATAACCTTCTGATAGGTGGATACTGTTAGGGTTCCAGAAATGATGTGTCTGGCTTTATTGTCCAATGCAACATATCTTCTTTCTTCGTCAGTCCATTCTGACTTAAGCCTTTTAACTTCAGGAATTTCATTATTGGTAGTTGCATCTGGATTGACCTTCATTGGTACAAATGGTCTATTAGTTACGCAATCAACCAACATCTCATCAATAGACTCCAAATGAATCAGCATGCAAGCTTTCCAGATATCGAAGTGATCTTCATCCAACATATGAATGTGTGAATAGTTAATCGTTGCCATAGCTTTTGAAGTTGCCATGACGAATCGGTACCCAAGCTGTTAAGCTTGAAAAACAAAGAATAGTTTTATAAAGATATTTGCTCTAATACCACTTGTTGTTCCCAAAGGTGTAACAAGGGTATGAAAAATAGCTAGAGGGGGAGGGTGAATAGCTGTATATAATTTTTATAACCCTCTTCAAAAATTCAAACTTGACTTACTATGATGAAAGTGTGGTCAAGTCAAAACCAACTATCTAGATAGTAAAATGCACAGCGGAAATTTCTAAATATAAAAGTGTAGTAATGAAAATGAGTGTGGTCGACCGCAAATGGGAAAGTGTGGTCGACCGCAAGGTTGAAAATTATGCTAAGGCAAATTTCTACTATGAACACGATTCACAATGTGGTTGGATATCAATGGAGATCAAACACAAGAAGCAATAAGAAAACTTAAGAACAAATAAAGTAAAGTGCGGAAAGTGTTGGACAAGGTATTTGGAGAGATTCAATCGTAAATGATCTACGTCCTCTACCAATATGGTTAGTCTTGGATTTTCTAAGGGAGAAAGTATATTTAGATATTTAAGCAGCTATTACAATTATTACAGAGTTGAGAATCAATCTCAAATCTAACTATCTTTTCTATGAAGCTTATCCTAGACTATAACCAGTCTATCCCAAGTAATGCAATCAACAATAATAATTTCAAGGGATGTATGTGTTCAATATTCAAGAGCTCTTTATAATAGAAGTATTAGAGCTTGATCAATCTTGTTGTGGTTACAAGGCTTGAGAGATTTCTAGGTAAGTAATATTTCTTAAATACTTGAAGATGAAGTGTTTGAGATTCAAAGGATTTTGGAAATCTGAGTATGAGATTTAGCACTTCTAGAGGATTTCAATAATATTATCTCTTGTAATCTTCATGTCTTGAACACATGGCCTATTTATAGCCTTGGTAATAAAGTAGCCGTTGGAAATTCTTATTGCATAAGCATTAAGGGCAATGTGTTGCTGATGTCTGATTGGAGCACATTTCTTTTTTGTTTTCATGTTGCAGAGTTAGCGGAAAAGTGGTGTGTCCTTATACGAATGACAACAGTTGTCACCTTTTGAAATTCTCTGAGTGAACTCTGCAATGGTATAATTCTTTGAGTTAACTTTGAGTTGTGGTCTGAGTCAAGATCAGATCTTCAATCTTCAATTTGGCTAAGGACTTGATTAGGATGCGGTCAGCCATGGTTATTGCGGTCGACCACATGGAGTTGATCAAAAGTTGAGGCTTGTCTTGAGTTGTGCGGTCAGCCGCATGGTCGATCGCAAGGTCAACCACTTCAGTCCTTCTTGTGCCAAAACACTTAGAAATTATATCCTTCTAAAGCCAAAGTAACTCTACATATAAAAATGTTCTTAACTAAAAATTGAAGTATAAAACTTCATACATATGTTTCTAAAGTCCATGTAAAATAAAATAGGTGATGATATCAATCAAATCAAGTAATAAGAGTGGCTTATAATAGCATACCCAACAAACATCATAAAATTGACATCTCATTTCACATCCCAAAGATATGGTGAATGGTCAAAGTCAGACAAAATGCAAAAGAGTTTAAACCCTAGTCAAATCCTTTTAAATCAAGTCTATGTCACGATAAATTATAAAGCTTTATTCTTTGGTTTGACCAGTTAAAATATATTTGTGTTTTACAATGATAATTCTCTCTTTTATGCTCTAAATATCATCTTGAGTCACTACCAGAAAAAGGTCATTTAGCGACGGAATTAACAGCGACGGAAATATTCCGTCGCTAAATAGCGGCGGAATATAGACTTTAGCGTCGGAATTATTTTGGCATCAAATTTAGCGACGGAATTTAATTCCGCCGCTAAATTCCGCCGCTAAAACGAATATTCCTCGAATATTCGTTTATTTCCGCCGCTAATTTGGCGGTTGATTTACCGACGGAATATTCCGCCGCTAAATCTTTATCAGCGACGGAATTATTCCGCCGGTGAAAATATATCATTTTTTTATTTTTTTATTTATCAGCGTCGGAAATATTCCGACGGTGAAATTAAAATATTTTTTATTTTTCTTTTTGAAATATTACACCGACGGAATATTTCCGACGGTGAAATTAAATGTTTTTTTTTTTTTTTATTAAACACCGACGGAATATTTCCGCCGCCGATAATTTAATATTTTTATTTATCGCCGAATTTGAAATATTCCGTTGCTGATAATAAAATGTAATTTTTGTTTATTTTTAGAACTAATTAACAAAATAACAAACTAAAAAACATTAAAATATCATAAATATTTATGATATTTTTGAAAAAATAAATAAATCATAAATATTTATTAATTTTAATTTTATAATGCCATTATTTTTATTTATATAAAATATGATAGTTATTTTAAATTACTCTCAAAAAAATAAATATGAGTCAATAAATATTATTTTTGAAAAAATAAATAAATTATAAACCCTAAACCTAATACCCTATATACTATACACTATATACCCTATACCCTATACCCTATACCCTATACCCTATACCCTATATACCCTATACCCTATACCCTATGCCCTATGCCCTATACCCTATACCCTATACCCTATACCCTATACCCTATACCCTATACCCCTATACCCTATACCCTATACCCTATACCCTATACCCTATACCCTATACCATATGCCCTATACCCTATACCCTATGCCCTATACCCTATGCCCTATGCCCTATACCCTATACCCTATACCCTATACCCTATACCCTATATACCCTATACCCTATACCCTATACCCTATACCCTATACCCTATACCATATACCCTATACCATATACCCTATACCCCTATACCCTATACCCTATACCCTATACCCTATACCCTATACCCTATACCCTATACCCTATACCCTATGCCTTATGCCATATACCATATACCCTATACCCTATGCCCTATACCCTATACCCCATACCATATACCCTATACCTTATACCCTATGTAATATACCCTATATTATACCCTATGTCCTATACCCTATACCCTATATACTATACCTTATGCCCTATACCCTATAATATACTATACCCTATGCCCTATACCCTATACCCTATACCCTATACCCTATACCCTATGCCCTATACCCTATACCCTATACCCTATGCCCTATGCCCTATACCCTATGCCCTATGCCCTATACCCTATGCCCTATGCCCTATGCCCTATACCCTATACCCTATACCCTATACCCTATACCCTATACCCTAAACCCTATACCCTAAACCCTATACCCTATACCCTATACCCTATACCCTATACACTATACACTATACCCTATACCCTATACACTATACCCTATACCCTATACCCTATACCCTATACCATATACCCTATACCCTATATTCCCTATACCCTATACCCTATACCCTATACCCTATACCCTATACCCTATACCCCTATACCCTATACCCTATACCCTATACCCTATACCCTATACCCTATACCCTATACCCTATACCCCTATACCCTATACCCCTATACCCTATGCCCTATACCCTATGCCCTATACCCTATGCCCTATACCCTATACCCTATACCCTATGCCCTATACCCTATACCCTATACCCTATACCCTATACCCTATACCCTATACCCTATACCCTAAACCCTATACCTATACCCTAAACCCTATACCCTATACCCTATACCCTATACCCTATACCCTATACCCTATACCCTATACCCTATACCCCTATACACTATACCCTATACCCTATACACTATACCCTATACCCTATACCCTATACCCTATACCCTATACACTATACCCTATTCCCAAATTGGTAAATTGCATACAATTTTAAATTTTTTATCCAAAATAAAACAAAAACAAGATTAGTCCAAAACAAGGAACTAACCAACTATTAGACAACACTCTGGAGATTATTGTCTCATAAGTCATAACTAAGATATCCAGAAAACAAAGACCCACATCATTACTGCTGAGCACACTGTACTCTCTGGCCCCCACCACCGTGCATGTCATCATCTACATCGTAAGCTTCAATGTTGACATCGTGAAGGGTTGTCTCCTCGCACTCATCATCAAGCTCCATATCTGTCATCTGCGATGAAGGCTTAGGAGGCAGCACACCCTCTAGGGCCTTGCATTGTTCGGAAGTCAAGAAATCTGGGAAGTCGAACCTGCATTCGGACCCGCACAGAAGGGAGAGAATTGAAATGTTGAATTACCCGAAATTAAAGATGAAAGAGCACCAGGGTAAGAGCGGCTCGATATTTGTTTTTTTCAAATTCAATTCTTTGGAGAGAGAGAGAGAGAGAGAGAGAGAGAGGATGAGAGAGGGATTTAGAGGTGTCTGATTAATTTGGTTTGAAAGTTTGAATTGGATTATCTGCTTGTTGTTCGTTCGGAAATTTTGAAATTTTAAATGAGCGCCAACTTGGCGCGCTGTTTATTGTGAAATTAATCCATCCGATCCGGTCCAGCTTTTTGTAGATCTGAAATTGAAAAGGAGAGATTTTGCATTTGACTCCCTTGGAATTTAGGTAAACGATATTTAGCCCCTAACAAATATGTCATCACCCTTTCGCTTGAACTTTGGGTGCTCTTTCTGTTGTAGTACAAAGACTATGTCTCCAGTAAGAGTGTCAGGAGCTTCATCGGCTTCTCCTGGGAATGTAATTTTCTGTCCATTTTGCATACCCTTCTCCACAACCACTTCCAAGACCTTCTTCTCCTGTACAATGCAAGGCCCTAGATGATGACATGCACGGTGGTGGGGGCCAGAGAGTGCAGTGTGCTCAGCAGTAATGATGTGGGTCTTTGTTTTCTAGATATCTTAGTTATTACTTATGAGACAATAATCTCCAGAGTGTTCTCTAATAGTTGGTTAGTTCCTAGTTTTGTATAAACCCTAACCCCTGAACCCTAAACCCTAAACCCTAAACCCTAAACCCTAAACCCTAACCCCTAAACCCTAAACCCTAAACCCTAACCCCTAACCCCTAAACCCTAACCCTAATAGTTCGATTGTTTGGATAAAGGAGGGCAGGGGTATGTTATTGGCAGCTGGTGCTCAGCTTCTTGTTGTTTCAGTCTGTTTTGAAACAAATATTCAGATTCTTCTTTTAGTTAATTGTTGTTGGCAACATCAGCAAGTCTCAACAGTTTTTCAGTACATAGTAGTGGCTGGTTTCAGCTGGTTTTTGACAGTGATGTTATGTTGGATCAGTTGGTTGCTTTGCTGTTCATCATCTATGAGTCAGCATCTGGCTGGTTTTTGGCAGCATCTTGATAGTTCATGGCAGTTTTGGATTATGTTTTTGGCAGCTTGTTTCAATATGCAAGATTTGAGTTGGCTGTCGGCAGTTTTGGATCATTATTTTGATTGGTCTTGCTTTAATTCAGATTCTTTGATGGCTGGGTTCTTTTGGTCTTTCAGTCATGTTATCCAAGAGAAAAACTCAGTTCATATAATTTCTACTATAGTGGTGGCTGATTTTATGGTTTTTGCTATGGCAGATGGGCTCAATGCCATGTCTTTACTTCCTGAAGTGATGAAGGAAATTGTTCAGCAGCTTGCTGGTTTGTGGTTTCAATTGCTTTTTCAATCTTGGTGTTATTTGGTTTGGCTGGTTGGTATTGAAGGAAGTAATTGGGATGGTTCAATTAGGTATATCATTTGGCAGCTTGAATTGGTTATGCTGAATGAAGTTAGATGGGATATAATTTGTATTTGTATAGATAGTGGAATCCAGTTTATAAGGAGAGTGGGGATAAGTAATTTGTTTGTAATAGGGAAGATAGATAATACAATGTTGATAGTTGATAACAAGGTTATAGTGAGGTTGAGGTTTAGGCCCCATTTCACTTATGAAGTGAATGGTTGTCCCCCTCATGTAAATGTTCATGTTGCTTTTAATAAAAAAATTCCAGGTGCTGTCCTGGTTTAAAAAAAAAAAAAAAAAAAAACCCTAAACCCTAAACCCTAAACCCTAAACCCTAAACCCTAAACCCTAAACCCTAAACCCTAAACCCTAAACCCTAACCCCTAACCCCTAAACCCTAACCCCTAACCCCTAAACCCTAAACCCTAACCCCTAAACCCTAAACCCTAAACCCTAAACCCTAAACCCTAAACCCTAAACCCTAAACCCTATAGGGTATAGTGTATAGGGTATAGGGTATAGGGTATAGTGTATAGGGTATAGGGTATAGTGTATAGGGTATAGGGTATAGTGTATAGGGTACATGGTATAGTGTATAGTGTATAGGGTATAGGGTATAGTGTATAGGGTATAGGGTATAGTGTATAGGGTATAGTGTATAGTGTATAGGGTATAGTGTATAGTGTATAGGGTATAGGGTATAGTGTATAGTGTATAGGGTATAGGGTATAGGGTATAGGGTATAGTGTATAGGGTATAGGGTATAGTGTATAGGGTATAGTGTATAGGGTATAGTATATAGGGTATAGTGTATAGGGTATAGGGTATAGGGTATAGGGTATAGGGTATAGGGTATAGGGTATAGGGTTTAGGGTATAGGGTTTAGGGTTTAGGGTATAGGGTATAGGGTATAGGGTATAGGGTATAGGGTATAGGGTATAGGGTATAGGGTATAGGGTATAGGGCATAGGGCATAGGGCATAGGGTATAGGGTATAGGGTATAGGGTATAGGGCATAGGGTATAGGGATAGGGTATAGGGTATAGGGTATAGGGTATAGGGTATAGGGGTATAGGGTATAGGGTATAGGGTATAGGGTATAGGGTATAGGGTATAGGGTATAGGGTATAGGGTATAGGGCATAGGGTATAGGGCATAGGGTATAGGGCATAGGGTATAGGGCATAGGGTATAGGGCATAGGGTATAGGGCATAGGGTATAGGGTATAGGGTAAGGGGTATAGGGTATAGGGTATAGGGTATAGGGTATAGTGTATAGGGTATAGTGTATAGGGTATAGGGTATAGGGTATAGGGTATAGGGGTATAGGGTATAGGGTATAGGGTATAGGGTATATAGGGTATAGGGTATAGGGTATAGGGTATAGGGTATATAGTGTATAGTATATAGGGTATTAGGTTTAGGGTTTATAATTTATTTATTTTTTCAAAAATAATATTTATTGACTCATATTTATTTTTTTGAGAGTAATTTAAAATAACTTTCATATTTTATATAAATAAAAATAATGGCATTATAAAATTAAAATTAATTAATATTTATGATTTATTTATTTTTTCAAAAATATCAAAAATATTTATGATTTATTTATTTTTATATAAATAAAAATAATGATATTTATTAAATTAAAAATTTTTCAAAAATAATATTTATTGACTCATATTTATTTTTTTGAGAGTAATTTAAAATAACTTTCATATTTTATATAAATAAAAATTATCATCAATTATAAAATTAAAATTAATTAATATTTATGATTTATTTATTTTTTCAAAAATATCATAAATATTTATGATTTATTTATTTTTATATAAATAAAAATAATGATATTTATTAAATTAAAATTAATAAATATTAATGATTTATTTATTTTTTCAAAAATATAATGAAAACAATTATATTTATTAATAATAGCGGCGGAAATTTCCGTCGCTGAATTTAAAATCGCTGGAAATTTCCGTCGGTGAGAGTGCCATGTCATCGATCCAGTGAGCGTACGTATAGTTTAGCGTCGGATTTCTGACGACGGAATATTCCGCCGCTAAATATTAATTATAGCGTCGGAATTTAATTTCCGCCGCTATAATTAATATTTAGCGGCGGAATATTCCGTCGCTGGGGGAAATTATAAATACTCATTTAATCCCTCAGATATCAATTACGTATCATTTCCCTCTCTCTCTCTTCCCGCTTTCTCTCTCTTCCCGCTCTCTCTGCGACCTAGAAGAAGAATCGCCGCCGTCCGTCCACCTCTCCACCGTCTCCGTGCGACGAAGCTTCGCCGTCCACCATCTCCACCGTCTTCACCATCTGCGTCTCTCTCTCCCTCTCGAAGCGATCCAATTTCTCAATCCTAGCTCTCTCTTCAAGGTACGTGATTTCCCCTTGTTAAACTACATTCGATTGTATTTTTGTTCATCAATTATAGTGCTGATGCGGTTTTTGCCAATCTAGGGTTCTGTATTTGTAATAGTCGATCCAATTTCTCAATCCTAGCTCTCTCTTCAAGGTACGTGATTTCCACCGTCTCTGCCGTGACGAAGCTTCGCCGTCCACCAATTTATTTGTTTCTATTTTCTTTTTGTTTTCAGAGATTGGGCTTTCTTTCGATTTGTTTACATTTGTGTTTCTTTTGCTTAGTTATGGAGATTAGGTTTTTTTTTTTTTAATGCGGAGTTTTAATCTGGAGTTTTTTTGATTTGATTTATTGGTAATGTATTCAGCTTTGGGAGTTTGAGTCATTAAAATTTTGTGTGAGTATGTTGTGCGTGTGTGTAGGGCTGTAAACGAGTCGAGTTCGAACGAGTTTTCTGTGTTCGAGCTCGAGCTCGTTTATTTCTTATCGAGTTCGAGTTTTTCTCGAGTTCGAGTTCGAGTTCAATCGGTGGTTCGAACTCGAGCTCGATCGAGTTCGAGTTGTTCGCGAGCTACTCGCGAGCTTCTCGAGTCGATCTCGATTTCGAGCTTAAACGATCCGAGTTCGAGTTTGATCTTTTTTGGAAACAAATTTTCGAGCTTAACGAGTTTATTTCGAGTTCGAGCTTAACGAGTTTATTTCGAGTTCGAGCTTAACGAGTTTATTTCGAGTTCGAGCTTAACGAGCTTATTTCGAGTTCGAGCTTAACAGTTATTTTTTTAACAGATTTCGTTAACTTTGTATGTAGTATATTATTATTTTTTTCAATTTTTTTTTTGGATAAATAAGACTATTTTAGACCTAAGTTTACTACATACATTTTTTGCAAAAAGTTTTATAAAAAAAGTTATGAATTTTGAAAGAAATAAAACTTAACAGTTTTTTGAAAAAAGTTAACTTTTATTTTTTTTCAATTTTTTTTGGATAAATAAGACTATTTTAGACTTTTGTTTACTACATACAATTTTTGCAAAAAGTTGTATAAAAAAGTTATGAATTTTGAAAGAAATAAAACTTAACTTTTTTAAAAGAAATGAAAGTATATAAAAGAAAAAAGGGACGGTACCCTTAAAATTACAAAGAGGGGAACAACCAACCTTACTCTTTTATAAATAAGGGGGGACATTTAGTAGACTAGTAGTAGTAGTGATAGTAGTAGTAGTGGTGGTAGTGGTAGTAGACTAGTAGTGGTAGTGGTAGTAGTGGTGATAGTGGTAGTAGTGGTAGTGGTAGTAGTGGTGGTAGTGATAGTGGTAGTGGTGGTGGTAGTGGTAGTGGTGGTGGTGGTAGTGATGGTGGTGGTGGTGGTAGTAGTAGTAGTGGTAGTAGTAGTAGTAGTGGTGGTGGTAGTGGTGGTAGTAGTAGTAGTAGTGGTAGTAGTAGTAGTGGTAGTAGTGGTGGTAGTAGTAGTAGTGGTAGTAGTAGTAGTGGTGGTGATAGTGGTGGTAGTAGTAATAATAGTGGTAGTAGTGGTGGTAGTAGCAATAGTAGTGGTAGTAGTGGTGGTGGTAGTAATGGTGGTAGTATGGTTGTACTTGTAGTGGTGGTGGTAGTAGTGGTGGTGGTAGTGGTGGTAGTGGTAGTGGTAGTGGTAGTAGTGGTGGTAGTAGTGGTGGCAGTGGTGGTAGTGGTAGTGGTGGTGGTGGTGGTAGTGGTGGTAGGGATAGTGGTGGTAGTGGTGGTGGTGGCGGTGGTGGTGGTGATAGTGGTGGTAGTAGACTAGTAGTGGTGGTAGTAGTAATAGTAGGGGTAGTAGTGGTAGTAGTAGTGTGGTGGTAGTGGTGGTAGTAGTAGTAGTAGTAGTGGTGGTGGTAGTAGTGGTGGTAGTAGTGGTGGTATTGGTAGTAGTGGTAGTGGTGGTAGTAGTAGTAGTGGTGGTGATAGTAGTGGTGGTAGTAGTGGTGGTATACGAAATATACTTTAATTTATTTAGTTTTTTTCTAACTTTTTTTATATAACTTTTTGAAAAAACTTTCCCAACTAAAAAAAAGTCCAAAACAGTTTTCTTTATCCAAAAAAATATAAAAAATATATATATATGTATATAAAAACAATGTATAAAATAAAAAATCAAGTTACTGACGAGCTTCACGAGTCGAGTTCGAGTTCGAGTTCGAGCTGATAATAAACAATGAAAAATTCGAGCTTTTATCGAGTTTACCGAGTCGAGCTCGAGTCGAGTCGAGTTCGAAACGAGCTTTGTCGAGCTAACGAGTCGAGCCTGTTCGACTCGAAAATTTCACGAGCTAAAATTCTTGTTCGAGCTCGAGCTCGAGCTTCAACTCGAGCTCATTCGAGTCGAGTTTTTTCGAGTCGAGCTCGAGTCGAGTTCGAGCAACTCGGTTCGCGTAACAGCCCTACGTGTGTGTGTGTTACTGTTGTATGCGTATGTGTGTGTTGCGTGTGTGCAGAATGTGTTTATAGGAGTTTGTATGTGTGTTTCTGCAGTGTGTGTGTGTGTTCTGCTTGTGTGTGGGTGTGTGACAGCAGGTGTATGTGTGTGTTAGAGTTTAGTGTGTGTATGTGTGTGTTTGTGTTGTAAGAGGTGTAATTAGTGTGTGTAAATGTGTTTTTGATTAAATTATAGGGAATAAACAATGTTAGAAACCTAAGGGTAGTTGGATAAACAATGTTAGCAATTCCTAATTATGTATTGCCCGCTTCATGAAAATATTTTTTTGGGTCTTATTCCGAAAAATATGTTGATCCATATAATGATTTTCTATATATGTGTTATTGTGGTTTCATATTAGGTTTTGGGGATAGAAATGAATCTTGGACCTCTTTTGTGCAAACTATGAAAATATACTATGAGATTAGAACTTGTGTTGCATTTTCTTACACCCTTGTAAAACAGTATGTGAATAAAATGGATGGAAGGTCCAGAATGTACTTTAAGAGGAGGAGCACAATCTAGACAATGTAATCTTGTGTCCATAGAGCAGTTGCTAGAGTGAGTGTGGAAGTGCTAACTTTAAGATCAACTTAGACTGAGACCACCTTGAATCTGCTTTATATGTTATTACTAGTACATATGCCCGTGTCCAAGGACACGGGTGTATTTTTTTTTTGTTTTTTTTTCATATTAATTTTTTTTTAAATTTAAAAAAAAATAAAAAAATATCAGTTACTTAATTAATTTAAGTAAACCCTCCTAAAGCCCACTCTTAGCCCAAACCCAAAGTCTTAGCCCAAATCCAAAGCCCATTTACGTTTTAAGGGCAAAATGGGAAACAGACTAAATAGTGAGGGCAAAATAGGGAAAAACCCCTCCGGAACTGTTCATAGAACTGTTCACGGAGGGGTTTAATTTATACTATAGATTTCACACGAACTCATTTTGCTTGGTACAAATCACATTAAATATCCATTTAATTTAATGTTCTGGCCAAAATTCTTTCTTTGTCCAATACTTATTCTTAAAAACTTGGCTTACATATTGGTTTCTCCGAATATGACCAAATTGACTTCAAAAAGTCAACATGAAACCTTTCCCCGTTGTCTCTGGGAAGGAATGGGGTGGGTGGAAGATCAGGCAAAATATAATATGAATTTCTTGATACATTTTTTGATACATTTTTTCCAATAATATGAATCATATATCATGCCTTAACCCTACTCACTTTAACAAGATTTAACTACCTAAAGGTGGATAATCATGAAATTGATTCATGCTAGTATTCACACATAGTAAACATAAATCATGCAACTATATTATTAATGTCTTTCGAAACATGAAAGAATTAGGAAGAATAATAACAATTTTGATAACCCAACAAATATATTAAACTAATAAAACAAATATATTAAACTAATAAAAGTAAGCACGAATGATCATGAGTTGAGACTTTAATTGATCTCAATTACAAACAAATAAGTAAGAAAACTGTGGATGAAATAGTTTAGGAACATCTAGTTCTAGATCTCATTTTGGGGCGATTGACGGCATCGCGGACGGTGATTATGTCGCCTACGTTTGAGCGCCCGATATCAATCCTGGCACCCTAGATGCACCTTATATGAAACAAATTAGGATACGGTCGTATCCTAGTTTGTTACATATTTAGTAATATTAACGAATAGAAGAAAACATATGTTAGTAATATTAACGAATAGAAGAAAACATATGCCACTATAAAGAAAACGATAAATAACCGTACTCATAATCAAATATGTAACATGTTATATTTAGTAAACATAACATGTTACATATTTAGTAAACATAACATGTTACATATGCAACAATTAGATAAGTTACTAAATATCTAATTTTCAAGTCTTTTAATCCAACTCCACTACTATCACGTACAACCACTACCATGGGGTTATGCTGGAGTGGAAAATCTCAAGTTTTTTGCACAAGCATTAGGTCCAAAGATTGAAACTTTGAAAGTAGATTTAGCAATTAATCAGAAAACAAGAAAATCCCCAACTTCAGTTTGTAGAAGATACAAATACTGCAGTTGGGGATTTTCTTGTTTTCTGATTAATTATAATAGTAAATCTACTTTTAAAGTTTCAATCTTTGGGCCAAATGCTTGTGCAATAGACTTGATATTTTCCACTGGTGTAACATGTTATATTTAGTAAATATAACATGTTACATATTTAGTAAACATAACATATTACATATGCAACAATTAGATAAGTTACTAAATATCTAATTTTCAAGTCTTTTAAAGTCAAAGGGGGAGGAAGGGGGTGAATGTATCAATAATGTAACATATTCAACCGCACACTACCTTAGTGGTTCTAGATCCCATTTTGGGGCGATTGACGGCATCGCGGACGGTGATGTAATATCGCCTACGTTTGAGCGCCTGATATCAATCCTGGCACCCTAGATGCACCTTAGGGTATTGTGGTTGGTGGTTAACATCTTAAAATATAAATAAGATGAGAGCCTTTCTCACCCACAGCTATCAAAATCCGTCCATCTTTGATCAAGAAAGATAGAGCAAATAAGTTCTTGTCAGTTTGAGCAAAGGATTTTCTGTTTAATAAGAGTTTTTCCAGTTTCACTGTTCTCTTCTCTCTAAGGATCTCAAACATCACAGCCATGTTCTTGTCAGTGTCTGTTTTACTCTTCACTGGTGTTATACGGTCACAAGTAAAAACAAGGTAACAGTATAACACCAGTGAAGAGAAAACAGAACTTTCCTCCAATTTTTTTAATCTCCACCTTCCATTTACTCGAGATCCTGATTGCAGAATCTTCCTCATGAGCTTGAAAGCTGGCGGTGTTGCCCTCAATCTCACGGTTGCTTCGCATGTGCAACCGTGAGATTGAGGGCAACACCGCCAGCTTTCAGGCTCATGAGGAAGATTCTGCAATCAGGATCTTGGGTAAATGGAAGGTGGAGATTGAAAAAATTGGAGGAAATTTCTGTTTTCTCTTCACTGGTGTTATATTGTTACCTTGTTTTTACTTGTGACCGTATATCACCAGTGAAGAGTAAAACAGGCACTGTCAAGACATGGCTGTGATTTTTGAGATTCTTAGATAGGAGGACAGTGAAACTGGAAAAACCTATATTAAACAGAAAATCCTTTGCTCAAACTGACAAGAACTTATTTGCTCTATCTTTCTTGGTCTAAGCTGAGATAGGGTTTTGATAGTTGTGGATGTTAACGGGTTGGTACGCGTACGTTAACCGCTAAAGAGTTTGCCGCGGTCGAAACGTATGTTCTTCTTAACTGCGACGAGGTTGGGGAATATATCAAGTAAGTCATTGATGTTATGTTTACGCCTCGTCGATTAAATTATGCATGTTTAATTACCTGCATATGAAATGCCTTGTTTAACCCTATTGCAGAATGTTTGAAGATTTAGCTCAGGATTTATCTCCGAAACTCATCGCAACTAGGACAGTAAAGAGAATTTCCAAACCGGCTAAGGAAATATGTAAATATTTCGTTTCATTCAAATTTATTCTATACACTTCTTTAAACATTCAATCTTAAAATTGTATTAAATTGGTTACAATATTGTCTTATAGATAGCTGAACATCCGGGTGATGCCAAAGCTGCGAGGTTAAGACATTTAGCATCATCTCCGTACTTGAACGTTCATTTATACAATGGTTATTTCGTGAATGGCTATGTGTTTCATACCAAAGCTTACGGGGGCTCTAAATTGACGTGGAATAGCGGTGTGAAGCTTATAGGGAATGATTATTATGGCGTCCTGAAAGAAGTAGTCGAGGTGGAGTATTTCGGTAGAAACAGTGTTGTCTTGTTCAATTGTGATTGGCGGGATGCTGTGCGAGGTGTTAAGAAGCACCCCATATTTGACCTCGTCGATGTAAATGACTCGTCCAGACATAATGGCGACGACGTCTTCATCTTAGCATCTCAAGCACAACAGGTATACATGACTCCCTACCCTCGTCCGCGACCCGACGGATTGTGGGCTGTTTGGATGACCAAGGCTAGGAGCATGATTGACAACCTACCCTCATCGACAACTACAGAGTCGTCATTAGAAACACCCTATCAAGAGGATGAAATGCCAGTGCCACCTAACGTTTCATCGCCTAATCATCCATTAGATGATGTCACTCATATTCCTCAAAATGTTGATGAACCCGAGGAGGATATCTTACCGGTGAATTTGCCAACTCCCCGCCTCGTTCGTGTCATCTCGCGCACATTGATATTGATGAATCAGAGGAAGAGGAAGAGGAAGAGGAAGAGGAAGAGGAAGAGGAAGAGGAAGAGGAAGAGGAAGAGGAAGAGGAACCGAGTTTGATTCATCGTAGTCCGAAGACGAAGATGAAGAACTCGAGTTTTGTAGTAATTCGTAGTCCATGATGATGATGGGGACGAAGATTAATAATAGTTTAAAGTTTAAAATTGTATTGTGAATGCTTTAGATTATTAGAACTTTAAAGTTTTATATGTATTGTGAATGCTTTAGATTATTAGAACTTTAAAGTTTCATATGTATTGTGAATGCTTTAGATTATTTTTAATATCCGTCGTTTTATATATATTGTGAATGCTTTAGATTATTAGAACTTTAAAGTTTTATATGTATTGTGAATGCTTTATATTATTAATAGTTTAAAGTTTTATATGTATTGTGAATGCTTTAGATTATTAGAACTTTAAAGTTTTAGATGTATTGTGAATATATTGTTTCCTATTGTTAAAGTTGTATATTTTAATATTTTTACTGTAATACAGTATGAGTTCTAGTAGAAAGGGCAAGGGTAAGAAGACTAAGCCTATTTACACATTGATTACTGGGACGCAACCGTCCCGATCCGGTAGCGATGATGTCGACCCTTCACGCAGAGTACTAGCTCCACCTGCGGGGCCGGTACTCGGACTACTGTCGATTCCGAGGAGGATATTTGTCGAGATATCATCACTTTATGACCAGTAAGTAACTCTTCATTAATTTGATATAAGTTGGTTCCTTTTTGCTTTATATATAATTCATTATTTAAGTTAAAATGTTATTGTATAAATATACTTGGCAGGTTTGTAGGTGGATACCCCACCACAGGGACTAAGATCGGGCAATACTGGCGGTCTCGAAAAATGACCGAGTTTTGGCCCAACTGGAAAAAATTGCCACAGAGGCAGAAGGACGATGCGTGGGATGAGTTTAAGGTAATGTGTTAATTGTTTTTATTTAAAACTTAAATGTTAGTTTGTTATTAAAATGTTATAATTAATAATGATTGTACTCTTTTAGTTTTGTAATGTTATCATTATATGTTGTAGGCTATATATTATTGGGCGCCAGACATAAGCGATGCGACGGCTAGATATGTTTTCGATGAGCAGGCTCACAAGCTATTTAAGGATTTTATTTGTAACATATTTATCTATCCTTAATTAGTTTAATTAACAATGATTATACTCTTTTAATTTTATAATGTCATCATTATATGTTTACGAGATATTCATATTTTTTATAGGTACCACGAAGAAAAATTATTATACTACTCGGCTCGCGGCGGGAGAACAGCCCTTGTGTCCTACTTTTATGACCGATGATGTGTTTGGTCAATTTTGCGAATATTGGGGGTCGCCTGCGGCGAAGGCTATATCCGAACAGGCCAAGGCCAATAGAGCAGGCTCCTCGGGGTCGGCGGCGTTGCATACCGGGGGGACGCTCACGGTCGCCGAGCATCACGACCGCATGGTATGTATGTTAATTTAAATGTAGTAGTGTATGGATGCTTTTAAATAGGTTTATGTACGTATGTTAGCTGGGAGCCAATGTTGATGCTATGAAATCCATAGTTTTAGTGTAAATGTAGTGTATGCATGCTTTAAAATCAGTTTAAATGTTGCATTTATATATACAATTTCAAAGTAATAATCTCGCTTATTTTATTTATAGGAAAGGGAGTATGGTCCGAATATCGCTTTGTGGATGTTTACGCTAGCACCCATATTCGGAATTCTACAGCGCCCGATCAACCTCCGCAATGGGTTGACGATCGATCTGCTAATGCCTTTGTAAGTAAACTATCATTAAATGACTTGATTTTGAATATGTAAATTTATTTATGTACCTTACATTGTGTATATGATTATAATTGTTTGTTTTATTTTTCAGCCGCATATCAAGCCGCCGTTGTTCCCGAAGAAACGCCTCCCGGCGAGCCCGTCCCCTTCGTGCCTGATGTTTGGCACGAGGTCACCTCTCAGGGACATCCAAGGAGAGGAGCCCGAGTGTTAGGGATGGGGGATTACGGGCGGCAATGCCCGTCGACGTCGACCGGCCGTCGGCGAAATGTAGCCCAGCCCACGTTTCATGATCCGAGGGTCGACACTGGAGGCCGCGTGAGGAGGAGAAACGCGAGCGGGCAAAGCCATGCGGATGCTTTGGCGCTCGTACGCAGATGCAGGGAGGAGAACGATCGACGTCATGCAGAGATTCAAAGACAACATGCAGAGACTCAAAGACAATTGGCGCCGTTGATGGCTCATCTCGGCCAGGACTCCTGTGGTAATTTCCGGCGTCCCCCAGGTTGATTGCGGATTTTTTTAGACATTTTTGTATTAAATTATACTTGTTTGTAAACATTTGAGACATTTGGTACCCGCGGGAGCCCCTCCCCGCCTCTCCCCCCGCTCCACCCCTCTCCCCCCTCTCCCCCCTCCCCCCTCCCCCCCTCTCCCCCTCCCCCCTCTCCCCCTCCCGAATTGGTACGGTGGTATTTAGTTTTTATTTGGTACGCTGATATTTGAATTTTAGTGTTTATAGTTTTAGTTTTATAAATGGAAATGTTATATCGGGTGTACAAAAAATTTTGGTTTATTGATATTTTAAATTATTTTTTTAAATTTATTTTAATCACGACGGAATTTTCCGTCGCCGAAATTAATGTTGAAATAAAAATTAATTAAATAAATTAATTTCAAATGACGGAATTTCCGCCGCTATAATCATTTAATTTTTATTTAATTTTTGATTTCAGGCGGAAATTTCCGTCGCCGTAATAAAATTTAAATTAAAATTAAATAATTTCGCTGACGGTAATTTCCGCCGCCGAAATAATTTAATTTTAATTTAAATTTTATTACAAATGACGGAAATTTCCGCCCGGCGAAATTAATTTAATTAAATTAATTTTTATTACAAATGACGGAAATTTCCGCATAAATGAAAATTTAATTAAATTAAATTAATATAGCAATGAATTTTCCGTCGCTGAAACCATTAATTCACCGGCGGAATTAATTCCGTCGGTAAAAGAAAAAAATAGCGGCGGAAATTGACCCGTCGGAGCACTGCGACGAGCTGGTAGCGGCGGACCACCGACGGAATTTTTCCGTCGGTGATTTATTTTAGCGACGGAAATATAATTTTAGAGGCGGAAATTTCCGTCGCTAAATGACCTTTTTCTGGTAGTGACTCAAATTCTTGATTCCACACAAAAATATTTTATGTGTTCTTGGATCAATTCGTTCCAATCTCAATTGTCATGGATTTCCTTAATCCCAATCTTCATCCATGTCTTCTCATGACACTTATGATGTTTCATATTCTTTTCAAGGCTCATGCAACCTTGGATCACTTCATAATGCATCCTACCACAATCATATTGTTTCATAGAGACATACATGATCTAGAATGTCATGCATATATTTGGTAGCTTCTATACTAGCAAATGCAGCAGTTCAAGCACAATAATTGATCACTCTTTCTATCAGCTACTAGAAGCCTATTCTAGCTTTTCCTCATCAGAGACGATCCCAGCAAGATGCAAGTCCAATAACTTCTACCGATTAAGCGATCCTAAATAGGATTCACAAATGTCATGCTTTAGGTCAGATGCCTGAACAAATGTCTTCTTTTAGGGCAGCCAGACGCCTGAACAAATATCTTCTTTGGGTCAAACACCTGAAAAATGTCTTCCCTTAGATCAGACACCTGAACAAATGTCTGCTATTAGGTTTCCACCTCGTAATCACTAGTTCTTTATCAAGATTGAACTCACTCCATTTCACACGTCATGTCAGGCCTCTGTCTCCATATAACGATTGTCTCATTACATTCATTTCATCACCCTCATCACATCTAAACTACGATTGGCTTGATTCCCTCCCTTGGATACGTAGGAATCATTTATAAAGGTCCAGCCGCTCCACCACATTGATCTATCTTTGTAAACTCCCTCGAGTTTATTCCTTCTCTCACCTAGATTACTCATCATCTTGAGATCCTATTTTGTCGCCAACCTCACTCTCTCTGCAAGTGCCATTGTAGAGGGTGCTGTAAGTACCCCAATCTGAATCACAAGTCATTAAAAATACAAAAAAGGGACTTTAGAGGCCAATATGCAATTAAAATGATCAAAAGGGATAATAGAAACCCTCAAAGTCAAATTAATAAAGAAGGACGCCTTTTTGACATAAAAACCTCTCTAGGGACCTCACCGGTATTACAGAAGATTAAAATATTTGAATTCCATCTTTTTCCATAAGGATTGAGGAGAGGGAAAGTTGGTTAGACATATTCTGCCACTCGACACACTTGGTTTATGTCGGTTAAGTAAGTTGTGTCGCTCGACACATTTGGCCATCTACACATTTGTCACGCGACACAGTTGTCTCTCCTAGAAAATCTATACATAGACAGTATCCCCTCCTATTTTACAAGCGCAATTCAAACAATAAAGCCCTGTCTGAATCCCACTCACATTCTCTCTCTGCAATATGACCTAATCTCTTTCCTCCCAATCTCTCTCTCTCTCTCTCTCTCTCTCTCTCTCTCTCTTTAACCTAAGATCAACTTCCACCTTCTCTTACAAACTAAATAACAAATTAGCATCCAATCCAATCATGTTTAACCCTCAAGGTGATCAATCAACTTATGTTCAAGCAATTCAAGTAGATCAATCCATTTGATCAAGAAATTCAACAATAAGTTGCTTCACAACTTGTCTCTGACCCAATTTCACAACAAATTGGTAATCTCTTTCTCTCCTACTCTAATATAGAGATTAGGAATGATTTAGAAAGATTTATTTAGGATTTATTGTTTTTCTAGTTTAATTGTTTGCTTTCATCTCTATTTCATCTCTCTTTGACTGTATTCAGATTTTGACACTGTTTGATTGTTTAGTTTGTTCATTTCCTGCATATTTTGTACTATGTTTACACTTTGTAAATTTCCTGATTAATAGACAATATGTGCCGCGTGACATATATTTGTGTCACACGACAGAGTTTAGCTTTTGTCTCGCGATGACATTGCACTATAGTCAGATTATGTGTTGTTTTCCCCCAAATCCTATGCATGTTCCCCATTCTTGCTTATATTCCTGTAAATGTCTCATGTGAACATATTATGATCAGTTTTAATACATTTTAACTCTTAAACACACACACACACATTGAAAAGCATTTTGAAAGACATTTTTAGAACAAGGCGTTGTGAGTGATCTCATTTAGTACTCTACTCACAACAAAAAGTGACCCCCAAAATCATTTTCTATAATAAATGGTTTTTCTCAACATTTTTCCTTAAAAAAAATAGTGTGGAGACACTCAAAATCCATATTCTGCTTGATTATCCGATTCATTTTTTAAAATCTATTTCCAAACTCCCAATTTTGGATCAGAATGATGACAGCAAGGGATCTTGACGACCTTAGAGTTGAACTAGAGATATCCTAAATAAAATATCTTTCTGAAGATTAGTCAAAACGATCTAGATGAGGAAATGATGGTGGTTAAAATTACCCCACGAGCGCGTTTTTTGATGCTTTAGTTTTATTTAGGATGGAGTTTTGACTCAAGGAGGAAGTGCACATCGATTATATATTACAAACACACATTCTGCACAACTAGTCTCGAACGAGACATGGTATCTCGTACGAAACAACCACATTAGATTCCAGATTTTTTTAAAAAATTTTGATTCCTTACTGCATGGTCAAACGAACAAAGGTCCCTTTTCTGTCAAAGATCCTAGGTAATCATTCAGGTATATATCATTCAAATCAAATCTAAGGACCTAGGGGTCAAAGTAATTCAAAGTAACATCAATTTTGTGCAATAAATTTGGTAAGAAATATTCTTCATTAGGGACAAATCTGAAGGGATAACTATAGGGACATTACGAAGGCAGAAATCTGAAGGGAAAATCATTAGTTTCCTTCTCATGGTTTATTGAACAAAACATGATATTGACAAGGGATTACAAAGACTCCAAGGTCAAACCAACTGGTCAATGTAGGTCAGTCATAAAGAAAGAGAGAGAGAGAGAGAGAGAGAGAGAGAGAGAGAGAGAGAGATAATTAATTTAATTACAAAGTCCGGGTCAACCAATGACCGGTAAAAATAAAAAAATCGATCTCAAACATTCAATTGTACATTCATCATTATAATACTACAAACGAGAGTAAGCAAACGATTTATAATGATAAAGATTAAGTCTTACATCATTAGAAAGGTCCTAAGATGAAGACACTCGACAAATACTGAATCTGGGATCCCCCTTACATGTCTAAACCGAGCAAAACTTCTTTTTACAGACAAGAGAAACCATATTTAGGATTCTGGAGAGCTTGTCTCGTATATGAAAAGTTGTCTCGTACGAGACAAAATATTTTTGAAATTTTTACAGAAATAAGAAAAGATTGATAACATCTAGTACATGCAAGTCTAACCCTCTTAAAATTTGATCCTTAGAAGAGTCGCCACTGTGAGTATGTTGAATTTTCAGAACACGAGTCGTCACTTATTATTATCAATAAGAAAATATATGTTTATGAGATTCAATGGTTTGGGGTTAAGTTATAGAATTGGAAGATCAATGAGAACCAATTCCATCCAATCATAGGATCGGTCTTACTTAGATGTTATCAACCAATTCAAAGAAGTAAATAAATAGAAAACATGTTAGTCAGTTAAGTCCAAATCAGGAGATTAAACAAGGGTAAATCAGTAATTCATGTGACAGACAAAAGGGAGCGACGGCGCGGAGTTGACCGGACGACCGCGTTAAGTTGCTGGATAGACTGGGCAGTTGTGCGCCATATTGGGGCGATCTCGCCCAAGCCCTCTACACAATCAGGGCAATCGCACCCTACCCCGGTTTGGGCCTGATCAGCTGCAGATTTTGTGCAAGATTAGAAAACGCTGCAGGGTTAGGAATAGGTAGTATAAATACACCCTATTCCCTAGCTATTTTTAACTCTAATGTGATAGGCATATCATTAATTCTAGGTTTCTTTTTGTTCTTTATTTCTCTAGATCTAGGGTTTGCACAGTTGTGAAATCTTGTGATAAAAAAGTTCGTGCATTATATTAGAGATTGTATTCGGTGATTGCTAGTTGATAATAATATTCTTGCCCTCTGCCCGTAGACCAAGTTGGTGAACCATGTACATCGTTGTGTTGTTGAAATTACCCGAATCGGACGCGGAACTCGGCGAGCAGCTTTCGCAACTTGGGCCTCGCTGAAAAGAGACAATCGCCACGCCGTTTTGTATTATGACCCTAAACTTTGAAAAAGGCTGGTTTGAAAAGGAGGTCATTTTGATTGGTAGCCAAAACTTAGGAAAAGGCTTTGAAAAAGGGGTCATTTTGATTGGTATCCAAAACTTGGAAAAAGGCTTTTTTTTTTTACCAGAGATTGTTAGGTTCGGAGGTCACGTTACATTTCGGGAAGAGTATATTGAGATCACTCGAAACGCCTCGTATGACGAGTCTTTCTACCTTTCTCGAATGACAAGATTTAATCTTGGTTTGAATGACAAATGTTGATTGTGGTAAAAACGAGCATTTGAATGACAAACGTCGATTTTGAGTTTGAAAAGGAGTTCAAATGACGAAGTGGAATCTTTAGTTTGAATGACAAACGTTGATTTTGGTAAAAGAGCGTTTGAATGAAAATGTCGATTTTGAGTTTGAAATGAGCGTTTGAATGACAAACGTCGATTTCGAGTTTGAAATGAGCGTTTGAATGACAAACGACGATTTTGAGTCGGAAATGAGCGTTTGAATGACAAACGTCGATTTTGAGTTTGAAATGAGCGTTTGAATGACAAACGTCGATTTTGAGTTTGAAATGAGCGTTTGAATGACAAACGTCGATTTTGAGGGGTTTCGAAAAGGAGTTCGAATGACGAACTTAAGTTTTGAACCGGGCATTACGATGTTACCAATTTTATGAAAAAAGGTAGTAAATGAGATGCGATCAATGAGTCATTTTGTGACTCGGACATTTGTAAATAAACACTATCAACAAACCAAACGGCTTGGACTTGTCAATGATAGTATTGAAAATGCGGTATCAACGGATCGAACGATCCGGACGGTAAAAGTGCGATCGACGAGCCAAACGGATCGGATTTGTAAAGGTGCGTAAAGTAAATGACAATATCAACGGATCAAACAATCCGGACTTGTAAATGACTATCATGAACCAAACGGTTCGGACGGTGAAAATGCGAATCAACGGATCGAACGATCCGGACGGTAAATGACAGAAAAGTAAAAATGGGACTTGAACGCCATTTTAACCCGAAATTACTTCTCTTACGGGAGAGAAGTTGAGTAGGGACTAAAATGTATCAAGTCCCGTAGATGGCGTTACGTCTACATTTTGAGAATTTTGATCGGATCGATAATAGCGTATGACGCGTAAATCGAGACAGAAATGAAGTTTAGAGAGAGAGTGTCACCAATGGCTAGGTATTGACTCTTTGGCTTGAAAAGGTATATACGGGATACGATTTAGTTTTTGGGAGGTGTTTTGGAAGTGTTTGGCTCGTGTTTGGTTGGAAAATGTGGTTTTCACGCAAATTGAGGCATTTTCGGGGCTCGAAAGGGGGTTTGGTTGGCTGGAACTGTGGGATATTGATGTGAGGTAATAAAACTTGACCCTTTTACTGAATGACAACCTCTATATTTATAGGAGGTAAAATTGAATAACAGGCCGGACGGTCTTTCCTTCAATTTGGGGGGTTTTTGGGTATTTTGGAAATTGCAGGGGCTTGATGAGGATTCTGGCTTTTCATGAAGAACAGGTCAGACGGCCTATCTTTCAATTTCAGGGATATTTTGGTCTTTTCAACCTTGAATTTGATTGATGTTGATTTGGGAAGCTGTGCATGTGTGCCACGTGTCCCTGTGAGTCACCAAGGTAGGGTTTTTTATCCCGTTAATCCCGATTTTGACTGTTTTCTAAATAACTGTCTGAGAAAATGTCCGAAACAGCCCGGGAAAGTCCCGAAAATTGCATATTTGGAGGAAAGTGGTACTTTTACGTGTGATAACGTGTGTTGAGTACACTTTGAAACTTGGATGCACGGGTCAGTCCTGGGAAGTCACGTTGACTCGGAAAGGGGGAGTTAACGGACTCCGGTTAACTTGGAAAGGGCCAGTTAACGGATTCTGGTTAACTTTTAACGGATTGTAATGATCTGGATTTGGGTACTTACAGTTGTGTGATTGATTTATTTTCTGTCTTCTACATGGATCTGTTATAACAAACTGGTATCAGAGCCGGTTAGGTTGAGGAAGGTGTAGATATTTCCGCTGAAGAAGAAGAAGAAGGGATCAGGAATCGAATCGCCACTTGACAAGTTCAATGGGAAGAATAGTTTTTCTCTTTGGCAGATCAAAATGAAGGCCTTGTTGAGAGATAAGGGTTTGTGGGCTCTGGTAGCTGCTGCAATCAGGAATCGTCAGGATTCAAAGGGTAAAGCAGTAGCAGTTTCCACAAATATTGTCGCGGTGCAATAATAGAGGGTTCGGGGAAGACAACTGAGAAGGAAGCAGCAACTCTGATCGTGTTAGATGAGATGGCTAACTCTAAAATCATTAGGTGTTTAGATGATAATGTTCTTGCAGATATTGCAGATACTGATTTCGAAGGTGCTATGTGGCTTGCATTGGAAGATATATATCTGACACAATCATTGACCAATGAGTTGTTTCTGAAGCAGAAGGTGTATTCTCTCTGAATGATGAAATGTATACCCATTAGGGATCATATAGATCGGTTTACATCTTTATTAATTGAATTACCTAATATTGATGATAATGTTGAAGATGAGGATGCTTCTTTTATGTTGTGTGTCTCCTTACCACTGTCATATGAGGAATTTGTGGATTCCTGCATTAATGGTAAGGATACTGTTACTTTGGAAGAGGATAATAATAATCTCAAGACCAGAGATCTGGGCCGCAAGGCAAGCGGTTTATCTACAGAATCTCAGTCAGCGGGATTGGTTGCAGAAAGCGATAGGGGTCAAGGTAGTAGAAACAAGGGTTCTTTTAAAAGGGGTCCAAGACTTGGAGATGTCTACAGTTACTGCAAGGAAAAGTGGCAATGGAAACGTGAATATCCAAGGTTGAATAAAAGCAAGCAATTTGGGTCTAGTGCAGCTATGGTAGAAGACGATGGGTAGGAATCTGCTCTAGTAACCGAAAAAGACAAAGGTATGAAAGATACATGAATTCTTGATTTTGAGGCTCATTATCACATGTGTTAGCATAGGGAATGGTTTGCAACATACGAGGAGACGAAAGGGGGTGATATTTATATTGCTAATGGTTCTGTCTGCAAGGTTGTTGGCATGGGTTCTATAAGGTTGCGAACATCGGGTGGTATGTTTTGTACATTAAACAAGGTTAGACATGTTCCTGAAGTAATGAAGAATCGGTTATCGCTTAGTCGGCTAGACAAGATGGGATATAGTTTCAAAGGTGAATGTGGAGCAGTAAATGTCTGTAGGGGTTCGAATAAATTCTAAAAGGGATAAAACGACTTCTTTTCTAACATTGCCATGGTGAGGGGTTCGTTCTTGCTTTTCCCTTTTCTTTCTTTCTTGGATGTGTAGCTCTCATTGTCAGAGGAGGAAGATGACGAGCTAGACTCGTATTTCTTTTTCTTGCTTTTGCTTGGGGTGTACAACACGTAAAAGTATTCATTTGACGATGACCCTTAGCCTTTTTGGTGTATGATTCCTCTTCTTCGTAGGAAGAATTATTTTTCTTCTTCTTTTCTTTGTTGGCTAGTGCTGCCCTAAGCTCTTGGATTTATTCCACGAGAGTGTGGATTTGGGTAGCTTGCACCTCTAGGCGATAATTGGCTTCTTCCAGAAGTTTGTTGTTGTTTTCGGACAAAGTTTCGTCACCCGAAATTTTGTCGATGCCGGACATTGTGTTGGGAGTGTTGAGGTTGAGTAGCTTCGGAAAAACTGACAGAAGAGACGCAGAGATGGTGTCAGGATCAAATCTAGCCCCAACGAGTCGGAAGCAGGCTTAAACGGTTCAGGCTCAAACACAGCACTCAGGGGCATTATCTCGCGCGAGACATGTAGTCACGCACGAGACAATCACACAGAAAGTCGATTTTTATTAGACCTAATTTTTGGTCGGAACGGAGAATCCGTTTTGAGGGGTTTCTAAAGCCTTTATCAGAACCTAACGACTAAGCAATCAGTCTGATTTACGTAAAAATAAACCATGTAAGATTGTTTTGAAGGATTTTTTTTCTTTTTAAAGGGACTTCCGAAAGGGTCATTCTGAAGGGACTTTTCCGAAGGGACTATTTCGAGTCCTTCTTTATTGTCAATTTTACATGGCTTTATCTTGGTCAAAAACAAGAAAAGATCACCGAGTCAAATCGACCGGTCACGGAGTGATCCTAAAAAGGCAATCTATATGAAATGTGGCGATGCAGGACTGGAAGGCTAGGCTCCCCGCGATATGACAAACTAGATGGATTGAATACGCGGAGTGTGATGATCCAACTTCAGAAAGACCGGCGACTACCATCATCCGTTCTTAGTATGGGTCCTGGGTTTATAGAGGGTATGTAGTGCAATGACAGATATAATATGAGTGGGCGTGTGTGATAATCAATCTAGGTGATAGATAAAATAGAGATTTTTTTAAAAAAAATAAAAGAAAAAAAATAGTGGCCGCACCAAATGGTTGCCTACGTTTCTCCCAAATAAGGAAGACTCAGGCCATCGTAGTTCCAATTAATGAGAGATAGAGAGAGATGCCTAAATTAATTACAACTCCCAAATCCCCAATGGACCGGTCTTTAATAAAATAAAAATCCAATCACACGCAGTTTATAAATAGCAATCAATTATTTAAACTAAACACGGATTCGAGTTTGACATCTTAAGGGAGGCCTTAAGATGAGGGAACTCTGTAAATAATGAATTCTGGGATCCCCCTTGCGTTTTCGACTCTTGTCTTGGACCTCGAGAGGAACAGGGGAAACCAGAATACACCTGATTGCCGAAGTGATATCTCGCGCGTGACAGGATGTCTCGTGCGAGATATGCCTGGTCCGGATAAGAAAAAATCGATTTTTTTTTTGAAAACCTCTCTTTTATTTTTGACATAAATTTAAGCCTCTTTATATTTGCGGTCCCCAGCGGAGTCATCACTGTAGCGATGCACGAGTTTTTTAACATCTTTTTGAGTCGCCACCTACATTATTCATTTGGAAACATAGAAAAACCATTTGAAAATAGATTTTGGGTTCGGGGCTTAGGTTATGGAATGGGAAGGTCAAGGAGCACCCATTCCACCCAATCCGGAGATCAGTCTTGCTAAAAAGAGAGAGGTTTTCAAAGAAGGAAAATATTTTTAAATAATAAATAAAATAAAGATCCATTTAACGAGGTTAAATGAAATATAGGATCGATTGCTTCGAGACCATCCCCATGATTTGGGGAGGCTCTAGGTTGATCCTACATTCAATGTATTTATACCACTCTATCAATCAATTAGAAAGGGAAAGGAAGATTACCTTGCGTGAAGAGATTCAGACAGAGTTTCGACTGAAGTTTAGAGTCGAACCTTAATGCGGACAGAGCTTCGCCTCAGTCCTTGATTCGTGCTTCGATGTTTGTTTATCAACAAGGTTGACAAACAAACTTTAGGTGATTTTAGGGGTGATTTACAGGAATCTTTCAGGGAGAGAAACCAGTAAATGTGGGGGTTTTGACTTGAAAATTCTGGGATTCAAAATACTAAAAGTCTTCAGGTATTTATAGGTGTTGGAGAGGTGTTGAAGATGAGATCAAACACCTTGGGAAGGTTCCAGAATCCAAACTTCATTGGATGACCGGATGGATAAAGTTTTATCCCGAAAGAGGTTGAAATCGACAAGGAAACTGTTATCTGCAGTCTGCAGAACTCCTTTATCTCGAGCGAGACATGCTATTTCGCACGAGATAAGGCAGTCTGTGGATAATTCTGCCCTTTTCTCATTATTTCGTGTGCAGTTTAGTTCCAAACTAACGGTCGTTAGTCAAAACTTAACGAAACATGACAAAATTGTGGATTTCTACTTCTTGACTCAAGGCGAGACTTAGAGCGGTATAAATGTGCTCCGATGGGTTCAGAATGGGGTGTCTACAGAGCCCCTCGTCGACAAGTCTTATGGAAGAAGTCATGTCGACGATAGAAAAGACATCATTCTGAACATCGGGATGGTCGGGCCGCACGGCTTCCTACGTATCTCTATCGGAGAATCAGACCATAAGGTAGTTCGACTCCAAAACACGAAAAGGCTGCTTTAGGTATTTTGAAAATCATTTTGAAAATCGAGGAGATTTTGTTTTTGAAAAGGTAAATTCATACTGAGGAATCAAATCAAGACCCAATTCTGAATATACCTGTCTGTCTGAAGATTTGCCTGTCTGGGCTCCGAACCTGCGAGGAAATATGTTAGAAAACAAAGGCTTACCTGTCTGGTCCTTTAAGTCCTATTGGTTTTCTGACGATTCACCTGTCTGGACTCCGAATTGGGCTTTTCTTGTTTGAGGATGACGATTCACCTGTTTGGGCGTTGAATCGGGCTTTTGTGATGACGGTTCACCTGTCTTGGCGTTGAACCGGGCTTTTTGATTTTGACGATCCACCTGTCTGGGCGTTGAATCAAGCTTTTGATTTGACGATCCACCTGTCTGGGCGTTGAATCGGGCTTTTGATTTGACGATCCACCTGTTTGGGCGTTGAATCGGGATTTTCTTTTGACGATCCACCTGTCTGGGCGTTGAATCGTGTGGAATGAATTGATCTCTGGATCAATCATTTTCGGGCTTTTCTTTTGACGATCCACCTGTCTGGGCGTTAAAACTATATATGATTCATGCATGAAAAATGCAAAGCACACCTCTAAAACATCCATTGTCGTACGTGCAAAAGCATGTGCGATCTCGAATGACACTTGGCACAATGCTCACAACTATTTAAGCTATCTAAGGGCTAGCACTGATGGCATGTTTGGTAAAAACTTAAAATTAAGCTCTAAAAAAGTAGAGCTAAAAATTAGAGTTGAAATCATTAATTTGCTGAATTATAAGAGTTTAAGTTTGTTTGATAATAACAAGTCATTATATATCTTAATTTAATTAAAATAACAAATACTCCCTCCGTCCCGATAATAGCTTCACCATTTTGGCCCGGCACGCAAATTAAGGGTGGAGAAAATGTTGTGAGTGTAATAGTAAAATAGAAGAGAGAATGAGAGGAGGGAATAGTAAATTTGAAAAGTGTTGTGATTATAAAAGTGAAATAGGAGAGAGAATGAGTGGGTGGAATAGTAAAGATTCTTTGCCATTTTAGAAAAGGTGAAGCTTCTAACGGGACGCCCTTTTAGAAAATTGGTGAATCTTTTATTGGGAAGGAGGGAGTATAATATTTCAATAGCTTGAAATTATAAAATTAGTAAATTATCATTTATAAATAAGTGTAATATACCCCGATCCAATTTGGCCTATAATTTGGAGTTTCAAACGATTCTGGAATTGGGTCAATCCTAGCGGTCATAAAAACAAACGGAGTCGCACGTCATTTTAGTTTAGGGCCAAAACTTTGATAAATGCCCGAAAATAGAGAAATGAGTTCGGAGGCCACGTTACACTCCGGGAAGAACGTTTGGCGTTCTCCCGAAATGCCTTGTAAGACGAGTCTTCCAAACTCGAAAACAATGTGTGTGTATGTGTGTGTTTTTTTTAAAAGAGGTTTGACTTAAAGGACTTTCTGAAAATAAAATAAGTTTACTGGACTAGACTGGACTGTAAATAGTGCAAAACAGTGCTGAAACTGGAAAAATAGAAGAAACTGGAAATGTATGCAGACAACAATTTCATTCGCGTGGATGAAATTGAAGGTGCAATTTCATCCGCGCGGATCACTTCTGCAGTTTGACATTTTTACAGCTTTTCAGTATGTCTTTATAATTTCAGAAAGTTAACTGGATTTACAAGTTCAAACTGGTACTGTAACAGAAAAAATAGTAAAGCAAGGAATGTTATTTTAGCATACATGCTTGTCCTCTCTCTCCCTAGACTTGATTAGTGATCATCTAAGAGTGATTAGTGATGAATCATACCAGATGAAGCCATCATGGGGGTACATTAGGACTTGAAGCATTTCATTAGCAAAGGGATGGGGAATTAACATGTAAGCACGTAAATATGCAAAGTAAACACAAGGATTAACACGTAAAATAAATTTAGGTCAAAGATGTATCAACTTTTAGAGTAGATCTCTAAGGTGGTCATAAGAAGTGACCATCCTTGAGATCTAGGCTAAAGTGTATCAACTACATCCTTGGTTGACCAAAATGTGAGTCTTGATGATATTCATCCATGAAAATGTTTCCTAGGTGAGCATCTTAGACTAGGAAAGTGATATTTACAAGAAAGTAAATCATGTAAACCATTAAAGATGATTATTCATGGAGATTGACTCCAATATGATCAATCTTATGTCAAAACAAGGAAGTAAATACTTGTAAAGTAAAGGGGACATGGGAGATGACATAAATAGTAAAGATGTAGATCTTTTGTAGAGAATCATCCATGGAGATGAACTCCATGGAGTTCCTCTTAGATCCAAGGACAAGAAGGAAGGGGGTGAACAATAAGTAAATGAACAAGATTATATCATTTTAAACATGGAATTGATGCATAAATAAAGAGGGTTTAGGTAAGAAGAAGGAGGGTTTACCAATGGTTACACCCTATCTTCTTTGCTTTGTGTTTGGGCTTGATGAGTATCAAGGCTTGTGTATGATTTTGTGTTTGGTTTTATGTTTAAGGCTATTTAGTGCTCAATTAGACAGAGTAACAGTAAGGAAGTGATTTGTTGCCCCCTGAAAATGAAGAAGGGCTCAATTTATAGGTTGGCCAGGGGTACAATTTCATCCACGTGGATGAAATTGACATGCCAATTTCATCCGCGCGGATCAAATCGGCAGCGTGCCTGATTTTGCAGAAAAAGCATTTTGGCAGCTTCTAATGAGTCAATTTTACTTTTTTACTTGGAGACTACGCTTTCCAGCGAGGCCACTGGCCATTTTTTATTTCTAATAAGTCCTTCCTCATCAAAATTGTCTAAAATAGTGCCCGAAATGCCCCTAAATGATTATAAATCATTAAATTGGAATGACGGAACACTAATGACCTAGATTGGGGCACTTATAGTAGCCCCTCAACGACGGTACTTCCAGAGGAAGTGGGGTCACCGACAAAAGTGAGGATCCCAATCTGGCAAGCTTTACCTAGATGGACGAGGAGGTGACCAAAGTGGACGGATGGCTGGATCCTTTTAGAGGTTTCCTACGTATCCCGGACGGGAATCAAGCTGGTCGTTGTTCGGACCTTTCTGGGAAAAAGGGTGGTCTTCTTTGCTAAAGGAGAACCTCACCACCGCAGACTCGCTTAGTTAGCGAGGACGTACTTTTGTTGCCGAAGATGGACTTGACTAACAAAGACGTACTTCATCACCGCAGACTCGCTCGGTTGGCGAAGGCGTACTTTTGTTTCGGTAGATGTACTCGACTAACTAAGACGTACTTCATCACCGCAGGCTAGCTCGATTGGCGAAGGCATACCTTTTTTACCAAAGATGTACTCGACTTACGAAGATACACTTCATCACCGCAGACTCGCTCAGTTGGCGAAGGCATACTTTTGTTGCCGAAAATGTACTCGCCTAACGAAGATGCACTTCATCACCGCAGACTTGCTTGGTTAGTGAAGGCATACTTTTTGTTGCCGATGATATGTACTCGACTAACGAAGATGCACTTCATCAATGCAGACTCGCTCGGTTGGCAAAGGCGTGATTTTTTTGTCGAAGATGTACTCGACTAACGAAGATGCACTTCGTCACTGCAGACTTGCTTGGTTGTCGAAGGCATACTTTTGTTGCCGAAGATGTACTCGACTAACGGCATACTTCATCACCACAGACTTGCCCGGTTGGCGAAGGCGTACTTTTGTTACCGAAGATGTACTCGACTAACGAAGATGCACTTCATCACCGCAGACTTGCTCAGTTGGCGAAGGTGTACTTTTGTTGCCGAAGATGTACTTGACTAACGAAAGCGTACTTCATCACCGCAGACTTGGTCGGTTGGCGAAGACATACTTTTGTTATTGATTATTCGTGTAGCGGACGGTCTTCCTTATTGACTTGCCGTGTAGAGGACGGTCTTCATTGTTGACTTGCCGTATAGAGGACGGTCTTCGTCATTGACTTGTCGTGTAGAGGATGGTCTTCGTTGATGACTTGCCGTGTAGAGGACGGTCTTCATTATTGATTTGCCGTGTAGAGGTCAGTCTTTGTTGTTGACTTGCCGTATAGAGGACGGTCTTCATCATTGATTTACCGTGTAGAGGACGGTCTTTTTTGTTGACTTGCCGTATAGAGGACAGTCTTCATCATTGATTTGTCGTGTAGAGGATGGTCTTTGTTGTTGACTTGCCGTATAGAGGATGATCTTCATTATTGATTTGCCCTGTAGAGGAAGGCCTTTTGTTGCTGACTTGCCGTATAGAGGACGGTCTTCGTCATTGATTTGCCGTGTAGAGGACGGTCTTTTTTGTTGACTTTTCGTATAAAGGACTGTCTTCGTTATTGATTTGCCGTGTAGAGGACGGTCTTTTTTGTTGACTTGCCGTATAGAGGACGATCATCGTCATTGATTTTCCATGTAGGGACAGTCTTTGTTGGAGGTAATCGGGCTTCCGCTATGTTTTGTTTGAAGAAGACGGGCTTACGTTGAAGGCCGGAGTTAAAAATGAGGAAGGGAACGGGCTTCCGTTAAGAAAAGCGGGCTTACTTTGGAGGCCGGGGTTGAAAATGAGGAAGGGAAAGGGCTTCCATTAAGAAATGCATTCTTACTTTGGAGGCCGGGGTTGAAAATGAGGAAGGGAACGGGCTTCCGTTAAGTAAAGCGGGCTTACTTTGGAGGCCGGGGTTGGACATGAGGAAGGGAATGGACTTCCATTAAGTTCTATTGAAGAAACTAGCTTCTTTTAACTTTCTGTTATGTTGGGGATCTAAGTGCAAAGTGTCATGAATTAAAAGGGCAAAAGAGGGTTTTTACCCTACAATTTCATCTGTGCGGATGAAAACTGCAGGGTGACGGATTCAAAGAGCAGAACAGGCCCTGCTCTCTTCTTTCTTTTTTTCAAACAGCATCTGTCGAGAGAAAGAGAGAGAAAAGAGAAAAAAATCCTCCATTGTTATCCAATATTTTTGCTAAAACCTTCAAATTCGAGGCTATGGAGCAAGGGGAAGGATCTAATGTAGGCCGCCGTGGTCGGGTGAGTGGAGCGGCTGCCGCAAGATGCCTTGAGTTGGTGAGGATGAGGCGGCATTATACGCTATCACAATCGGTCAATGATGAAATATATCCGGATATGTGGCAACATTGGTCTACCGATGAAGATCCACGCATGGTATAATACTCAATTTCGTTGATTTTGCTTCAAAATTGGTACATGCTAGAACTAGGGCTCAAATGTCAAAAATTGGGGCTTTTGTTGATTTTGGCATTTTAATGTGAAATTGATGGTACACATGTTTAATTGAATGTATGGGTAGCATGAATATGCAATTTGTTTACGAAAAAACATGAGTACTTTGCATAATGTGAAAATAAAGTGGGTAAAAATTTACCGGACTTGGGTCGGGCCTTTGCATGTGTGATTTTTGTGGTAGAGACTTGTTTTCATGAATGTATGTGTGATAATATGATGACTGAACGTGAGAAAGAACTCATGCATGCTAAATTTGTGAAAATGAAGTGCATGGAAAAAAATGGAGAAAAGGTGTCCAAAAGTGGGACGGAGTTTGTTTTTTCTTTTCATGCGTTCGTGATATGTGCCTGTTTTGGAGAGTGTCTAAAATGTGTGCCATGCTTCTAGAGATGAATCGTGAATGCATGTTATGTTTGTGCACTAATTTCATGGTATGAATGTGCATGAAAGAAACGTGTTTAATACGGATGTATGATTATGCTTATACAAAATGGGATATGTGAAAAACTTTTTGGTGAGCGTGCTTGCTTGAAGTAAATGCATGCCTATGGCTAGTACTATGCATCATCTTTTCTTTTACGATGCATGTGTGCCATGTATGTAAAGTAGTATGTAATTTGTGTTGTTTATTGACATACATGTTGTTGTGGGTATTTTTCAGTATGATGACATCTTCAGTTGCTCCTGCATGTCAAGATGTTATTCCACTGTAAGTATCGTTTTAATATTTATTTATTTGATTTTTCCTAATATCTTTTTTACTATTTTCCAGTGAATAAGAGAGAAGAATACGGGATATTTTTCTAGCACGTTCAACACATCTTCAACGGCAAGGATGACTTGGTCTCACGAATGTTGAAGAGGATAAGATTATTCCTGAGATTGTAGGAACAACTTTTACCCATTCATACTTACTTGTATTTAAGGGGAGATGGAGACGAAAAAACACACGCACTCTCATGCTCACACACTCTACGCACATCTCTCTTGTAATCCTCTCCATCATCTTGCACAGTTGTAACTCAATTATTATAGTGAAACTTTTAAGGTTGGAGACCTAACTCCCGGGGTTTTTTCCAAAGAGGTTATCACCTCTAAGGTTTTCCTCGTTAACAAATCGTGGTGTCATTCTTTCTTTTCATGTCTTTTTTCCATTTCGTCGAATTCCACAGTCCCCTCCTTATTGTTTAATCCATACACTTGTCAAAGTTAAGATTCTGTACTATTGTTTTTTCTACCAAAACAATTTGGCGCCCACCGAGGGGCATCATGGTGTATCGGTTATTTGGATCATTTCCTGAGCGAATTCATCATGTCTGCACCTCCCAATGTGTCCGCCGCCGGCAAGGGTACCGCCGTCACTCCAACATCAGGAGGTAGAACCAGCTTGTTGCTGCCACCTCCTCAGACTGGACCTCAGCAAACTCAACCTACAAAGACTCCACAAAAGGAAGCGACTTCTTCCAATGTAGATGCTGACATCCGGACTATCCTAACCAAGTTGAATCAGAGGTTGGATCAACAAGTTAGCAATTCCAAGGTGTTAGCCAATTCCATGATCAAGATGCAGAGGGATCAATAGCTCATCGCTTCGCGGCTTGAAAACGTCTCACCATTGCGTGCAAGGAACCTCAACTTCGACAACACCGAAGGATCTACGCTCCAGAATGAATTTATTCCAATGAATAGTCCTCCTCAAACTCCTCAGCTGACATCCTTACCCGGGGACACCCTAATGACGCCACCTTAAGCAGGATTCACCCCGTTCATTCCATTCATTGACAACACCACTGTCACAACTACCACGGATAACTCTGGTTTGCTGAATAATCTTTTAAATAATAATAATTTCAATCGTATTCCTATGGCTGACCCTTTTGCAGGAAACCCACTAGCCAAACAGATGCAGGATCTCAGGGAGCTGATAATGAACGTGCCCGGCATAACTCCTCCAATCCAACCAGTGACTCAGAACTGCTACAATCAATCTTGGTTTGTCCCAGCAATTGCAAATGTCGACATCCCGAAGCGTTTCAACGTTCCATCTATGAAGTTGTATGACGGCACCACAGACCCAGAGGAGCATGTTTCTCACTATCAGGAGA
Source organism: Adenophora triphylla var. japonica (assembly GCA_022495995.1). Classification (NCBI taxonomy): domain Eukaryota; kingdom Viridiplantae; phylum Streptophyta; class Magnoliopsida; order Asterales; family Campanulaceae; genus Adenophora; species Adenophora triphylla. Next base: position 320,264 of record JAFEMH010001593.1, on the reverse strand, counting down.
AGATGGACATAATCCATATTCCGCTTCAATTCTGGGAGGCTTGCTTTTGCAGAGGATTTGGATCGACCTTGGTTGGACCAGCTCTCAAATGGCTGATTAGGCAGCCCCTAGGTTCAATTGGTTCATACGCCCAGCTTATCAACATGTTCAATAACCAATTCTCGTGTAGTCGACAATTTGAGAAGTTGACAAGTGACCTCTACAATGTGACCCAACAGCCTAATGAAAGTCTGAAAGATTATGTTCACCGGTTCAACAAGGAAGTGCTGGAAATTCCCAATCTTGACATGTCAACAGCCACAGAAGCATTCAAAATGGGACTGAAGAAAGATTCACAGTATTATCAAGATTTGGTGATGACTCCTTGTAAGCGGTTGGAAGAAGTCAGGAGCAGGGCATTGAGATTCATAAGATTGGAGGAAGATGAGCTGCGAAGATCAAAGTCCTCGTCCAAATTGTCGACATATGACCACCCTGACAGGAAAACTGAATCATCCCATCGCAGGAACAACCGTTCCAATCCTTACCCAAGAATTGATACTAGCAAAATTAATTCAATAGACGGTGAGGATGAAGATAGTGATAATTTGCCTAACATTTCTAATTATTGTTTTTCTGTTGACATTTCAGGTGTACTCTGTGCAATGGGCAACCTAGGGGACAAAGCCAGATGGCCAAAGAAGACGGATAAGCCTACGGGATGGCATGACAAATCAAAATGGTGCGCTTACCATGAAGACTTTGGGCATGTTACTGAAGATTGCATCGCACTAAGAAAGGAGATCAGTTACTTGCTCTCGAAGGGACATCTTAAGGAGTTGCTGGGATCCAGAAAGAAGAAGGCTGAAAGTGCGGAAGCTCCTCATGAAGTCGAGAGACCAGCTTCTCCCCCAGCATCAACAAAGGTGATCAATTTCATTAGTGGAGGCTCAGAAATATGTGGCACATCCTATTCTGCTGCGAAACGACATGCTAAGGAGTCAAAAGAGGAGAGGCCAGAAAGACAACCAAGAATGTCGACACCCTGCCATGATCCAATCACCTTTGATGAGAGTGATCGAGATAACTTGCTAGAACCCCATCACGACGGCCTAGTTATTTCCTTGCAGATCGCCAATTGTACAATCCGGCGTATCCTGGTTGATGGGGGTAGTTCTGTCAATCTCATTATGTTGAGCACCCTCAAGGAAATGAACATCCCAGAATCGGAGATCATCAAGAAATCCTCAGTATTTGTAGGCTTCAGTGGTGAAGTCAAAGAAACGGTGGGGGAAATAAAGCTTCCAATATACTCAAAGGGCCTCAACACCATGGAGCGGTTCTGTGTAATTGATTGTGCAACATCCTACAATGTCATTCTTGGAAGACCATGGACTCATGGGATGAAGGCTGTCCCCTCCGCTTACCATCAGTGTGTGAAGTTTCCAACACCTTGGGGTGTCGCCAAAATATACAGTGATCAGCAGGTGGCCAAGGAATGTTATAAGACTTCAATGAAGGTGTGATGAATGCCACCCGATTTTTCCTTTCCTTTTTGAAAATCAAAACGGAGATGGAGTCGCCACGTCATTTTTATTTTAAGGGCCAAAACTTTGAAAAATGCCCGAGATTAGAGATTTGGGTTTGGAGGTCACGTTACACTCCGGGAAGAACGTTAGGGTTCACCCGGAATGCCTCGTAAAACGAGTCTTCCTAATTTGAAACCATTTGTGTGTGTGTATGTGTTTTGGTTAAAATAAATGAAAACTGAGAAAACTAAAAATTGGGAATTCTTTTTAAGACATTAAACAAGTCCCATGATTTTTGGTATGATTTTAGGGTTGGGTTTTGATACTCAAAAGACTCCTTGAAGTTTAAAATCAATTCTGCCAGAATGAAAAAGGCAGTGAACACTTGATTTTGAAATGGATTTAAGAGCTTTAAAAATTCAAAATCTGGAGAAAGTCCGAGAATTAAAGTTGTTCAAAACATCTTAAATAAGGTGACTTCATAAGACTTTTCCATTTGGAGATGATTTGATGGACTAAAACCTTCTGGAAATCACAGATATGAAATCTGGATTTCCAGAGACTGTTAAACTGACCTTTGGAAAATAATTTGAAAAAGGGAGTTAGACTCACTTAAAAAATAAAGTAAAAATATTTATGGAATTCTACGGATGTTGGCTACAAAAAGTATTTTGTAGTCAACACCCAATTCCAAGTTTTTCTGTGTCCAAAAAATTAGACAATGGACTGAGGTCTTAGAACAATGCTACTGGACAGCAAGATGTTCTTGATGGAAAATGTGATTTTAAAGGGGGTTTGCATCCATGCTTTGTCCCCATTTCCTTAGGCTTTGATCAGTGATCACTAGACATTTTAGTGGTGATCTACTATTGAATGAACGCTCGCCCGAAAGAATCACTTTTGTTTTTGAATGTGATGATGGATTTTGTAAATTTCGGTTTTGAGAGTCGCCACGCCGTTTTTAAAGGAAAACATTGAAAAACCTATTTTTAAGAGTATTTTGGGTTCGGGAGTCTGGTTACGTGTTTGGGAAGAACTAGAGAGTTCACCCAACACGCCTCTTTCGAGACTTTCAATCAACGTTGGACAATTTTGGACATTCAAAGTGTGTGTGCAATATGTGTCGATGAGCAAAGCATGCGAATTTGGCATTTCATTGATAATATCAAGACTGGGTACAACTTGTGAGCCATGACAGGGGGCCACACCCTTTATATATTATGATTTTCATGACAAGGCAGAAGGTTTAAGACAATCTGCCCAGAGAGCTCTGATGTCGTCCGACACAGGACCTCCCAGAAAGAGGGTGTCGCACGACATGATGTCTCATGGTCAGATTGTCTTTTACAATGACCAAGCTATTCTGGAACTGGAATGACATTTATTTGACTCATTGAAGACACTATTTGAAGGTCTAAGTTCAGTTTGGGATTGACGGGAGTGAGCAAAGTCACGATAGACTTTGAATGATACGGATGTCATATGACATAGAACATCCGAAGTTATTCATGTCATATGGCAAACCGCCTCCTATAAATCGCGCCCAAACAGACCATAGGCATTCCAAATAGTGGCTTATGAGCCAAAAATACTAAGGAAGGCTTTGAGTTACAAGAGGGATTAAATCTGGCAGATCTGAAGTCCAAGAATGGCTTTATAGCCTTCTGGGAGCCCCATGTCGTATGACACAGGATCTCCAGAGAGTCCTGTGTCATCCAACAGGAGTGGCCTGTAAAAGTGCCCTTCAGTCTGTTTGATTCCCCTTTGTTTCTCAAAGCAAACCAAGCATGTTTATTGACTGTAAGCAGTATTAAAACAGTAATATGTGAGTATTATGGGAGGATCACATGGCTTTAGTGGCCAAATGTGATGAATCACATGTTTTTGGCCACTTTGAAGTAGCCATCACCTCCTAACTCAATGCAAATGCTTAAAGATTGAAACTTTATTGATGCTAATATGGCCAAATGTCCAAATCTGAGGTGGGGAGAAGTGAATATTGAAGATTCACTTCTCCACCACTTTTATCATGCAAAAATCCCGATTTTTACATAACATTAAAGCAAGTATGCATGCAAGGGTAGTATGAATGTATTAAAAGGCTATTTAAAGAGAGAGGAGGGTTTAGTGGCTACCTATTGTAGTCCACAAGGTAAGATCACCAGTAGTATGGTGTCCACCCCTTCTACACACCAACAAGGAGGGCTTCTTTGGACCTTGACTTTGAAGTATGTGTGTGTGAGAGGAGGGAGGTAAGTGTGTGTGTGTGTGAGAGAGAGAGAGAGAGACTCTTTTTTGGCAGAGTTTCCCCTCTATTATACTGATCCTCCCAAACCTCTCTTCAAGTCCCCTCAAAATGGTCAGCCATGCCTTGTATTTATAGGCAGGCTGATGGGAAGGCCTATGTCGTCCGACAGGGGCAGTTAAACCGCCTTAGTGTCTTCTCATGTCGGACGACAGCGTACACCTTTTTGGCATACTGGGCCGAATGGCTGGCAGGCCCAATGGGTTGGATGGGCTGTGGGATAATTGGACTTAATATTGCATTTTAGCAATTATATAAGCCCAAAAATCAATTAAAGTGAACCCAAAACATGAGTTCGGGTCGGGGTACTCACAACTATATCAAGCCATCCTTAGGGTACATTAGGACTTAAAGCACTTCATTTGCTTGGGAAGGGAGAGATTTAACTTTGAAATCAAGATTTTATGTATGAAAATTGATTTTTAGGTTTTGAAAATATGTTTGCAAGTAAGTAAAAACAATTTGAAAGAAATGTTGATCCTTGTAGAGGATCATCCATGGAGATGAACTTCCATGGTGATACTCTTGGATCTAGGGCAAGAGAAGAACAAGTTACATCTTCAAAGTATGAGATACATGCAAGGATGAGTGAGATTTAGGGTAGAGAGAAGGAGGTTATACCTATCTTCCCTTGATTTTTGAGTTTGAGGCTTGAATTTGAGAGTGTTTGAGGCTTGAATTTGAGAGTGTTTAGTGAGTGAAATTGGGAAAATAATCAAAGAAAAAGGTGGCAATTCAAGGGAATTCCCACTGTTTTCTCTAGTATTCTCGCCAAGGTGCTGTGAGTGAATTGTTGTTGCTCTTATTTCTGAGACTGAGGGGCTCTATTTATAGCCCTCTGAAATTGACAAAACCATCCGCGCGGATTGGACCTGCAGCGTGCACTGTTCATTAAATGCAGCTGCAGGCTTTGGACCAAAGGAATATTTTCAAAATATTCAAACAGTTTGTGTTCCAGCAGCTTCCCATTTCGGGTTTTTGGCTTTTTTGAGATTCTTTTCTTGGTTTAACTCTAAATAGCAATGCCTAATTTACCCTTGCCTTGTTAGAAAAGTTAGGAATTGTTAGAAATGTTAGGAATGTTAGGGTTTTCGTTAATTTTCTAACGAAAATACTAACAACTCAAATTGGAGCACTTACAGTAGCCCCTCGGCGACGGCGCTTTCGAAGGAAGCGGGGTCGTCGATAAGAGTAAGGCTCCATATTTGACAAGAGGGGTGACTGAAGTGGTCGAGTGGCTGAACCTAGTGGTAGGCTACCTACGTATCCCGATTGGGGAATCAAGCCGGTCGTAGTTCGGGTCTTTGACCCTGGAGTGACTATTTTAGGATGCCATCCTGGCGAGCGAGTTCTGCAGTTGTTTGCTGAGAGAAACTCTGCTGGGGATAGGACATGACCATTTTGGTCTACTGGCTAGAGTTGTATATCCGCTCTGTTGGGGAAAGAATGACCATTTTGGTCTGATGGCTGAACCTAATGATAGGCTACCTACGTATCCTTAAGAGGAATCAAGCAGTCGTAGTTCGGGTCTTTCGACTATCTTCAGACGTCGACCCTAGAGTGACTATTTTGAGGCGTCAACATGGTAATGATGGCGTTTTAGGTGCCTCAAGCCTTGATGATGGCATTTTAGGTGCCTCAGACCTTGATGATGATGGCGTTTTAGGTGCCTCGAACCTTGATGATGATGGCGTTTTAGGTCCCTCAAACCTTGATAATGGCGTTTTAGGTGCCTCGAACCTTGAAGATGGCATTTTAGGTGCCTCAGACCTTGATGATGGCGTTAGGTGCCTCGGACTTTAAAGATTTGGGATTGATGGTCCTTAGGTGGACTTCATTTGAAGGGGCCGGTCTTACGTTTGCTGCCGGGAAAGGGGATGACCGTTTTGGTCGAGTGGCTGGACCTATGGTAGGCTACCTACGTATCCTTAAGTGGAATAAAGCCAATCGTAGTTCGAAAGCTGCTGGGAATGGGGTTCCGTTAACTTTCATTGGTGAAATCGGACTTACGTTTTACTGCCATTGATGAAAGAAATGGGATTCCGTTATCTTTCTCGGAGAAATCGGGCTTACGTTTTACGGCCGGGGATGAAATCGATGAAAGAAACAGGATTCCGTTATCTTTCTCGGAGAAATCGGACTTACGTTTTACGGCCGTTGATGAAATTGATGAAAGAAACGGGATTTCGTTATCTTTCTCGGAGAAATCGGACTTACGTTTTACTGCCGTTGATGAAATTGATGAAAAAAATGGGATTCCGTTATCTTTCTTGGAGAAATCGGACTTACGTTTTACTGCCGTTGATGAAATTGATGAAAGAAACGGGATTTCGTTATCTTTCTCGGAGAAATCGGACTTACGTTTTACTGCTGTTGATGAAATTGATGAAAGAAACGGGATTCCGTTATCTTTCTCGGAGAAATCGGACTTACGTTTTACTGCCGTGGATGAAATTGATGAAAGAAACGGGATTCCGTTATCTTTCTCGGAGAAATCGGGCTTACGTTTTATGGTCGGGGATGAAATTGAGGAAAGAAATGAGATTCCGTTAACTTTCGTTGATGAAATCGAGCTTATGTTTTACGGCCGGGGATGAAATTGAGGAAAGAAACGGGATTCCGTTAACTTTCGTTGATGAAATCGGGCTTACGTTTTACGGCCGGGGATGAAATTGAGGAAAGAAACGGGATTCCGTTATCTTTCTCGGAGAAATCGGACTTACGTTTTACTGCCGTTGATGAAATTGATGAAAGAAACGGGATTCCGTTATCTTTCTCGGAGAAATCGAACTTACGTTTTACTGCCGTTGATGAAATTGATGAAAGAAACGGGATTCCGTTATCTTTCTCGGAGAAATCGGACTTACGTTTTACAACCGTTGATGAAATTGACGAAAGAAACGGGATTCCGTTATCTTTCTCGGAGAAATCGGACTTACGTTTTACTGCCGTTGATGAAATTGATGAAAGAAACGGGATTCCGTTATCTTTCTCGGAGAAATTGGACTTACGTTTTACTGCCGTTGAAGAAATTGATGAAAGAAACGGGATTCCGTTATCTTTCTCGGAGAAATCGGACTTACGTTTTACAGCCGTTGATGAAATTGATGAAAGAAACGGGATTCCGTTATCTTTCTCGAAGAAATCGGACTTACGTTTTACTGCCGTGAAGTTCTTTTGGAAGGGGACTAACCTAGGTTAACTTTGGTTATCCCCGTTAAGTTTAGGACTAAACTGCAGAGTCCTGGAATTTTAAAGGGCAAAAATGTCATTTTGCCACCTCGGTTCTGTCCGCGCGTAGAGGAATGCAATCTGGACAGGTTTTAAAATGCCGAGGCTTTTTCTCTTCTTCTTCTTCACAGATTTGCACGCAGACGAGAGAGGGAGAGAGAGAAACCACCATTGTTGGCCTAGGAGCTTCGAAATTCATCCGATTTCTTTGATTTTTCGAGCAATGGAACACGGGGGAGTTGCCATTCAAGGCCAAGGACGTGGCCCGGTCGCGGAGAGGCGATTAGAGCTCGTAAGAATGAGGAGGCATTATTCGCTCTCGCAATCGATTGCGGAGGAGCCATATCCCGATGCGTGGCAACATTGGTCCACTGATCCGAGTCTTCGCACGGTATACTTTGAATTTCTTCATTTCCTTTGTTGATTTTTCATTTGAAATTGATTTTTGTGATTTTTCTTTTTTTTTTTTTTTTTAAATGCAAATGCAATTTTTTGACATTTTTTTTTTGTTTTTCTTTCAATTGCAGGGTGGAGATCGTTTTGTGAGGGAGCAGCTGAATAAGCTGAAGACTCGGGGATCAGTGGAGGCCGTGGTTGACCTGTGGGACCGGCTCCCAGTCTTGGGCAGAGGAGTTTTGATGAGTCCGAGACAGATCGTCATTGGGACTGGTTTGTATGAGTTCATCGAGTGCCTGAGGGGGTTGATCAAGTTCCCCAAGAGTAAGGGCCTGATCTTTGCCTTAGCGCAGCATTGGTGGGACGTGACCCACACCTTCCATTTCTTCTGGGGCGAGGCCACGATCACACCTTCCGATTACGCTGTGATCACGGGCCTGTCCCTTAAAGGACGGAGCATTGAGTGGAGAGATGGTTACAGTGACCGGGAGCTGCAGGATCTTCTGGGCTTTACCCCCATTCCCAAAAAGGGGATGGGGATGGAGTATGCTGTGGTCCACGGGAAGATCGTGGAGAGCATTGAGAGTTATGAGGCTGGGGATGAGAGAGTGGCCACTGTGCAGATTGCTAGGGCTTTTCTGTGGTTCGCTTTTTCGAGCACACTTTTTGGACACGCCGAGGGGACGGCGGTGTTCGCTTTGCTGAGGACATTGGAGGATGTGGAGATGGCCGGAGAGGTGTCTTGGGGGGAGGCCGGGCTGGTAGAGCTCTACTTTGCTCTAGATAGGTACAGCCGGAAGGCTGTGAGTTCCCTCACATGCTTTGAGTTCCCTTTGGTGGTATAAGCTTCTGCTTTTTCTTTTCCTTAAGCACGCACCCTTTTTTTTTGCACTTAATTGATGTGATCCTTACCTTTCGCAGGTATGGGCTCTGGAGTTCTTTCACGTCACGATGTGGCGGCAGCCGACGGAGCACATCGGGGCATATCCGGCTATGCTCTCCTGGACCAAGCATGCTCGGGAGAAGATAGGTTCCAGGGGACGCACGACCCTCAAGTACAGGGATTGCCTGCCTTTGGTGAGAGCTGAGTCGGATGAGGGGATGAGGTTCTACCCTTGGGGCCGCTTCGAGGTGGAGCAGCTGAAGGGTGCGGAGAGGTGGACTGTGACGCGGAGGATTTTGAGGGGTTTGACCTGTGATGCGTATTATCTGGGAGAGAGGGTAATGCGCCAGCATGGCGAGGGTGCGCCTCTGATGGCACCGGTGGAGCCTCCCGCCGACATGATGCATCCGAGTGAGAGATCGGAGACCTGGGGTGATTATCGAGGTGGCCAGTATTTCTCGATGTTTGTGGCGATCGAGGAATATTCGAGATTTATCTTGAGGAGGCTGAGGATGCCCCAGGTTCTTGAGAGAGAGGGGTTGGGGGTCGTGCGGTACCCTCGATCGGACTTTTCATATGTCCAGGATGGGGTCAGATTGAGGGTGCAGATTCCTGTCCCTGAGCGGGTTCCACGAGCTTTCCGACCTCGTCCGAATATGAAGGTATGGCTTTTTACTGTTTCTTCTTCTTTCCTTTCGGTTCATCATTTTTCGCATCAATTCTTTCTGACACTTTTGTTTCCATGCAGTTCCCGGCTGTGGTTGTGGAGAAGCTGACGAAGCAGGTGATTGGGGCCAAGAGGTTCCTTAGGAGGATGGTTGCCTATGGGGCTGCTCAGGGCAGAGCTAGACGGGCACAGCCGGTGCCTGTCGAGCGGGGGACTTCCCCTATTCCTTCGGAGCATTCTACCGAGACTCCTCTGTCTCCTCTCATAGATCCCAGCATGGAACTGCCTTCGGACCACATCATTCTTGGGGATTTGCATGGACAGGGGCACGTTTGGCATCACGGCGGGTCATCTTCGCACGTCCAGGAATCCGACGCGTTCACGTTAGGATATGACTTCTTTGCGGATCTCGGCTTGCCTTATCGTGGCGTACCGGTTGATCCAGGCGAGCCTCTCTCTGGAGACGAGGATGACGATCCCGAGCCCGAGATATTCATGACTACTGAGGAGGCGGGCCCAAGCCGCAAGAGGGATCGGGGGAAGGCGCCGGCCACCGAGGATTCTGATTGATTATCTTTGATTGATTCTGGGATTGTACCTACTTTGACAGACACAGTTTTATTTTTCGTGCACACATTTTTTTGTTTTTTTTTTTGGGAATGTAATAATCTAGGATTACTGTTATTTTTTTTTATCTATTATGAATGCAATGTTGCATGAGCCCTGGTTTTTTTTGGCAAGGGTGTGAAGGTTTAGTTTGGACAGGCTTTGCACATGTTTCAAGCGAAATATTCCTCCGTGGTGCAGCAGTTTGAACTGCTGCAGATTTTTTTTTTGATGGTGACATTTTCATCCGCGCGGATGAGACAGGCGTCTGACATTGTCATTTAACTTTGCTTCAGATCTGGTTTTCCCCTCTTTCAAATTCAAACACCTTATTCAACTGCTCATTCACACAGCCATTTTTGGGGAGAAGGAAAAAAAATCCATGGAAAAAATTGTGAGCATTAGAAATCCAACCAAATTATCCCAAGATTCTCAAATTTCTTTCTTCAACAAATTCAAGGAGTGGTCTCGGGAGATTATGCACGAGAGGAGGTCATTCTTTGAAGAAAGGTACAAGATACGATGCTTGTGGTCTCTCAAAGAATTGGTTCCGGATTATGATCTTTTGAGGGCTTCTTCTTCATTTTGGGATACTAGAAGGCATGTCTTTTGCTTTTCTTACAATGAAATGGTCCCGACTGTTGAAGAATTTCGGGCTTTGCTTGGTGGTCCGGAGGTGGAAGAGATTGCGATTCCTTTGCCCGGAGGAGCTTCTTTCGTTGACAAGTTGTGCAACCTTCTTCATCTTTCTCCGAAGGAAGCACAAGGTATGATCCGTGGTCCTGATCATTTTGACATTTCTGGTCTTCCTGATAGATTTAGGGGCTTAGGCTTGATTGATGATGCCTACTGGGATGCTTTTGCACTCTACGTGTTTGGTACCTTGTTTATGGTTTACTCTTTTGGGATTTGTCATCGTGCTCTGCTGGATGTGGTTGTACACTGCCGTTTGGGCTGGGATGTTGTGCCCTTGATCCTGGGAGAGACCCTTCATGCCCTTGACAGGTTGGCTACCGGGAGGCGGTATATGTACGGGGGCAGCCCGTTTCTTTTGACTATGTGGCTGATGTAGCGCCTGGGGGTCCTTCGAGAAACTTCTGATGCGGTGAGACCTTGGACTTTTGCTAGGAGAGGGGTTACTGTGGACCTCGATGATCAGGGCTCTTGGGAGTATTGGATGGCTTGCCACCAGACTGCGGATATCCGATGGTTGGTACCTCATTGGCGGGTAGAGACTCGGAGAGTGCTTCAGGGTGGTTCTCATGTGGTTATGCTTCCGGGGCTTTCTCAGTCCAGTTTTTACATTCCGGCTCTGGTTCGGCGGCAGTTTGGCTTGGAGCAGACTCCTTTGGAGGATTTTGGGGATATAGCTACCAGGGTGGTGGCTTCTGCTTCGATGGGTGATCCTTCAGTATTCCCATTTCTTTCCCGAGTATGGAGGTATGACATCTTTCCTCCTAGGGTTATCCTCAGGCGTCCGGGGCATGTATTTCTGACCACTTGGTACTTGGATTGGTACGAGAGGCATTTGGGGGAGACTCAGGTGGCTATTTTGAGACGACGTGAGGCCATTGTTGGGGCGGAGGACATGACAGTTTTTGAGAGGAGGAGGGCAGAGGTGAGGGCCAACCCTCATGATAGGAGCGGAGACGCCGTGACGGACTACGAGTATTATGTCAAGAGACAGGAGGGGCAGATTCCTATGTTACCGGCTCGACTGCAGGAGATGAGAGATGAGGCTAGGGCTACTAAGGCCCTAACAGACGCTGGTTTGATAGATCCCGTCCCTACACCAGAGCTTGGTAGGAGGAAAACTGACATTTTTCCCGTGCAGAGAAAGAAGACCCGAAGAGGAGGGAAGAAGAGGGGAGAAGCCAGTACGAGTGGCTTGGAGTGACTTTGAGGTTTCCGAGTATCCCTTTCTTGTCGTAGCAGACACATTAGTTATTATGTATTTTAGCTTCTTTTAGCAGGTTGTAAGTCGTAGGAGTGAACCGAGCTTAGACTCATCAAAAAGTTTTTAACTGTAATGAATATGTGAATTGCTTCAGAGTTTTTCGAAACGCCTTCATGGCTTGATCAATGTATTGATAACAAAGTATGACTTCTATTTGTGTTTTAGACCGAACCGTTTCCGGCTGCCTATGTTCCCTTGGACTAAAGGGCTCAGGTCTCCGTAGTTCGACCCGGTTAATTTGTTTTTGTTTTTTTTTGTTGTTTTTTTTTGGTGCAACCCTGTTTTTTACCTAGGCCGCCCTTTTCGGGTTTTCAACCTAGTTGGGTATTACTCTTTTAGCACTCTTTTTTTTGTGTTTTTGTTTTGTTTTGTTTTTGGGTACAACCCTATTTTTTACCTAGGCCGCCCTTTTCGGGTTTTCAACCTAGTTGGGTATTACTCTTTTAGCACTCTTTTTTTTTGTGTTTTATTTTGACTCAGTGTTTTATGCGTAGTATTTGCGCAGCTTATCGCCATTCACCGGGTATACAAAAGGATTTCCGTCGAGGTCTGCAAGTTGCATGGCCCCTCCGGAGAAGATTTTCTGAACAACATATGGCCGGACCTGAGACAGCTCCCATTCGCCAAGCGGGTTGATGCGAATCGGGGGCTTCTCTTTTCAAAACGAGGTCACCTTCCCCGATCTCTCGATGTTTTACTTTCTTATCAAAGGCCTGCCATCCTTCCTTGGTAAGCTCTGATATGTTCCATGGCTCTCAATCGGCGCGTTCATCTAGCAGGCGCTCATAATGGCGACTGGAGCAATTCCGACCTCGTTGATCCGACTTTCCAATAGCACACGAAGTGAGGATTTCTAGCTCGACCGAGTACGGCTTCCATTCCGTAAGTAAGAGCAAATGGTGTTTCCCGGTTGCCGCTCCGACGGATATCTCCGTATCCCTGAGAGCAAGGCGAAGCTTGTCAGCCAATCTCTCGCCTGACCCATTTTCCGAATGATGTTTTCCAAAGTCTTGTTTGCCGTCAACGACTCGTTAGTTTGGGGGCCTCGTAGGAGATGACTTGTGACGAGCTATTCCAATTCCGCTACACTCGTCGCATTCCCTTCAAAGTGGGATCCATTATCTCGAGATGGTTTCGCCGGCAACCCGTATCCGCATATGATGTTCTCGCTTCCGGTCGAGCGGTATCCAGCATGTCTTTATAGGACCGCGTAAACACGTCCACGACTCTCGTGGCATCTTTTCCCCTTCAAAGAAACTACCAAGCCGCGTCTCTTTAGGTTCTTCTCAGCTTCCTGATTCACACTTGTCAAAACCTTTCAGCTTGGGCTCGATTTTCCTCTCTTTCCGAACAACCTCGCTTAAAGATTTCTTTAATATATTGTTCATTTAATGTGTCCGCTTTCTTTATCTAGTGAATCATTATTAACTGTTTTTTTTTTTTAAGTTATTAGTTATTTCATCATTAGTTAAAGTGGCAATCAAGGAATACTCAGAAAGGTTCATCATTTCATTGAGAACAAAAGGGGATACAAATGTTGCTACAACCTCGTAGTCTTCAGCGTATGGCCATCTGGACGACTCGAGAGACTCGAACTCAATAATGAGAGACTCGTGAGGACTTTTACATAGGTTGACACAAGGGGACGGGGAACCAATCCAAGCTTTGTGATCACTTCCTCCTCGGGTCGCTGACGGGCCCGAGAGAGTTTCCCAATTCTTCAATGGCATTATTGCTGTGGCCTCATGACTCGGGATTTGCGCCGTTCTCCTTTCTCAATCATGGCTATCATCTCTTTGACTAAACCGAAATCAATCGGTCCGGCATCCGAACCTCTTCTCCGAATAACCGCCGCATAATCGACCATCCCAATCATCCGAAAAGACTTCGTGGCTTTGCTTTCGCATTGCCGCCGAACTCAAAGCTTGGGCCTTCCTGGGCAGTCGGGACCACAGTGGCAAGCTTCTAGAACTATTCTACTAGGCTTGGAACGCCTTTGAAAGTGTACTCACTCTCCATGGTGGCGGTAGCCCTGTGTATTCTGGCAGTCCGCAAACATTCTACGGACTAGGTTGGCTTTGTTTCCCGGACTTTCGAGGTCATGTTGTAGCTTCACCATCCCTCCGTAGGTTCTCCGACCGTGGCATTACCATGTGTAGGGCCTTTCACAAAGTAGTCACCTAAATTAGACCGAAAGTGGAGAGATTTAGTGGTCGTTAACCGGGATCCTTCCCGTGCGCCTTCTCCCTTTTCCGGGCAATCTCTTTTTCTTTCGCAGTGTCCACCGAGGTGGCCTCATATCCCAGGCCGTGGCGAGTTTTTTGTCCTTTCACCTCACTAACTTTGTGAGTTCCTTGCTGATGCTTCCTGCATCGAGACCCGGTGTAGCTCATTCTTCTCATCATCTTCAGGACTGGAGGGATCTTGTCCCGAGTGATCGTCAGATCTATGTTACAAACTTGGGCTTTGGGAGGCTCGACCGTGAAGCCTGTTAGCATGAAACCTTCCTCGTCATGTTTGATCTCCAGAATAGGTATCCCACCTGTATCGGTGCCCTGCAAAGTGACTAGGTCTCCGTAAATGGTTGTCAAATCCCCGTCCGAGACAAACTTCACATACTGATGTAGACTCGAGGCAACCCCTTTAACTTGATGCAGCCAAGGTCTTCCCAGCAGGGCATTAAAGGTGATAGGGATGTCGATAACCTGGAATTCCACAGGTATCATCTTCTTGCCAAACCAGAGGGCCAAAGTAGCAACCCCAAGTACTGTGCGGGATGTAGAGTCGTAAGCTTTGACTGTGAGGGAGGAAGGCTTTAAATCTGCGGATTTGATGTCGAGCAGACTCATGATCTTAGCTGGGAGGATATTCATCCCGGACCCATTGTCGACCAAAACTCAGGGAAGATGCCGTTCATCCAGCTGGACTGTGATGAAGAGGGGCTCGTTATGATCGGCTCCGAATTGAGGGAGATCGAGGTCTGTGAAAGTGATTATATTCCCATAGTGAATGTTCCCAATCAACTGCACCACATCATCAGGAGTAGCATCAATAGGGACTAGAGTGCGGGCTAGGTTTTCTTCCAGCTTTAGCTTGTGGGGGTATGATGAGGTAAGCAGGGACCACAAAGAGATGTTGGCCTGAGTTTGTTTCAGCTGGGTAAGCACGGGATCCTCCTTCTCGAGGTCAGGAGTTTTGGCTGTCTTGGCATAGGGGAGACGGTCTTCCCTTGGTGCTTGATCTGCTACCTTCTTATCTGTCTTGGGGTTCCCCTGATAGATCTGCCCGGATCGGGTCAACAGGTTGACTTCCTCATCAGTCGCTTCTTGACTAAATTTCTTCAATGCTGCTAAGGTCAACGGGGGCCCTTTTGGCTACCGGCCACTGGTTCTGACAGAGTCTAGCAAAGGTGAGGGGCTGAGCTTGAGCTGTATTGGCTCCTTCCTGGGCAGCTTTTAGAACTGCTTCCCATGTCACAGGCTTTTGATCCCGAGATTGTGTTGCTGTCCCCTGGATGGCCCATAGAGCTAGGGCATCCTCCGATTTGCCTTCATAGCCTGTCTTGTCCATAGTTATCATACAACAAGAATTGCTATTCTCAGGGCTCGACGGCTTTTCGATTTCATCTCCGGTATAGTGCAGCTACTCGGGTTCCTTTCTGTAATACTCAGAGCTGGAGACGATTATAGCATTCTGCGTGGGAGGAGCATCAGGTATCATGCCGGTTTCCAGGACTTCTCTGAGAGCTTAAATACATTCGGGGAAGGTGACCTCTTCCTGGGTAACCCTGACAAGGATTGTTACTTTGTTTCGGGGCGGATTTGATCTGACCATGGTTATTTTCTCATTGGGGAGGATGGGAGTCAGTTTCCCTCTCTCTAACAGATCTTCAACTATCTTATTGGATCGAGTGTCTGAAAACCCTTTCCCCAAAGCATGGTAGGCAGTGTTGAACTCTATGACATCCACGTGCTCAGCCCCAGGAAATTTCATGGCTTTCATGTCCTCGGTTTCATAATCGTCTTCCGAAGTTTCCACGTGTTCTGGTGGTCCTTCATCGTCGCTTGCTGACAAACAACCATTGTGTCCGGCTCCCATGATGTCATTTCCGGCCTGATTGTTCCAGATTGATTCCAGATCTTAGGCCTCAGTTGACTCCTCACTTTCGTCGTCATCATCATCACTGTCATTACTGTCATCAGAATCATCTTCCCATACTACTGGGATTTCGGCTGAGAGAGAGCGCCGGTCAAATCTGTTAGGGGAGGACGGGTGCGTGCAGCCGCAGAAATTTTCATATGCCCCCATTGCCGGAAGCGGCAATTGCGACTCCGCTTCTCCTCCCAGAAACTGTGGGGGAAGAGTGAGAGGGGGCGGCACGTACTTGACTCCAGGAAGGATATAGAAGCAATCCTCCTCTTCCGATTCTTCACTTTCACTGTCTTCGGGATCATATTTGGTTTCCCCTAAGGCCATCTGCAGAAGTGTACTAACTCCAAGTGCTCTTCGGCCTCTTTGCTGATAAGCCCCAATACTGGCGCCCGTCTGAAGCTTTCTTGCTCAATTTTCCTTGACTGCTCTAACCATCTCGTATAAATAGTTTTCTCATGATTTGATCGAATGTTCACTCTTCAAAGATCGGCTTTCCCTTCCTCCGAGAAGTAGCGGGCTTCGTATTCTTGCAAGAAAATTTTAACATGAGACCAAGGAGGATTGGTTTGTTCACCATCCTCAAGGCTGAGGGGGAATCCAAATTCAGGATCCTCGACAAGGTTGGCCATGGGTATTTGAAGGTCTTCATCAGTTTCCGCATCCTCCTGGACATACGAAGGTTCTCCGGCTTCAATCATGTTCACCTGGTTTTGATTTATCGGGAAGGGATTTTTGACTGTATTAGGCCCCTGGGCCTTCCAACTTCCCTTGCTCTATCAATCCCTGGATTGCCTTTTTCAGAGTAAAGCAGTTATCTGTTAGATGTTCGTGGGCCTGATGAAAGGCGCAGAACTTAGAAGTATCCACGGGAGCATTCGGATTTCTGGGTTGGAAATTCTCTAAAGGCCGCAGCAAGCCTTCTTTCACCAATCCTCTAAAGATGTCGTTTAGAGGCATTCCAAATCTTTCGAGGTTTATGACCCGAGGCTTGGGCTCAGCTAGTTTCCTGGGAGCAAAAGGAGTTGCATTATTACATTCCTGCCCTGCGTAGTTGATCATCTCTTTACCTTTAGCAGGAGCCGGAACCGTGTTGGAGGGAGGAGCTCAGATCTGTAGAAGGTGTGCAAACTGACCGTTGATTGTGAGCCTTTTCAAACTTAGCTGCGGAGTTAACCATGGCCCATAAGTCTGAGTACGGGAAATGACTGAGGGAGGTTCTCAGATGTGACTTCAGGCATGACTGTAAGATGTCCAACTGTTCTTCTTCAGAAGGAGGGATGGCCATCTCACTGAGTTTCAGATTCCACCACTTGTAGAAATCCCCAACATTCTCATCAGGACGCTGCACGGTTGTCTGCAAGTCAACCCTATTTATTTCCCATTCCAAATTAGCTTTGTACTTCTCTGTAAAGGAAATGGTGATCTGATCCCATGTCGCCCTGGCCTCGGGTTTTAAGCGGAAGAACCATTTTAGAGCACTGGATTTCAAGGAGAGACTGAAATAGTCAGCCAACTGCTGATTGGTGCATCCCTTGGCCTTCATTGCCAAGGTATATGTATCCAGATGAGTCTTCGGGCATGCAGTCCCGTCAAAGAGGTCCAGATTAGGCATTACAAACTTGTGGGGCAAGGGAACAATGGAGTCCGGGTCCGTAGGCCGGAAGGCAGACTTCTTAGCAGTCAATTCGGCAATATGCGCTTTCATTTCCTTGTGCTGTTCCATGAACCAGGCCAGGTTAGGGTCTTGTGGTGGAGCCATGGCATTCAGACCAGTGACTGAGCTAGAGTGAGGAGCTACTACTGGCGGCAGACTGGTGGAGGGAATGGCCGATCCGGGGACATAGGTAAAGACTTATCCTTGGCCCGAATTACTCTGTGGAGAGTGAGTAGGAGCTTAGGCATAGGGATAGAACCTTGCAGCTTGTTGACTTTCAACCGGCAGAGTGGGCGGAGGCAGGCCTGATGTAGCCGGGTAGCTTGGTTTTCCGAGTTGAGATTCATAGGTAGGCATAGGTGCGGGCTATTGTCCCTGGTTGTTGAACTGTATGCCAGGCTGTGGCGAGGGTGTGTAGTCGAGAGGGTATTGCGGTCCGAGGGATTCTGATGAAACTGGATTAGGGGCTTGGTGGCCCATTGGTCCCTGAGTGAGAAATGGGTTTGTAGGAGCTGTGCTAGGAGCAGCTGAACTGACATCATTCTGAGGAGGGGCTCCTGACTGTTGTCCCGAACCAAACTGTGGTGGCATCCCAAACTGTTGCTGCGGTACTCTGAACTACTGTTGTGAAGGTCCGGCTTGGTCGTTTCTGAACTGAGACGGGATCCCAATTTGCTGTGGCATTCCGAGATATCCCCAACCGTGAGAAGACATTCCGTACTGATTTTTTCCCCACTGAGGAGCTGCGAGCTGATTCGCCCCGTTAGGCTGCACGGATCCAGTAGTCTGTAGCTGGGGAGCTCGCTGACCTGAAGATCGAGGAGCATGGGTCCTGGTAGTAGTACCATAGGAGGTGGGTGGTGGCATCCTGGAGTAATCAGGGCGACTGAGAGTGGGATTGGCATCCTCTTCTTCTTCCACGGTGAAGGTGCCATCGGGATTGAGATTGGCGGCCAAACCATGGCTTTTGATGGCTTCCATAAGGCTATTAATATGTGCTTCCTGTCGCAATCTCATCTGTTCTGCTAACTGATTCCACTGCTGTTCTGTTTGAGGGGTCCCGGGAGGCGGAGTGATGTTGTCCCCATCATTACCAGCTGATGCAGACATTCTGAAACCCGGAGTCGGAACAAATGGTGAAGCTGACGATGCGCTTGACTCTTCCCAACTGATCAAACGGTGACCCGGCGCCCGAAACCAAGCTTTGTGAGGAGCTGCGGGGGGGAAAGACATGAGGGTTCCGATATTTGGGAGTGAAGGAGGGTAGGTGTTTGGGCTTAGGGCTCATGCAACATGCAGTTATTTGTTCTTGTTTACTTAAAACGCATTTTATTAACCTAATCGGTTGGAAAAGATTGCTCTTGTTTTTTGCAAACTACTCTGATTCCTGGATCAGTGGGCCCCATCACTACGCCTGCGGACCCTCAACCTGTAACCTCGAACAAGGGATCCGTAGGGCAAGCAGGTCCCACCGACCGAAAAGAAAAACGATCCTAAAGTCTGGCGGGTAATCTAGTCTTAATGAGCATTCGATGTTAATTACGGACAAAGCTGACGTCAAAAGTCAAGATCATGTCCGGAGGGCTCGATGAAAAGTCGGCATGGCTCGGACTGATAAACGTCCATAATCGATCTTGACCCGTCGTTAGTTAGGCCGTAATTAGACATGGAATAATCGTTAATCCTTGATGACTCAGTGTCATGCCGGGAGTCGGTGCATAAGTTGTGCCAGTCAAAGTCAAAGTCAAGGCGCCAGTCAATATCTGGTCAAAGTTTGCGGCGGAAAACCGGCATGACTTCGACTGATTAGGGTCCCCGAAAGATATTGACTTGGTATGCCGACTAAGGCTTGAAAGGAAAGGTCTATACACAGACCGGGCATGACACGGACCAGACTAAAAACCAACCGGGTCTCGGACAAAGTGTGTCACGGACAAGTGCATGGTCGACACGAGGCTCCATGGGATGTTTGGGTAGTCCCGTGCTTGCACCGAGAGGCGTAATAAGGCCAAACGGGCTGCTACTGGGATTTCCCCGGGTTAAGGACGTAGTGTGCAGTGTAAGGCCAAGTGCGCGTAGTGTGCAAGCAGTCTATCTTCCTTTTCTGAGTAAAATAGAAATTTTTATGTGTCTTAAAGAGGATGATGCATGCAAAAAAATGATTTTTTTTTTAAATCTTTTTTTTTTTTGAAAATCTTTTTTTTTGAATTTTTTTTTTGAATTTTTTTTTTTGAAAGCAAATAAACACATAAGCACATAAGCACAAAATTCAAACAGTTAAGGAAATGATTCCGACAGTCAAAATATCGATTTTTTTTTCGGGACAGTCAAAACAACACGAAATGCGCAAAACAAACACACACACACACACAGTACAAATGGTTTCAAATGCCGGGACGGAAGTTTGACCCACAAAAGCTTTTCTTTTTTTTTTGAAAAAGATTTTTTTTTTTTGAAAAAGATAAAGCTCATTTTTATTTCCCCAGCGGAGTCGCCACTGTGATGATGCCCACCCGATTTTTCCTTTCCTTTTTGAAAATCAAAATGGAGACGGAGTCTCCACGCTTTTTTCATTTTAAGGGCCAAAACTTTGAAAAATGCCCGAGATTAGAGATTTGGTTTCGGAGGTCACGTTACACTCCAGGAAGAACGTTAGGGTTCACCCGGAATGCCTCGTAAAACGAGTCTTCCTAATTTTTTTTATTTTTTTTTTTTTTTTTTTTTGAGGCTTGCCCATCTCGAGTCAAGCCCCTTTTTTGTGTAAGTCAATTTACTAACAAGTCCTTCAAATTCTCTTAAATTCCCTTAAAATCCCCACCCCAGAGGCACCTAATATTAATTAGGGAGGGATTCTACCACTCTAACCACTGGGGGGAGTCGAACCCAGGACCTCCGTGTTGGTGTCCCAGTGCTCTGGCCATCAGGTCAAGTCCTGATGGTTACGAGTCTTCCTAATTTGAAACCATTTGTGTGTGTGTGTATGTTTTGGTTAAAATAAATGAAAACTGAGAAAACTAAAAATTGGGAATTCTTTTTAAGACATTAAACAAGTCCCATGATTTTTGGTATGATTTTAGGGTTGGGTTTTGATACTCAAAAGACTCCTTGAAGTTGAAAATAAATTCTGCCAGAATGAAAAAGGCAGTGAACACTTGATTTTGAAATTGATTTAAGGCAGTTGAAAATTGATTTAAAAACATCTTAAATAAGGTGACTGCAAAAGACTTTTCCATTTAGAGATGATTTGATGGACCAAAACCTTCTGGAAATCACAGATATGAAATCTGGATTTCCAGAGACTGTTAAATTGACCTTTGGAAAATAATTTGAAAAAGGGTGTTAGACTCACGTAAAAAATAAAGTAAAAATATATCTGGAATTCTACGGATGTTGGCTACAAAAAGTATTTTGTATTCAACACCCAATTCCTAGTTCTTCTGTGTCGAAAAAATTAGACAATGGACTGAGGTCTTAGAACAATGCTACTGGACAGCAAGATGTTCTTGAAAGAAAATGTGATTTTAAAGGGGGTTTGCATCCATGCTTTGTCCCCATTTCCTTAGGCTTTGATTAGTGATCACTAGACATTTTAGTGGTGATCTACTATATCAAGCCATCCTTAGGGTACATTAGGACTTATAGCACTTCATTTGCTTGGGAAGGAGGAGATTTAACTTTGAAATCAAGATTTTATGTATGAAAATTGATTTTTAGGTTTTGAAAATATGTTTGCAAGTAAGTAAAAACAATTTGAAAGAAATGTTGATCCTTGTAGAGGATCATCCATGGAGATGAACTTCCATGGTGATCCTCTTGGATCTAGGGCAAGAGAAGAACAAGTTACATCTTCAAAGTATGAGATACATGCATGGATGAGTGAGATTTAGGGTAGAGAGAAGGAGGTTATACCTATCTTCCCTTGATTTTTGAGTTTGAGGCTTGAATTTGAGAGTGTTTGAGGCTTGAATTTGAGAGTGTTTAGTGAGTGAAATTTGGGAAAATAATCAAAGAAAAAGGTGGCAATTCAAGGGAATTCCCACTGTTTTCTCTAGTATTCTCACCAAGGTGCTGTGAGTGAATTGTTGTTGCTCTTATTTCTGAGACTGAGGGGCTCTATTTATAGCCCTCTGAAATTGACAAAACCATCCGCGCGGATTGGACCTGCTGATAAGTGACTATTATATAGTCATTTATCCTTATTTTTATATACTTTTTATTGCATAAATCATCATTTCTCATTTCATTTCATATACTTTTTAGTTCCTTTTCCTTATTTTCTAGATTTTACGCTTTTGGTATTTTTCTTGCTTTTTAAGACAGGTTTTAGGTTCATTTTTATCAAAAGGATACTTGGACACTTCAAGGCAAAAGACTTGGGAGAGCACCAACCAAATCAAGCACACAAAGTTAAAATTCAGACAGAGCGGCCGTGCAGCAAAGATGGAGCGGCCGTGCACTTGGCCTTTTTCAGGCCATTTTTGGCCCTAAATTATAGAGTGGCTGTGTCTTGAAGAGGGAGCGCCCGTGTCATCTTATGGAGCGGCCGTGCAGCTTATATAGGAGCGGCCGTGCGAAGTGTCAAGACTTAAATTCAAATCTGGCGCCAAGGGTCACACGGCCGTGCAACTTCCTTGACGCGGCCGTGCAAAACGCGACTGCAGACGTAAAGGCACCTTTTGGTTGCACCTGATTGAAGAGTTCCCTCCTTTTTTATAAATAGGACCCTAGTGATCAGTCTTAGACACGAATAATTAGAAAGAAACTACTGATATTAGATAGATAGAAAACACAAATACTTGTGATAACAATTTCTAAGGAGATTTGAAGATCAAGTCATTATTTTGTTCTTGAAGTCACTTTGGAAGAAGAGCAATAAAAGTGAAGCATTATTTCCAGCATTTGTTCATCATAAGTCTTTCTTACTCAATCTCTTATTTTAATTGCTTATATATTATAAATGGCTTGTGAGTAATCCCCCATATTCTTGGGGTTGGAAACTCAAAAGCATGCTTATTCATCATCTAAAAATGATTAGTCTTTTCTTCTTTCTTCATCTAAAACAATCTCTTTATATTATTCTCTAAATGCCTTACTTATTGGCGATATCCAATTTGTATGATTCAGTCAATTGAGAGAAGTACCTAGCGGAGAATCTCAATTGACGGAACCATATAAAGAAACTAGGTTTATTGATCACGAGAGTAGTTCAATGGCCTAGGGATGTTCCTTTAATGGAAAGTATGTTGACTTCCGTCCTTAATGGATTCTTACTAATTATGGTCAGCTAGAGATAAGCCGGAATGCCCGTTTGTGACAGGGCGGGGGCAAACATAAACGGATTTCTCAAACAGTTAGGACATAATTAGTGAAGAATACAAACGCTATTGTCCTAGCCCGAAATAGCGTAGGCCTAACATACCATCCTTGCTTTTTATGAAAACCTTTTATTTCTAAGACAATGACAATTTGATGAATAAGAATATGTGTATGATTTCCAATCCCAAGAATGCTTCGTTTTATAAGATTTAAATTAAAAGTATTTTCTGTTTATGATCTCTCTATTATTCTAAAAACAAATTTTATCTACCCCCCAATCCTTTCTATATTTTCTAAAAGACAAAAATATCCCTTAAGTAAAC
The DNA here is from genome assembly GCA_022495995.1 of Adenophora triphylla var. japonica. Lineage (NCBI taxonomy): Eukaryota > Viridiplantae > Streptophyta > Magnoliopsida > Asterales > Campanulaceae > Adenophora > Adenophora triphylla. The sequence goes on along the minus strand of JAFEMH010001593.1, from coordinate 297,266 downwards.
CCTGTCTCTGTGGGATCGACTCGTACTTGCACCCGCTATATTACAATAGCCCGTGCGCTTGCGGATATAAAATAAACCGTTAGGTTTCGACCGAACAAGTTTTTGGCGCCGTTGCCGGGGACAACGGTTTACTTTTTATTTTTGTCTTTACTACAAATTTTTAGTTTTATTTTGTTTTTACTATTTTGCTTTCCTGTCCTATAATCTGTTACGTTTAATTTTTCTTCAAGTGTTTTTCTTGTAGTTTATGAAACGGTCTCGGACATTTGTTGACAACTTTGATCCGGAACCCGAAAGAAGCTTTCACGAAAGATTAAGAAGATTTAGAGAAACTCTACAAAAACACATGGACGGAGAACCGCAAACACCTGCTAGGACCCTACGGGACTTTGTTAACCCAAGTACCAGGGAACTAGATCCCTATTGTTGTGCCGAATGCCGGAGCGGCAAACTTCGAAATAAAGCCGCAATTATTGCACATGGTTATGAATAACCAATACAGCGGCACTGCCTTCGAAGATCCCCATCTACACATCCAAACATTCCTTGAATATTGTGATACCACACGTATTCAAGGTGTTACGGTGGAAGCAATCCGGATGCGCCTTTTTCCATTTTCACTCAAGGATAAGGCGAAACAATGGTTGAATTCGGTCCCCCAGAATTCATTGACAACATGGGACCAAATTCAAGAAGCATTCCTTGGTCGATTTTTCCCACCAAGCAAGATCGCCAGATACGAACAAAGATCACTAACTTCTGTCAAACAGATAGTGAGACTTTGTATGATGCATGGGAACGGTTCAAGGAACTTCTCAGAATGTGCCCCCACCACGGGCTAGAAAAGTGGTTGATTGTTCACACCTTCTACAACGGTCTCATTTTCAAAACAAGAGAGACCATTGATGCCGCTGCAGGAGGAGCGTTGATGAACAAAGGAGTCGATGAGGCGTACGACCTTATCGAAAACATTGCATTGAACCATTACCAATGGTCAAGCGAGAGGAGCAAAGAACAAGGTACGCCCGGTAAATATAATATTGATGCAGTTACTCTTCTCTCCTCTAAAGTTGACATGCTTTTGAAAAAGTTTGAAAATCTTAATGTCAATCCCATTGCTAGTGTAAATGTGGTATGCGAACTATGTGGGTCTAACTCACATAGTACGGATAACTGCGAGTTACTTGACGTTACCTCTAACGATCAAGTGAACTTCGTTAATTCTTTTGGGCAAAAAGGGGGGATGTATTCTAATACATACAATCCCGAGTGGAGGAATCACCCCAATTTTTCCTACAAGAATAACAACGTTCTTAACCCGCAATCATCTACACAACCTCCGGGATTTGCACCTAAGAATTTCAACAACAATGCAAGTACCTTTCCCCCTAAATCTAAATTAGATCTTATAATGGATTTTGTAGTGGAAAATAAAAATTCCCAAGAAAAGATCAATAATGAATTTAGGGAATGTTTTAAATTGCTAAATGCTAGGTTTGATAACTTGGCAGCGCATAATAAGATGCTAGAAACCCAACAAGCTCAACAGGCTACCCCATTGAATAGACCACAAGGGAGTCTTCCCGGTCAACCTCAAAGGCCAAATGAGCAAGTTAATGTGGTAAAAACTAGGGATGAGCAAGAAAAGAAAAACGAATGCCCTAGAAATAATTACAGTCCAATCCCTCCGATGATTGAGACTAGTTTGGGGACGGAATCCCTAGAGAAAAAGGCAAGGATTATGATGAATTCCTTGATAACCTAGATGCCATTAATGTTAACATTCCTTATTTTAGAAAAGATGAAGATATGCCTTTAGCCGTTAAACCTTTAAAAAAGTTAATTTTTGAAAAAGAAAGGCTAAAAGAAAATGAGAATGTTATGTTAGCGGAGGAGGTAAGCGCCGTTTTGCAAAATAAAGACCCTCCAAAACTAAAGGATCCAGGTACATTCACCATTCCTTGTTGTGTTGGCAGAATAAACATAGATAATCTTTGTCCTTGACTTAGGAGCAAGCGTCAGTATAATGCCATTATCGGTTAGCGAGAAGCTTGGTATAGGGGAACTCAGACCCACAACCATAACTCTCCAATTGGCAGACCGATCCGTTCAATACCCCGTTGGTATTATGGAAAATTTGCCTTGTCGAGTAGGGAACTTAATCATCCCTGTCGACTTTGTTATCTTGGATATGGCGGAAGACCATTATATTCCCGTCATCTTAGGAAGGCCATTTCTTGCCCTTTGCGGGGGCAATTATAGATGTGAAAAATGGCACTTTTTCCCTAAATATAGGGAAAGAAAGGGTCGAATTTAGTATGCATAAGCCAGTTCTCGAAGATCCCTATCTAGAGGCCTATACTCCTAGTGAAGAAGATTGGACCCCAATTGAAGAGACCTACACACCTAGCGAAGAAAATTGGATTCCTAGTGAAGAAGATTTAATGGGTGAGGAAACAAAATCAAAGGAAGAAATAAAAAATGATCTCATAAATATTGAACCTTTGATTTGCAAAGCTATTTTAGATATTTCTGCATGTCCCAAAACTAACAATGCAGTGAAAAAGTCAAAAAGAACAAAGACGGAGGTCACTTCGAGTTTTCGAAAGTGCAAAGACTATAGGTCACTTGTTCTACCCAAGAAATCGGGATGGAAGAAATGTCTACCGCAGAAAATACTCATTACCGGAAGGATGGCAATGGCAAGTTGTCAATGACAAAAGGCCAACCAAATATCATGCATCTCCTACTACGGGAAGGGGTCAAGCTAAGGACCTAAAACAAGCATCATCGGGATGGTAACCGATGGATTATTTGTGTCTTATTTTCATTTTATTTTTATTTTTTAGTTTTTATATTTGTTTGTGCTGACTTTATTTTATAGGGAAAAAAGATTTAAAAAATGGTGAAATTTAGTTCGCACGGCCGTGCAGCTCATCTTGGAGCGGCCGTGCAGTTCATATCGAGTTGGGACGTGTTGACTCAGTAAAAGGGACACGGCCGTGCAAGTTCCTTAACACGGCCGTGCAAAACATCTAGGGAGTTGCGTCGTTCCAGTCAAAAGACGCAGCTTTTCCCCTCCTCCCTCATTTACTTCATCTTCAACCTTTCTCCCTCAAAACCTCCGCCCCATCCACTTTAAATACCCACTCCTACACCATTTTTACTCACAATTCAACCCTCAATCATCCTAAATTCCTCAGAAAATCCCTCCTCCACCACCAAAATCAGTCCAAAAACCCTCCTAAAACCCCAATTCCGAAAATACCAAAACCCTTCACCCATTTCATGAAATTCGAAGGGATTGCTCAAGATTAAGGTTAAGGAGGAAGCTCTTGGACATTTCAGTGGCTGTGCATCAAAGATTTCGGGTTTACTCAGCAATTTCTTCGGGTAAGAACTCCTTCATCTCTCTTGTCTTTCAATTTTTCGGGTTTTGAGATAATGGCTACCAAAGGGAAAGGAAAGGGCTGCGAGAGAGTAACAAAGAAGTCTCGAAAAGAGCAAGGATCTTCCTCTAACTTGAATCCTACTCTCAATACTTTGGGGATTGATTTTAGAACTCCAAGGGAGACGGCACGTTTTGTTGCCTTGAGTTCAAAAAGGATTAGGCCAACCCAATTTCCTGATAGGCTTGCCACGAGAGCATTAGGAATTTATGGGGACGCTCTTACTCTTTTTATGGGAATGAGATCGATAGCTTCCTTGAGGCATGAGAAAACCTATGAGGTCCTTACCTTAGAATTTACGAGTACATTAAAGGTGAAAATTGTGGAGGAAAATTGTAGAGTGACGGGAAGAGTTTTTAATCAATTCCATTTGGACTTTCGCCTTGGTGGAAGAGAGCTTCATTTGACCGGGGTGAGATCGGTAGAATTTTGGGGTTATCTTTCCAAACGGAGTCTTTTCCCGACATGCCCATTGAATACAATGAGGCTTGTTTTTGGAACCAAATTACCGGCCTTCCATCCTATACTTCCCGATGTGCCAAAGCTTCTTCTATCATTCACCCATCCCTCCGCCTCATACATAGGATGTTCGCTTGTACCATCTTTGCTAGGGAAGATAAGGGAACCGTGAATAGAAAGGAGTTGTTTGTTTTATGGATTTTTGTTTGGGAGCGAAGAAGGATGAACCTTTGCAATTTCTTCTTTGAGTTGATTGGTGACATTGTTTCTCCCAACTTTAATGGGGAGATTCATATGGGAGGAATTGTTACTCTTTTTGCCAAACACTTCAATTTTGAAATTCCAAATGATTGGGTTGAGGTGAGAGGGTCAACAAAACTGGATATTCCAACTCTTCGAACTATGCAACTCATTTCGGTAAGAGGGAATAATGAGTATAATTGGTTAGTAGGAGCGGATAAAACGCCCTACATTGTACTCCCAAGCAATAATCTCCGCACCATCCGGATAAGAGAGCCCGAGACTTGGATATTCCCAAATGCCATTGGAGGAGAAGGCCAAGAAGAAGAAGAAGAAGAGATTCAAGCCCCATTGCCACCCGACTTCTACCAAAGGTTCGATCAAATGTTTGCCCAACAAGGTCAACTACTTGAGCAAAACGCTCAAATCCTTCAACAACTCGGCCAAATGGATGGTCGTATTCAATATGCTCAAGGGAGGATTGACGACATTTACAACTATGGGGCAAATTATTGGGACAACTTTCCACCACCACCACCATTTTAGTAAGTTTTTCCCTTTACCCTCCGGGATTTGGCATTGTTTCTTGAAACATTGAGGACAATGTTCATTTCAAGTGTGGGGGGTAAATCTATCCTTTTATTTTTCGCTTTATTTTTCGCTTTCTAGTATAGATTTAAGCGCTTTCTAGTATAATTTTTCTTTTTAACTTAGTTGCATTTTTTCTTTTATGCATGTATAATAGTATATAAAAAAAAAAAATCCCTATGATGATCAAAAATCATTATCTTTATGCTTGCCATTTGCCCTAGTATAAATGCCTTTATCTTTCCTCTCATATTTTCTATACACTTAGAAATCTATAAAAAGGAAAAGTATAAGGGATCTTTTTAGGAAATAATTGAAAGCCTCATAAGTTGGTATAGCACAATATAGAATCTCATCGAGGAAAATGCATTTGATTAGAAAGGAATTCTTTTATGCTTGGTTATATATGCAAATTTTGAATATATTCTTTTAAGATTGTACATTTTTTATCTTTATTAGATATTTATTCCCTTTTTAGAAGCACATTTTTGTTTGCATCCCTTGAATCACACCCTTTCATAAATTCCATCCTTCCATTCTCAAATCAAGTCAAAGAAAAACACTTCTATCTTATTAATAAAAGAGTGACAATGGTCACCAAACCTTAAAAGCAAAAAGAAACCTATTATCTCCTAAGTAACTCGGGGCACGGCGTTCGCTGCGACGATGCTTCCTTGCCAAAACGGAAATAATATCCAAAAGTATTCTTGATCTAAGTATTAGGAACATGGGGCTCGCGACCACAATGTCTCCTACTTGAAAGGATCAAGAATAACTTAGGTCTTTTGCAAAAATATAACACGTACAAAAATAAGATAAATTTGTTTGACTTTGACGAGATTTTTCCACTACCATCACCCATTCTTCACCCTTGTGATTCAAGAATGTAATACAATTCTTCGGAACTTCTAAATTGTGAATAAAATGTCTATACCTTCTCTTGTACATCTTAAAGAAATAAAATTCATCTTTTCTAAAAAATCACTCTAAAAAGTGATAGCTTTTCCTACCAAGAAGATTCTTCCTTCTAGCATGCTTTACTTGGTCAAAATTCTATATATGCTATACTAGGTTATTGTCTTGCATTTTATCTCTTTAAAATATCCCTAAAATATTTCTTCCTAAAATAAATTTTTAAAAGGTATTCAAAATATGATTAGATAGATAAAAGGCATTATCTACAAGGCATTCAAGGGCTTGCTACTTTATTTCTGAGGGATCAATCATATTTTTCTCCCTCTCCATATTTCATTCTAAGTTTGCTTGGGGACAAGCAAAGGTTTAAGTGTGGGGGAGTTTGATAAGTGACTATTATATAGTCATTTATCCTTATTTTTATATACTTTTTATTGCATAAATCATCATTTCTCATTTCATTTCATATACTTTTTAGTTCCTTTTCCTTATTTTCTAGATTTTACGCTTTTGGTATTTTTCTTGCTTTTTAAGACAGGTTTTAGGTTCATTTTTATCAAAAGGATACTTGGACACTTCAAGGCAAAAGACTTGGGAGAGCACCAACCAAATCAAGCACACAAAGTTAAAATTCGAGACGGAGCGGCCGTGCGGCAAAGATGGAGCGGCCGTGCACTTGGCCTTTTTCAGGCCATTTTTGGCCCTAAATTATAGAGTGGCCGTGTCTTGAAGAGGGAGCGCCCGTGTCATCTTATGGAGCGGCCGTGCAGCTTATATAGGAGCGGCCGTGCGAAGTGTCAAGACTTAAATTCAAATCTGGCGCCAAGGGTCACACGGCCGTGCAACTTCCTTGACGCGGCCGTGCAAAACGCGACTGCAGACGTAAAGGCACCTTTTGGTTGCACCTGATTGAAGAGTTCCCTCCTTTTTTATAAATAGGACCCTAGTGATCAGTCTTAGACACGAATAATTAGAAAGAAACTACTGATATTAGATAGATAGAAAACACAAATACTTGTGATAACAATTTCTACGGAGATTTGAAGATCAAGTCATTATTTTGTTCTTGAAGTCACTTTGGAAGAAGAGCAATAAAAGTGAAGCATTATTTCCAGCATTTGTTCATCATAAGTCTTTCTTACTCAATCTCTTATTTTAATTGCTTATATATTATAAATGGCTTGTGAGTAATCCCCATATTCTTGGGGTTGGAAACTCAAAAGCATGCTTATTCATCATCTAAAAATGATTAGTCTTTTCTTCTTTCTTCATCTAAAACAATCTCTTTATATTATTCTCTAAATGCCTTACTTATTGGCGATATCCAATTTGTATGATTCGATCAATTGAGAGAAGTACCTAGCGGAGAATCTCAATTGACGGAACCATATAAAGAAACTAGGTTTATTGATCACGAGAGTAGTTCAATGGCCTAGGGATGTTCCTTTAATGGAAAGTATGTTGACTTCCGTCCTTAATGGATTCTTACTAATTATGGTCAGCTAGAGATAAGCCGGAATGCCCGTTTGTGACAGGGCGGGGGCAAACATAAACGGATTTCTCAAACAGTTAGGACATAATTAGTGAAGAATACAAACGCTATTGTCCTAGCCCGAAATAGCGTAGGCCTAACATACCATCCTTGCTTTTTATGAAAACCTTTTATTTCTAAGACAATGACAATTTGATGAATAAGAATATGTGTATGATTTCCAATCCCAAGAATGCTTCGTTTTATAAGATTTAAATTAAAAGTATTTTCTGTTTATGATCTCTCTATTATTCTAAAAACAAATTTTATCTACCCCCCAATCCTTTCTATATTTTCTAAAAGACAAAAATATCCCTTAAGTAAACCCTGTCTCTGTGGGATCGACTCGTACTTGCACCCGCTATATTACAATAGCCCGTGCGCTTGCGGATATAAAATAAACCGTTAGGTTTCGACCGAACACCTGCAGCGTGCACTGTTCATTAAATGCAGCTGCAGGCTTTGGACCAAAGGAATATTTTCAAAATATTCAAACAGTTTGTGTTCCAGCAGCTTCCCATTTCGGGTTTTTGGCTTTTTTGAGATTCTTTTCTTGGTTTAACTCTAAATAGCAATGCCTAATTTACCCTTGCTTTGTTAGAAAAGTTAGGAATTGTTAGAAATGTTAGGAATGTTAGGGTTTTCGTTATTTTTCTAACGAAAATACTAACAACTCAAATTGGAGCACTTACAGAAGGCGTCGACATCTCCAAAACAAGCATAGCAATTACATAGGAAAGTACGTGAAATCCTGGAAGCTAGGGAGAACGATGTGAAAGAAGTATTGCTAGACCCTTCCAACCCAGACATCAAGGTACTTATTGGCAGTGACATCCCATCAGATATAGAAGAGAAGCTTGTGGACTTATTAAAAAGCAGAGTAAAGAGTTTTGCTTGGAGACATGATGACATGACCGGCATCAGCAAAGATGTTATCACTCACAAACTTAACATCGATCCTAGTTTTAAACCAGTGCACCAGAAATGAAGAAAATTTGCAGAAACAAGAAACCAGATCATCAAGGAAGAGGTAGAGCGCTTACTCAAAGCCAACATGATCTGAGAGGTAGATTATCCAAGATGGTTAGCAAACGTGGTTGTAGTTGAGAAGAAGAATGGGAAATGGCGAGTCTGTGTTGACTTCACCGACTTAAATAAAGCCTGTCCAAAAGATCCTTTCCCTCTGCCTCACATAGATTCGTTAGTTGATGCCACATCCGGACATGAGCTCCTCACCTTCATGGATGCATGTGAGTACGCCAATCCAATTCGCGACCCTTTAAAAGTGCTTTTTAATGTAATAAAATAGCACTAGGGGCGTTTTGGTAAATTCCCGATCAATTCCAAATCTTCCGGAAACTTATCTTAAAGTTCTTATGAAGGAAGTACTTGTGAGTGATTTTTCCATATAAAAGGACCTACCAGGAATTATCAGCTTTGGACCTATTGGGAATTATCACAGAAGGTTCCAGAATCAGTTATTTATGCCAAAAACGGTTATATGGCTGGATAGGTCATGCGGCACAATTGACCATGGAAAAACGAAACGAATGGCCGTGCGACACAAGTGTCCTCATCCATGCAGCCTATAAATTGGACCCTCCCCCTCTCATATCAGGATCCTTTTCCAATACCCTAAAGTCACTCTGCCAAATTTGTGATAGAAAACCCTCTCTCTCCTCAAACCACACCAAACCCCCCCCCCCAATTCCATCCTCCCTTCACCCAAACCATAAACCCATCTTCACATAATCCACCTTCCTTTGAAGATCCGAAGAAGAGCAGCCAATTGGTGTTCATTTGCACTCTCCAGTAGCTGAATTGAAGGCTTCCACACCTAATTTGGTGTAGAAGTAGTGGACAACAAGGGTAACGAGTTTCTTCACCCTCCTTTCTCATTTTACTTGTTCATTTTAAATTATTCTTCTCTCCACTTGATAATCAAGATTCATTTGCCTTAGATTATCAAGTGGCAACTGCCATATCTCTGTTTAATTGCTATTGTTTGGTTTAATTGTATATTGGTGTTGTGAGTGTACCTCCCTTGGTTTGCTTGGTGCTCAAGGGAGTGTGGATCTCCCATATCCATGCTCCCTTGGGTAATCTGTTATTGATTCGTGTTAATCTAAGTTGATTTGGTGTGCTTACTAGATCTGAATTGCTTCCTGTTGATTTCTGGTTTGAAATTGTGAGGTTCCTGCAGATCGTCTACTTATGTCACGCGACACAAGTGACTCATCAAGTCCTGTGTCATGCGACACAAGTGGCCCATCTGCAGGGAATCACTCTCAGTTGTAAGTTTGTTCCTCCCCTTTCCCCCTTGTTTGTCACTCATATTAGGGTATGGATCTTTCATATTCATATCCAGTTTGAAGTGATTAGATAGATTTACTTCCCTTGTTTTCAATAATGTAAAATCTCTGCAAAGTGACCTGTAGTGTCACGCGACATAAGTGACTTCTCTGGTCCTGTGTCACGCGACACAACAAGCCTATGCAGTAGGTTCATTTTAGTTGTAAGTCCTGTTCAATTCCTCTTGTAATATGGGATGTAGCCTCCCATAGTCAAATGGCTTACAAGTTGTTTCCCCTTCTTTTGAGCAATAAAACAAAGTACTTCTATGCATTCCATACATATCTTGTCATACACACTAGCACACACGTTTGAATGAATTAAATGTTGAACGTTAGAAAGACTCGTCTACGGACGAGGCGTGTTGGGTGAACTCTCGGTTCTTCCCAACACGTAACCTGACCCCCGAACCCATTTTCTCTCTACAAAAGGTTTTCAATGTTTCCTCTTAAAAACGGCGTGGCGACTCCTTTTTATCTAAAAAAATTTCGGGCGAGCGCACATTCAGTGGTGAGTCTGCTGGGGAACTTGAAACTTGGTTTTCAAAAAGTGGGTCAAACTTTCGTGTACGTTCAACATTCAATTCATTCACTTATATGTGCTTTGTTTGTGGCATCATATGTATTGTTTGCATCTTATGGGCTTTGTTTGATTGTTCTTGCTTTCTGCTTTGCTTGTTCTTTTGCTTGAGTCTGAGTTACGTTGTAGAACTTCGAGGCTGGGGCTGTTCCTAAGTGTAATCTTCAGAATTCTAGAATTGGACCCTTCTGTCACGCGACAGAACTTGCATTTGATGTCCTGTGTCACGCGACAGAAGTGGCCAGTTTGCAGAATTTTGGTTTCTTGGTTCAGTTGATGATTTTGGGCAGTCCCTGTGGTTGATTTATTGGTTTCCCGCTTATTGTACTCTGTGGGGTGTGTGTGTGTAGTTTCCTTTTTCTTTTTAAAAAAAAATAAAAACAATGTATAAAAACCTTTTTTTCGCAAAATAAAGGAACATAGCCATCCCGCACACTACTTCACGTAGATTTTAGAGCCCTCGGGTGCGATTGACGGCATCGCGGACAGTGATGTATGTCGCTTACGCTTGAGCGCCTAATGTCAAACCCATCCCCCTAGCGCGTTATAGGTGGCGCCACACTTCTAACCTCACCCAAAACGGTTGGTTTTTGACACGACATTTTTTCAAATACATTAAAATGAATTGCTTCAAAACTTTTAATAGACCATTGTACCTATCCCCAAAACCTAGTACGTGTGGGCATGTTGCCATCGCGACATGGTTTCACGAAAGGACATGTCGTTCTCACGGCATATTCTAACGAGAGATCATGTCGCTTTGTCAACGTGCACCGACAAGAGGTCATGCCGGATTTTTTCCTTGAATTTCTTCAGGAATACCCGTTATGCTGCCTAAATTTCTCCAGAAATTGGGGCTACTCGTCCGTCCCATAAATGCTTTGGTTTTGATTAGGTATCATGGCCTATTATTAATTTTGACTCAGTACGTTTGGTGTATTTGTGGATGGTGTGTCCCTAAGCTTCCCTAAGGTATAGTGTGCATAAATAAAGGGTTAGCCTTTCCCAACTGTTCCTAGGATTTAAACCGCCGATTTATACTTGAAGATAAATAATTTGTTTGCACGAGTCCACCTTCCTTCTCCTTCTCCCTCTCCCTTGTTCCCTCGAAAATTTCCTTCCTTCCTTACCTTCTAAACCCACATCTGATCCCTGCAGCAGTGACAAGTTGAGTGTGTGCTCCATTTTCCAGCGTGTCTCCGAAGTGGTTGCAATCCTCGATAAACTTTCACCTGTCTTGATAATTGAGATGTCTGGTGCAAAAGATATGACCTCCGCTCAGTCTGGAAGTCCTGTTACTTCGAGTCAATTGGACCTAAATGATCTGTCAGTAGTAGAGTTGCGAGCTGCTCTTGAAGCCGCCATGGTTCGTGAATGCAAAGCTCAACTGCTTGCCCAGGTTGCCAAAGCCAGGGAGGAAGAGACACACGCTAGATTTGTTGAAGCAATGCGCATCCGGGGGGTCACAGTCATTCGCCACGAAGATGGGTCATATGAGGAAATCATCAATGCTAGCAATGTCGATCATGAGAAGGGAACGGTGGTGAAGGAAGTGAATGAGGATGAGCAAGATAAAATTCTTCCTCCAATACCTCGTGTGGTCCAGACTCAGATCCGGGATGAACAACCGATCCCTGGGGCTCTCAGTTTTCCTAATCAACTGGATTCGAAGAGTCAGTATCAGCCAGATTCCCGAGAGTCATACTATTTTGTGAATAATCATTCCAACCAGAAAGGGTTACTGTCATTTTACTCTGATCAAGCCCTCTTTCAAGGAAGTGTTTCTCTACCACCGGTGAGTTCATTTGGCTCCAACTCACCATCCCCGCACGATCAGCGTATAGGACCAACTTCATGCGTGACTGTAAATCAGACGTCTTTCATTCCGGCTGCAAATCCTGTCCAACCAAGGACGCCAATACTTAGCCCCCCTCCAAAGATGACCCAGACAGAAAAGAAAAGGCAGTATTGGGGAGAGTTGGGGATGCCCATGGATCAGTTCCTCAAAGTTTTGGTGAGCGGAGGCTTGGTTCAACCATTAGTCAATTATACCCCCCTTCATAACAATGTAAAACTGGACCTAAACAAGTACTGCTGCTATCATCAATATCCAGGCCATGTTACCTCTGAATGCAAGCAGTTGAGGGTAATCATCCAAGAACTCATTGACGAAGGAAAGATCGAGATGGGTCCCCACGAAAGAAACAATCTTCGGAATCTCCGTCAGTTTCCACCGCGAAAGAAGCGAGAATTTGATGATTTGGGAATAACAACCGAGGAAGATTTTAATGGGTTGATGCGAAGAGGAATGATAAGGCCACTTGATAATTATCATCCCAGTAAGCCCAATTTGAATTTAGACCGGAGCAAGTATTGTTACTATCATCAGTATCCCGGTCACACCACCAACGAGTGCTCCGTCCTAAAGGTGCGTATTCAGAAGCTGGTCGATGAGAGAAGAATTGAGAAAGCCCCTCCAAAGGTGACCGACAATCCCCTTCTGCAATTCCCAGGATATCCCATGTGAAGAAGTCAATCAGTCAGTCAATCAGGCGTTGTAGGATCCTAGAGTGTTTTATTTTGTTCTTGACAGCAAGTGTTCTTATGGTTTGAATTTAGTGCATCCATGTTATGAGTCCTTTATTTTCAATAATAAAATGTTTGTTTCTATTCCTGCTAGACTTGAGACATTACTTGTGCACCCACGTTACACTCAATTGAAATGGTCTTATTCCAAATGATCACTTATGCTGCTCACCGACTAATGCTTCAAAATGACTAATGTTTAAACCGATCGGAGTGAGAAAATCGACTGATGTCCTTCCCAAAGTGGGGCTCACCAATTCCCCATCTCACGTCCCATATGCTCACATATCTTCCTTCGTCCTCACTATCTCGTTGTTCGATGAATTTGCACGGATCTTTCTCGAAGTAAGCTCAAGAAAGCAAATGAAAACTCGACCTCGTTCGGATCATCCGGTAGGGACTGCAGTTGAAACCTTCACCCTTAGGAGAACCATCACCTTTCCCTTACCTAAATAATACCCCTTCAGTTCAAGATCGGCGTATTTGAAACCCATTTAACCATCTCCAGAAGAAGAGGGACTATACTATCCTTGAGACTCCTGTGATTCAAAGAAAGATTGACCGTCTCCAAGCTCAAGAACGATGGAAAGCAATGATCCATCCTGGGGACTAACTGAAATTCTCTCTAAAAAAAAAAGAAGAGAAAAAGAAAAGAGATAAAAAAAAAAAAAGAAAGAGAGCCTAGTCCCCAGTAATCCTCTCAAAAGCAAAAGTCAAAGGATCCGGTCGTTACTCAGAAGGAGTCTCAGAGCCAATAAAGAAGTGCCACGGATGTCCCTCACTTTTACCTTTAACCAATCCCGGCCATCCTCTCGATTTTAGAGGATATTCCCACTACCTCGACCAATCCCAAGCCGTCCTCTCGATTTTAGAGGACATTCCCATTACCATTACCCTTACCTTTTCCTTTAGCCAAAGCCAAGATTGACCTCTCATTCTTAGAGGCATTGAAGATGCAAGCAAGGATTCCCGCACCATAGAAATCCCAAACACATACCCAAAAGCCAACCTCTCATCTTTAGAGGTTCAGTCAGCAAAAAGCCTAGCCGACCTCTCGTCTTAAGAGGTCATGATATCCCGAATTACCCGAAGACCGATCGAAATCCCGAAACCCAGTCGCAGTTCCTACCGGATAGCAGTTTCATTCCAATATCGTCGAGATCTTAAAACAAATTGTTGCTTAAAGCGGAGCCAAGTCCATCCCGGCTCAAAGGACCGTCAAGCGAAGATTGTGCAAATTTCATCCGTTCATTTGACGTTGTATGTGAGCATATTTCATTTCTCCTCCTCAAACACCTGTCGTGAACGTCCCACTGGGGCTTCACATCCGTGTCTCCTATCGACACTCCAAGAGGACACGTTCTTTCGATTCTCAAAATCCTCGAAAGTCCTCAAAATTCCCGAATTTCACCGTTCACTCTCTTTATTCGGGATAACCCCGAACTACGGCGAGCTGAGCTCCTACTATGGAGGGGAACGTAGGCAACCATAACTGGTTCGGTCGAAATCACAAACAAATCTCAGAAAATCCGGTCTCCTCAAAGGGACGTCCCTATACACTTTCCATCCTTCCGAGTTTGATTCTCGATAACAGTTGGTTTTCTCCTCGGGATTGATCAAAATATTCGTCCATATCAGGATTAGTGTTTGAATAACCCCAACATCAGTAAAGGGTTTTAAGCAGCCTTGTGATCATCATGAATAAGACAAATTTTCAAGTGTCTCGACAAGTCTTCTCTTTCTACATCATAGGAAGATAGAACCAAACACTGTTGTTGGTCAGCAGGGGCTTCCATACACTTCTCCACACCTTGTAATGCTTATACTCTCCCAAAAGAGTTAGACCAAAAAGCGAGAGTGTCACACAGAAGTTCGGGATTCATTTCCCACTATTCAAAAAATATGCCCTTGCACGTAAACATTTCCGAGTCTTGTCTGGTGACTGATTGACTGCAATTTGAAGTGACGGATCGATTCCTCGGCCACAAGATGATACGGTGTGCAACAAGGCCACATCAGATTTCACCAAAGTGAGGGTTTGCAAAGATGTTCTCTTGAATCCCCCTCGGGTTACTTTACATTATAAAATGGGGCTTGTTCAAGGATAGGAGAATTTGGTATGTCCATTTGGGAAAATTCTGAGGCCCATTTTATAATTTTTGATTGATAGGAAGAAATTGATCCCTTAAAAGTTTACCTCATGATGGAGATGTTGGTTTTCTGACCTTAAGCGAAATGAAGAGTCTGGAGACAAGTTTGGAAACTTGGTTTGGGAAACCTGTCAGTAAGGCTATTTGTGTCACGCGACACAACTCACCCAATGTTGTCCTGAGCCGTGCGACAGAACAAGCCCAACATCAGACATCAGTGACCTGCATTCAGCTCACCCCAGGGCACTCCCCGACCTGTTATTTGCTGCAAACTATCAACCACCACTGCATAAATACATGGGAGAGGGATTCATTCAACCCATATACATCCAAACCCTCATACACACATCAATTCATTCAAAATGCAAACCATCATTCCATACACGTATAAATTACGCCCATGTCTACCATAACCATCATCCCAATCAGTTGTCAAAAGTAAGATGGATTCGTGCAAATAATAATAGCTAATAAGTGCAAACTAACAAGCAAATTGTTTAAAGTTTATAGGTTTGTCTAGAATACTTTGTTTCTGCAGGTGCAATAAGCAAAAAAACCATTAAACCAAGCTAAGGGGCTACTCTGAGCCATCTTCTTCCTCCTCTGAGCCATTTTCTTCCTCCTCCGAGCCATCTTCTTCCTCCTCTGAACCTTCCTCCTCTGGGCCATCTCCTTCATCCTCTGAGTCATCCTCTGAACCTTCTTCTTCATCTCCACCTGCCTCATTGTCCTCATCGTCCTCGGGCTCGTCATCAGGGTCATCAGAAGGTGCTTCACATGCTATGGTCCCCATTCCATAGTAATCATCAAGATCAGGGATGACCATGGAAGTAAGCTCATAGTCAGCAGCAGTCTCGCCACCATCACTCCTGTCAGATCTGGAAAGAGGCACATTTGCGTTCTTGGTCCGAAGCTTTGGCTCACCAACACCCCCACTGGAGGCAGCATCGTCAAGTCAGCTTCTTTTTCTTCCTGATTGACTGGGAGAAGGGACATTGATAGCATCCTGAGAGCGACACTGATTCTTCCAAAACTCACACTCTTCTGAAGCTTCCCAATCATGCCTACTATGCCGGTAAAAGCCCGAGTGAGATGCCTATAAGCCTAGGCCGACACCTGTCACCAACAGACAAAGAGAAACATCAGAATGCAGTGTTTGACATCATAAAGAGATGCAAGCAAGTTAACGAAGATAAAAGTCAACTCTTACTGATCTAGAGCCCCTTGGGAGCTGCAAGCGGGGGTGAGTCTGTGACATGTCAATGTGCGCTCGCCGTATGCGGCCGCCACTCGGATAATCAATGAAAGGCAGAGGCAGAGGAGGCCTAGCTACATGACCAGTGGAGGGCCCAACACCCTGTATATCATAACCAGCCCTAACCTGAGGAGACTGCAACCTCCTAGCAACATACAGTGTATAATCTCCCTCCCGGACAAAGTGATGAGCTTCCACACCTGTGATCAATGCTTCTACATTCTCCAGCTGACGAGGAAACCACATCCTGGCCGGGGGATCATCAGGAATCTGAGCATGCATGTGAGGCCCGTGCTGCCTAAATACCCTCTCCGCCAAATATAAAGCATCTCCAGTCAAGCCCACCAAGAGTTTGCGACACCCGGTCATAAAGAACACGTAATCTAAGCCCTCATCTGGATATCTCTCAGTCCAGGGAAACAAGGAAAGATTAGAAGGGACTCTCCTCAACAAGGGCATCACGTCAGCAAATGTAGAGGTCACCCTGCCCCTTGATCCAGATACCCGAACAAATTTTCTAGCACCCTTGGTCCAACGTCTGAGGGCAGGGAATGTGTCAGCCGGGAACTCATCCTGAATTCTCCAAGGATAGCAACTGAATATCTCGTATGCCCAAGCCTGCAAAGAGACAAATCATGGAGTCAAAGATTGAAGACAAAAGTTATAAGTGCAAATGTGTGTGGGTAGAATCAAATAAGAATAAGGAGCTACCTCGAAGGCCATCTGGCAGCAGTCAAAAGACTTAGCCTCTCCTCGGCTAATGTCATCCAAGGTCAAGTACATCTCTGCCAACCCAGCTTCCCCCCAAGACAAATTGCCAACATTACCCCAATCCCTCAGAAGCTCCAAAAGGGCCGTCAGTGCAGTAGAGGCCCCATTGGGGAATAGCATGTCAGAAAAACCAGCCCATACAAAAGCCCTGGCCAACCTCTCAGCCCTCGTCCGACTGTCCTCAGAATCATCAAAGATGGGTGGGTATGCCCGACTTTGAGCCTCAATAGCTCCATGGATCTCTCCCAGCTCATACCCGTTGCCCTTCCGATCCCGAAGAGCAAACCCACCCAATTCCCTCATCTCACCATCACCTAAAGGCTCGGGCTCAATATCAGGCTCAACAGCAAATATAGGCTGACCAGTGAAGGGCAATCCTGTGATAACCGCGATCAATCTATGGACTTGCCCTCAATCATGTAAAATGCAGCCAGGTGAAATAGGCCCCTTAACCTTCTTGTATGAGAAATGAACCTACAAATGACCTTTTGAACTAAAAGGCTTAAATTGAGAAGAAAAAACTGATTTTACAATTTCTCATGTACTGACATCATAAAGGTGTTTAATCCATGGGGCTTCAAACATCTGAGTTTTGTTCGGGATGTTTTGATTTTGTTGATCTAATGATCCTAAGCTTATGGCCTCTGTGGCGGAAGTAGCTTCTAGTTAAGGGTCTGCAAGTGAAGGGAAGAAACACACATGTGTGTGTGTGTATTACTTCATATAACAATTTTAGTGGAAACTTTACTGGATTTGTCAACTGACCTTATATGCCCTTTTTTTAAATCTCCATAAATATAACTCCTCCCGTCCCAAAATGAATGATCATTTTGGATTAAAGGATCATTCTGAAAAGGTTGATTTTTAATAGAAAAAATCATAAATATTCTTGTTATTCACTTTCAAGATTTTAGTTTTGCAAAAATATAATGAACCATGAATTTTTTTTGAAAAAAAATCATTTAGGAACAAAGTTTATTTAAAGGAAAAGTTTCAAAAGGTCAAAATAGGTGATTCAATTAGGGACATGATTCAATTTGGGACAGAGGTAGTAGAATATTAGAAGAATCATTATAATACTATCATGCTAAGTTATTAAAACAGTAAACTTTGGGGTAAAAATTAAAAGAAAGATATGCTTTAATGAAGAGGCAAAAGCTAAAACTACCTTCTAAATTGTTTGGGATTCAACATAGAACTCTGATGAGAAGCTAAGAGCTAAGGTTAATTTAATATATGGCCCAATAACTAATGTGAGATGGAAGCAAAGCTCTACTTAAAAGCAAGAGGAATTGGACACATGACCTGCAAAGCTTTAACCTTCTAGACCGGCCTCTGTAAGGCCTTCCTGGACCAGTGAACATCCTTGTTCTGACGTCTGAACACACTTTCCATAATTGGGTTTTCAGCTTTTGTCTCCATAATCCCTGTTCCTTTGAATTGCGTCCTCCTTGAGATAAAGGTATTATAGTGCGGTTTTTTTTAATAAAAAAATCAGATTTCATTATATGTAATTTCTTAATTTTTTAGACATTTTATTATTATTTTGATGTAATCTAGACTAGATTTGATGTAATTGGGACATTATTTATCATTTGAGCTTTTATTGTAATTCGAGGGTAAAATAGTTGTTTATTTAGTTACTTTTCCGGATGTATTTTTGGTGAGCTTCAAAGTCATGCCTCGAGTATCAAGAATAGTTAAAGTCAAAGCAAATTCAAAGTCAACCGAAGCGGAGGAGTATGGGTCCAAACTGCTAATAACAAAAACTTCATGGTCTGAAATGCAAATTGTGAAAATGCCCTCCGTCCGTACGTGAAGACCAGCCGGCCGGCGGATTGACCAAGGCAAAAATTGAAGTGGACCACGGCATGGAAGAAGGATTTGATTTGAATTGGATTTTAATTTTTTTTCTTTTTCCTTTTTCATTTATTCAATTAATTAAATTAGTTTAGGTTTTAAGTGGGAGGATATAAATACTCCTTTTCAACTTCTGTTTGAAGGTTCATCTTTTAGTTTTTTTATTTTTCTAGAGAGCTTTGTTGAATTTTCATGGAGAACTAAATTCCATTGCTCTAGATTTGAATCTTGAACCGTTTATTGAATTCAATTGAGATATTTATTTATTTATTCCTTAATCCCTATTCATAGTTTTACTTGTTTTAATTGCTAGAACTTTTTCTAGGGTTTTGAGATTTGATCACCCTCTTTTCCCTTGTAATTGATTTATTGCTAGTTTAATCCTATGTCTGTGCCAGATTAGGATTTTTCACAAGTAGCATCTTTGAGATTTATGCATGTGCCATGAAAAATTGAGAAGTGGGTAAAACTAGATTTTGTTCTATTTGCAAAAGAATAGTGAAATTCTTGATCTTAATCTCTTAAAGCTTTATCAATTGATTATCTAAACCTAGACTGTGCCAGTTAGGTTTGATTATTGATTAGGGTTATAGGTGAGTGTGCCACTGCTTATAACCATTAATAAGAAAGGGATAGAGATTGAAATACATCTCGGATCAAGTGAATAGGAGGAAGGGAAAGAAATTATACCGATGATATTGGATTGATAAACGGGGACAGAAACAAATCTGAAGTGCTTTTCTTTTATAATTGTTTACAATCACATTTATTTTCTTGCTTTAGTATAAATACAACAATCAATTCAAACAACCCCCCAAACTGGTCTGTGACTATTACATAAACAAATAACCGTTCTTCAGTGGATCGACCCTGGACTTGCCCTTGCTGCAGTTTTGTAGCCGAGTCTTGTCTTGGTAAGTAATTTGTAGGCGTGCGACTTTAGCCTATCAAATTTTGGCGCCGTTGCCGGGGAACGGTGTTTATTTGTTTGTGTTCCTATTTAATTTCTGTTATTTTATTTTATTTGTTTGTCTTTTATCTCTTTATTAATTTCACCCCCTGTCCCTTCGTGGTGTGGATCATTGTATGGTCCACACCCGTTCTACTAACGATTTGATTGTTTCGTTTGATCTAGAAATCGAAAGATCAGGAAAGGACGACAACAAAGCAGGAGAGTCAAGGGGATATTTTTAGCTGAAGAGATGTAGGACGGAAATAATGCAGGTGGTGGTGGACAAGCAGTGCCACCACAGACATTGAGGCAAAAGACTGCCCCGAATTGGAATGAGCAACCACATGTCGTCAAATTCCCCGCCTTACCTGTCAGGGTGACATTTGAGTTGAAGCCGGGGCTACTAAATCAGCTACCGCACTTCACAGGGATGCCCGGAGAGGATCCCAATCAGCACATCTCTCAGTTTGTGCAAATCTGTCAGAGTATGAAGTCGGCATCGCTTTCGATCGAGCATCTGTTATTGAGGGCATTTTCTTTCACACTGAAAGATAACGCGAACGGGTGATATTATCACTTGCCACCCAATAGCATCACAACATGGCAGCAGATGAAAGAGGTATTCCTAGAAGAGTTCTTCCCTCAGGACCAGATTAATGTTATAAAGAGGGACATCAGCAATATGGAGCAAAAGGCAGATGAGACCCTATACGACTACTTCAATCGCTTCCACAAGCTTTGTAGGAGTTGTCCATATCATGGGTTTACTGAGGACCAGTTGATCGTCTATTTTCATGGAGGATTGACCATTCAGGATAAGAGATTAGTTGATTCATATTGTGGGGGGAGTATTTTGAATAAGACCACCGAGGAAGCTAAAAGGTTGATCGAGGAGCTAGCTAAGAGTACGAGGACCCATGGCAAAAGGTCAAATATGAGATAGGTTAACGCAGCGAGTTCTAACAGTGGGTTAACCAATAAGCTCGAGACAGATATGGAGGATCTTAAGGGTATGGTAAAGTAGTTGGTTCTGGGACAGACGCCGAAGTCGTGTGGGATTTGTTATGACATTACGCACCCTACAGATTCGTGCCCTTCTTTGCAGACGGGTGAGATGGAGGATGTCAATGCAGTTGGGTTTGCGCGGCAGGGACAGAGACCGATGGGTAACACCTATAACCCCAACTGGAGAAATCATCCTAATTTCAGATGGGATACAGGTCAGCAGCAGAATCAGCCGGGTGGTCAGGGACAGCAGTTTGGTAATCAGCAGGGTTATCAGCAGCAGCAGTACCAAGGTAATCAGTACAACTCTTATAGACCACCATATGGACAGCAGCAGCAGCCACCGCAGCAGCAGCAGCAGAATTCTCCGGGACAGTCTACAGATAACATGTTCCGTACACTGGCTCAGAGTATGACTACCTTTTCAAACGGTTTTCAGCAGTATCAGCAGAGGACTGATGCTAGCATTAGTAATCTGGAGAGACAAATGGGCCAAATTGCAGAGGCAGTAGTAAGAATAGAAGCTAGAGAGGCGGCAAAATCACCACCTCAGACTGAGCAACTTCCGAAGCATAATGTTAGTGTTGTTTATGTGAGGAGAAGGAAGAAAGTTGAGGGGCAAATGGTTCCTAGAGAGTCTGAATTAAATGTTAAGAAGCGAGTGGAATCGGAGTTAGTGGTGGAAGAGAAGGTAGAGAAGACCCCTGAAGAGAAATATGTTCCACCACCGTTGCGTGTCTATGAGCCGAAAGTTCCTTTTCCATTGGCATTGAGCAGAGATACATCACAAGAGTCGGAGAAGAGCATGTTTGATACCTTCAAGAATATTGAAGTAAATATTCCTTTCTTGGATCTTCTCAAAACAGTTCCTAGATATGTCAAATTCTTGAAGGAACTGTGTACTACCAAGAGGAATAATAAGATGAAGGCAATGAAGAAAGTGAAGGTGATTGATCATGTGAGCGCAGTTTATCAGAAAAAGATGCCCAAAAAGTGTAGTGATCCGGGCATGTTCGTGGTTCCGATATCGTTAGGGGGTAGCTCGGTGCAGAAGGCTATGCTCGATTTGGGGGCTTCAATCAATGTAATGCCGTGTACATTGTTTGAAGAACTTAAGTTAGGTGAATTGGAAGATACCAGAGTTGTGATTCAGTTGGCGGATAAGTCCAACGCATACCCCAAGGAGGTAGTGAGAGATGTTGAAGTCCGGGTTGGTGACTTGATTTTCCCGGCAGATTTTTATGTACTTGAAATGGAGACGGATTTTGATGCTCCTATTCTGTTGGGGAGGCCTTTTATGTCTACTTCTCGTACCAAGCTAGATGTGGCTAATGGTTCTTTGACGATGGAGTTCGATGGGAAGAAAATTGGGTTTGATGTGTTCGATGAGAAGAATTTTCCTAAGAACAATGTTTGTAAAGTTTGTGCCATGGACTTGAGGGAGCCGATTATCAAGGAGGAGGCCAAGATAGATGAGGTGAAGTGTTCTAAAATGAAGTCGGAGGAGGCAAAGAAAGGTGGACCACCGATGAAGAAAGAAGGGAAGCAAAAGAAAAAGGGGAAGCCTAAATGGTCTCCAACGGGGAGGCATGTCATGGAAACCAAACATCTTCTAGAGGTAAATGAAGATTACTTTCATCCCCCTTACATTGATGAGGCCCATGTTTGTGGGGCCTCCCGTCCCCTTACTTGATTATTCCTTGGTGTCCTATTCCCCGTGTTTTATTGTCTCGTATTTATGGTTTAGTGTTATTGAGGACAATGTCTAGTTTAAGCGTGGGGGGAAGGATGATTGTATCATTGTTAGCTTTGGGTCTGAATCTTGTCAAAGACTTAAAATTTGATGCATGTCGGGGGCTTACCCGGCATTTGGTCTAGCTAAAGACGGTAAAGAAGGGCGGCTCACCGGGAGGCAACCCAAAAATTTCTTTGTTTTTGTCTTTGTTATATTTCTTTTTACTTATTTTTTTTATTATGAATTGGTGCTACTGAGGTTTTTTGTGTTGTGGTGTTGTGCAGGGAAAAGCATGGAAAAGGAGCAATACAACTGGGGGCTATTTAAAAAAATAAAAAAATATTGAAGTCAGGCGGACGCCCCATGAATCTTGAGGCGCCAGCCTCAGCAACAGAAGCTTGGGACCATTTTCTTCAACAACAGGCGTCCGCCCCACATAATTTCATGCGGCCGCCTCAAACTTTGTCAATTCCGAGCTAAGTGTCTGCAATCGAGGCGCTCGCCGAATCCCTCTACATGCGGCCGCCTCAATTGAGGTAAAAAAAAAAAAAATGGGCCTGTAAAATAAAAAAAAAGGAAAAAAATCTATATAAAAAAAAATAGAGGCCTGAAAGAAAAAGAAAAAAAAAGTAATTTTGAGACAAAGGAATGGACCCCAAACCTCTGCCCCATTTTCTCGGCCACATGGGCCACTTTCTCTCGGCCAGCCCTTGCCAGCCTTGGCCGGCCAAATCCCTTTTCCAACCTCAGCCCTCCTTCTTCCAATTAACTGCATTTTAGCCCATAAACTTCCATATTTTTCACCTTGCTCCCCCCTTTTCCCAAATTTTCAATTTAGCCCCTAATTTTTCTAAAACCAATTTTCCCTTCTTTTTCCCAAATTTCCAATTTGGTCCCTTCTTTGCCCAATTTTCCTCTTTAACCCCTAAACTTTCAATCCAAGTTTATCTCCCCCATTTTCTACCTAATTTCATTTTAGTTCCTGAACTTTCAAAATTCGAGAAATTGGGCCATTATTCACCCATACTCAGCAGCAATTTGAGAGTAGCTTTAGCTAAGGACCATTTTGGGGGGCAGATTTGTTTCCACCACCTCCGTAGTCCCGAAAGGTATCCCTATCCTTTGTTTTTTTTTTTTGTAATTATAGTGATGCATATGGAACTATGCATTGTTTAGTGAGGGGGTGGGGGTTTGTATAGTTCTTTTTTATTTGTTTAGTTGTTTTTCGTGATTCTTTCCTTAAAAAAAATAAAATAAAATAAAATAAAATTGAGAGGCTAAGTGAAAATCTAAAAGGGCGCTTAGGCAAAAGGTGAGGTTTTGAGATGTATTATCATTTATTCACCGGTGTTGGCGTCATAAGGGGGTTTTGGAGTCTCGGGTTAGGATTTTCATACTTGGTGTAGGAGGCTCGGTTAGAGGTGATTAGGATAGAAACCCTCGTTCTTTCTTGAAGTAATAAGGGGGCGTTGGTGCTTTCACGAGGTAAGGTATGTCCGGAAACAATTTCTAGGCATCAACTTCTTATTTTTACGAGGGCTAGAGTAGTGTGAGACTAGCGTGGGGGAAACTTAGAACATTTTTAGTTCCCCCATTTGCTTTTATGTGTGGGCCCTAGTTCGAATGACCATTTACATGTTGGAGTTGGTATAGATCTAGGGCCGTGTATTTATATGATTTTGAGGAGTGATATGGAGACGGAAGCATTTATATTTCGTATTGTTTTTGACTGACATTGATTGGTGGATTAGAGGAGATTAGGAATAATTTTCCCCCCATGCTATCTGTTTAGACCGGCGATTTAGAGTGGTGTTAGGATATTACTCAGGGACGAGTAATGGTCTAAGCGTGGGGAAATTTGATGTGGCAGATTTCATTATATGTAATTCCCTAATTTTCTAGACATTTTATCATTATTTTGATGTAATCTAGACTAGATTTGATGTAATTGGGGCATTATTTATCATTTGAGCTTTTATTGTAATCCGGAGGTAAAATAGTCGTTTATTTAGTTACTTTTTCGGATGTATTTTTGGTGAGCTTTAAAGTCATGCCTCGAGTATCAAGAATAGTTAAAGTCAAAGCAAATTCAAAGTCAACCGAAGCGCAGGAGTATGGGTCCAAACTGCAAATAACTAAAACTTCAGGGGCTGAAATGCAAATTGTGAAAATGCTCTCCGTCCGTAAGTGAAGACCAGCTGTGTTGGGTTTTATGGGTCCATGCGCAGCGGAATAAGCATCTAAATAACACAAAACCCAAGCTCTAAGATCCGTTCTATACGATTAAATTGAATTCCTATGAGATAGAATTTACCAACCTTTATTGCTTTCCGGTCTTGAGCTATCGAACAATTTATCGGTGTGATTTTGAATCACAATCTTCGATCTTCAAAACCTTTGAACCTTCAGATTGCTTGAACTCTAGGCCTTAATCTTCGTACGAGCGAAGACCCTCTAGTAGTATCCACACGTTAGAATGAACCAAGAACAGTTCTTGAGAATTGCTAGATTCTTAAACCTATGGAAGAAATATCACTACTACATTTCTGACCTAATGTAACGCATCTAATGCATCTAATGTAACGCCACGAGCTAATGTAACGCATCTAATGCAACGCCAGAGCTAATATAACGCATCTAATGCAATGCCAGAGCTAATGTAACGGCTAATGCAACACCAGAGCTAATGTAACGCATCTAATGCAACGACAGAGTTAATGTAACGCATCTAATGCAACGCCAGAGCTAATGTAACGAGTCTAATGCAACGACAGAGCTAATGTAACGGCACATTTTGCTTAATGCAACGGCTTTGATCTCAGCGTTACATTAGATTTTTCTAATGTAACGGCTAAATTACTAATGCAACGCCAAAACCCAAAACCCTAAACCCTAAACCTATATCATATATCATATACCCTATACCATATACCTTATATCCTATACCCTATACCGTATATCATATACTCCCTCCGTCCCACTTCAATTGATACTTATTTCCTTTTTGGTCCGTCCCACATCAATTGATACTTACCCAAAATGGAAAGGAATCTTCACTATTTACCCCACTCATTCTCTCTCCTATTTTACTTTTTCACTCACAACATTCTCTTTCCTAACTATTCCTCCCACTCATTCTCTCTCCTATTTTACTTTTACACTCACAACATTTTCTCTCCACCTTTTCTCTCTCTTACCTTTTCTTAATATGTGTGCCCTTTTTTTTGGTATCGATTGAAGTGGGACGGAGGGAGTATACTATACCCTATACCCTATACCCTATACACTATACCCTATACCCTATACCCTATACCCTATACACTATACCCTATACCCTATACCCTATACCCTATACACTATACCCTATAACCTATATCATATATCCAATACCCTATACCCTATACCCTATACCATATACCCTATACACTATACCCTATACCCTATAGGGTATAAGGTATAGGGTATACCCTATAGGGTATAGGGTATACCCTATAGGGTTTAGGGTATACCCTATAACCTATGCCCTATACCCTATAGGGTATACCCTATACCCTATACCATGTACCCTATAGGATATAGGGTATATCCTATACCCTATAGGGTATAAGGTATAGGGTATACCCTATGCCCTATACCCTATAGGGTATAAGGTATAGGGTATAAGGTATAGGATATACTCTATAGGGTATAGGGTATACCCTATACCCTATGCCCTATACCCTATAGGGTATACCCTATACCATGTACCCTATAGGGTATACCCTATACCCTGTACCCTATAGGGTATACCATATACCCTATAGGGTATACTCTATACCCTATACCCTGTACCTTATAGGGTATACCCTATACCCTATACCCTCTGGGGTATACCCTATACCCTATGCCCTATACCCTATACCCTATACCCTATATAGGGTATACCCTATACCCTGTACCCTATAGGGTATACCATATATCCTATACCCTATAGGCTATACCCTATACCCTGTACCCTATAGGGTATACCCTATACCCTATATATTATACCTTATACCCTATACCCTATGCCCTATACCCTATAGGGTATACCCTATACCTGTACCCTATAGGGTATACCCTATAGGGTATAGGGCATAGGGTATAGGGTATAACCTAGAGGGTACAGGACAGGGCCGGCTCTTAGGGTGTGCCGGGTGAGCGGTCGCTCCGGGCCTCAAATTTTGAAAGGGCCCCAAATTTTTTGAATTATATTACTACTTTCGTTTCAAAATAAATGTAAAAAGAAAAAAATATTTTTGATTAAGAGTAAATTTGAAAAAAATTACATTCATTTTGAAACGGAGAAGTAGTATTGTATGTTATATATGCAACTTCAATTCAATTGGGTAATAAGGTTGTATTTGGAATCTACAATTTTAGTTTTTCAACAAACCTAAATAATATTTTTCTTAAAAAAAAATCAAAACCTAATTTTTTTTAAATTATTTATATCAACAACTCCGTACGTTTAGTCTTCTTTCTTCCATTATTCTCCATAAAGCATCCCTCACCTTTCTCATTTCAACGTTTTTTTCTTTCTAAACTACTAAAATTTAAATAGACAAACTCCTTGCCCATTTTTCATCTAACTTTCGATTGGTGTGCTCACATTGTCCTCTAAGATTTCAACTTTTGACATTTCAATAGCCACTGCAATAACCGTGATATTACAGGCAGAATTTCGGAGACGATTGCAGTGACACAATTATAATCATCTTCCATAACTTTTGGCAGCCACACCACCATACTCTTTAATATTTTCATACTTCAAAATTTTCAATTACTGGTTCTAAAACTAGAAAATATAAATCTAGTCATGAAACACGATAAAAAAATGACGAGCAAATATATACACTATTATTTTTGTAGTTATATTTAGGGCCTAAGTTTTACTTACGAACAGGGCCCCTAAAATGTCAGGACCGGCCCTGGTACAGGATATAGGGTATAGGGTATACCCTATAGGGTACAGGGTATAGGATATACCCTATACCCTATATACCCTATACCCTGTACCCTATAGGGTATACCCTATACCCTCTAGGGTATACCCTATACCCTATGCCCTATACCCTATATGGTATACCCTATACCCTGTACCCTATAGGGTATATCCTATACCCTGTACCCTATAGGGTATACCCTGTACCCTATAGGGTATACCCTATACCCTATAGAGTATACCTTATACCCTATACCCTATGCCCTATACCCTGTACCCTATAGGGTATACCCTATACCCTGTACCCTATTGGGTATACCCTATATCCTATAATTAATAATTCATTAATAAATATTATTGATAATAAATATTATTATTGATATTAGGCATAATATTATAATATTACTAATTACTATTACTGTTATAATTATTTAATATTTTTATTTCTTTTTCAATTATTTTTTTCAATTATTATTATGAGATAATATTACTTTATAACTATTTAATATTTTTATTTTTTTTCAAATATTATTATGAGATAATATTATTTTATAGTTTAAATTATTATTAATTATTAATTATTTTTATCAATTATTATAATATTACTAATCACTATAACTGTTATAATTATTTAATATTTTTATTTTTTTTCAATTATTTTTTTCAATTATTATTATGATATAATATTATTTTATAATTATTTAATATTTTTATTTTTTCAATTATTATTATGAGATAATATTATTTTATATTTTAAATTATTAATTATTTTATTAATTATTATAAAATTATTAATTACTATTATTGTTATAATTATTTAATATTTTTATTTTTTTTTCAATTATTTTTTTCAATTATTATTATGAGATAATATTATTTTATAGTTTAAATCATTATTAATTATTAATTATTTTTATTAATTATTATAATATTACTAATTACTATTACTGTTATAATTATTTAATATTATTATTTTTTCAATTATTTTTTCAATTATTATTATGAAATAATATTATTTTATAATTATTTAATATATTTATTTTTTCAATTATTATTATGAGATAATATTATTTTATAGTTTAAATTATTATTAATTATTAATTATTTTTATTAATTATTATAATATTACTAATTACTATTACTGTTATAATTATTTAATATTTTTATTTTTTCAATTATTATCATGAGATAATATTATTTTATAATTATTTAATATTTTTATTTTTTTCAATTATTATTATGAAATAATATTATTTTTATTAATTATTATTTACCATTAAATGCATCACATCCAATGATTCAAATTTATCTCATAAAAACAAAAACACACTTTTCTTTGATTGGCTCTCCTATGTTCACATGGATTCACAATAAATCAATCTAGACCATTAATAACACTCAAATCTAATGGTCCTAATTCATTTACTTCCCTCAAACAAAACCCTACCCACACCCTACCCACTTCAACAATCTCTCTGCCTCCCTCTCATCTACCTCTCTAACTCTTCTCTCTCTTTACTCTAGCTTCCAGCACCCTACCCACTACCCTTCATCATCTCCGGCATCATCTCTGGCGACGGATGGCAACGGTGGCTCCTCCCTATCGCCACTTCACGAAACTGAAATTCCTCTAGCAAGTATCTAATGGCCCTCCAGCTACTCCGTCATTTGCTTATATTTGCCTCACATTGCATTTTAGGGTTTGGAAGCAAAAAGGATGAAAAGAATATGTGGGCATTCTGTGAAGATCTCAGCGGGTTGGTGCTGGGGATGTATAACTATATACTCTGTAAGTAATTGCAGCAAAGAACTGCTATGGAAAATGGGTAACCACCATAGTTAATTTTCTTATTTTGTGAAATATGAAAGTAACATCCTTAGTAAAAAATCACAGCATTAGTGATAGCAAAAGGATTAAATTGTTGCTCCAATTCTGGGGGAAAAGATTACAGTAGCCCTGGTATTCAACAACTTGGACAATGTAGTTTCCTTTCAATTTGTTATTGTATTTTGTGTTTTATTTCGATTTGTACAAACTTTTGCTTGATTTGTGGATGGTTGTGGATGGTGGTGGACGGTGCTGGACGGTGCTGGACGGTGGTGGATGGTGGTGGAGCAAAATGTAACTTTTGAAAAATATAAGGATTGATTTGAATATAAAAAAAAGTTAAGTGACTGAATTGAGAATAAAAAACATTAAGGGACTGATTTGAGAAAAAAAAAGTTAAGGGATTGATTTGAGAATAAATATATTTGAGAATAAATATATATATATATATATATATACTCCCTCCGTCCCACCTTAGTGTAGACTAAGGTGGTGGGCACAATAACTAAGAAATATTATTAAGATAATGAAAATGTGTGGTAGAAAATGAAGAGAGAGAATGAGTGGAGTGAATAGTAGGTTGGTTGAATAAATTGTATGGTGGAAAATGAAGAGAGAGAATGAGTGGGTGGGGTAGGGAAAATAAAAAATAATAAAAAACTTTCTAATTTTGGCAGTCTACACTAAGGTGGGACGGACGAAAAAGGAAAGAACTACACTAAGGTGGGACGGAGGGAGTATATTTTAAAATATATATATATATATATATATATATATATATATATATATATATATATATTGAAAAAGAAATTAAAAAATTAATAAAATTGTGAAATTATGTAATAAATTTTAGGTACTCATCTACTTTTTGGCGTTACATTAGGTATTCAACTACTTTTTAAATTGGCGTTGCATTAGGTACTCATCTACTTTTTGGCGTTGCATTAGGTGTTCATATAGTTTTAAAATTGGCGTTGCATCAGGTATTTACCTGATGCAACGCCAAAGCTCTGGCGTTACATTAGCTTACTATGTCGTTGCATTAGACCTAATGCAACGCAAGAGAATGCAACGGCCATTTGGCGTTACATTAGGCCTAATGTAACGGCTTTTGGCCCTAATGCAACGAAAATTGGCGTTACATTAGGTCAGAAATGTAGTAGTGTATTGAGAAACCCTTTTTGTGATTTTCTCTCTTGAAAATTCGGCTCAATTTTGGCTGTTTACAGACTCATATTTATACTACATTAGTATTAGAGTTTGTGCCCTAATCAAATTAGGAAACAAGTGTAAACCACTTCTGTGGCTAGTTGTGTCGCGCTACACAACTAGCCAGATGGCCAGTTTTGTCGCGCTACAGAACATGCTAGATGGCCAGTCGTGTAGCGCTACACAACTAGCCAGATGGCCAGTTGTGTTGTGCTACAGAACAAGCCATATCAGGAACTCTCAATCATTTCTTCCTTTGGTTTAACCAATTCATTCTAGATGTGTGTGACCCAATAGGTTTATATTATGTTGGCAATGAGCTCGATCATATCGATCCTCATAAGACATAAGCGGACTCTAGCAAGCCATTATATCTACCCAAATAATATAACGTAGGAGTTCACGTTTCCAATGGTACACTTCCATTTCTCCCTTTGTCTCACGATGTTATATTGAACACAAGTCATGGTCCACGTCAACTTGTATCTATTCAATGGTTTCTCGATCTTGAGTATAATGATAATCCAATCGCATTGGGGTGTGGCCACACACTTTCCATCATTATCACTCATCGAGGGGCTCAAGCAAAACATCTCTCTTTCGAGGGACAAATTCCATCTTGACTTATCATCCTTCCCATCATGAATCCTATCATGCCAAACATAGCCTTTATAAATATCGTGTTAAGATATCGTTTGACTAAAATCAAACATGACTTTCATCATATGTAAGGTCATGATAATCTGAGGTCTAGGGACTAAATGAAGTAACCATATGAGATTTAATTATGACATTTGACCATGACATAAATCTCATACGGGTCAAGTCCAGTCACTTGTTCTCAAACAAGTACCCATAATTTCAATGTGCATCTCTATGCATATAATCATCATATGATTATCCATTGACAATTATACTAATTATTCTCTTAATAATTAGGGACGGAGATTATTACAATGAATATGCAAAATATATAATAATCAAATAATAAACTCAAACGATAAAGATGATACATAACGGTTTTCAGTTAAACATAACTAAAGCCTAGGGCATTACACAAACAAGCTGGCGGATTGACCAAGGCAAAAATTGAAGTTGACCACGGCATGGAAGAAGGATTTTAATTGGATTTTAATTTCTTTTTCTTTTTCCGTTTTCTTTTATTAAATTAATTAAATTAGTTTAGGTTTTAAGTGGGAGGATATAAATACTCCTTTTCAACTTCTGTTTAAGGGTTCATCTTTTAGTTTTTTTCTTTTTTCTAGAGAGCTTTGTTGAATTTCCATGAAGAACTAAACTCCATTGCTTTAGATTTGAATCTTGAACCGTTTATTGAATTCAATTGAGGTATTTATTTCTTTATTTCTTAATCCCTATTCATAGTTTTACTTGTTTTAATTGCTAGATCTTTTTCTAGGGTTTTGAGATTTGATCACCCTCTTTTTTCTTGTAATTGATTTATTGCTAGTTTAATTCTAAGTCTGTACCAGATTAGGATTTTTCACAAGTAGCATCTTTGAGATTTATGCATGTGCCATGGTAAATTGAGAAGTGGGTAAAACTAGATTTTGTTCTATTTGCAAAAGAATAGTGAAATTCTTGATCTTAATCTCTTAAAGCTTTATCAATTGATTATCTAAATCTAGATTGTGTCAGTTAGGTTTGATTATTGATTAGGGTTATAGGTGAGTGTGCCACTGCTTATAACCATTAATAAGAAAGGGATAGAGATTGAAATACATCTCGGATCAAGTGAATAGGAGGAAGGGAATGAAATTATACTGATGATATTGGATTGGTAAACGGGGACATAAACAAATCTGAAGTGCTTTTCTTTTATAATTGTTTACAATCACATTTATTTTCTTGCTTTAGTATAAATACAACAATCAATTCAAACAACCCCCCAAACTGGTCTGTGACTATTACATAAACAAATAACCGTTCTTCAGTGGATCGACCCTGGACTTGCCCTTGCTGCAGTTTTGTAGCCGAGTCTTGTCTTGGTAAGTAATTTGTAGGCGTGCGATTTTAGCCTATCAAGTAACCCAATCTCTTTTTAAACCATTTAACGATAACCCGCGGAAGGCACCATTGGCATATATTGCCAGCTACACTAAGCACCGACTGCAACACTCTAGATAATTATTTTGTGAGACTTGTGGCTAGTTTTCAGCCTTATTATAGTGAAGCTGCCACGTTCATGTGAAAAGCAGTGATATGTTGTTGGCCACTCATGGATTTAAGTTGGCAAATGCAATCTTAGGGGGCGTTTGGTTGGAAGGAAAGTGGGGGAAAGGAATGGAAAACTCCCTATTTTCCATTCCTTTCCTCTGTTTGGTTCAATCTTTTTAAAAAAAAAAATTCCGAAGGAAAGTTGAATTCCTTCAAATGAAGGAATTCAACTTTCCTTCACAAAATTGATGGAAAGTTCAATTCCTTTGGCAATGGAAAAAATTTTTTTGACCAAAATACCCCTACCCCCTACCCACCCCTACCCCCTACCCAGCCCCTACCCAGTCCCACCCAGCCCCTATGCCCCACCCCCCACCCCCACCCCCTACCCTACCCTACCCCCCACCCCCCACCCCCCCAACGAATTTTTTTTTTTTTAATTTTTTTATTTTTTTTCTCGCTCTACCCTCCCCCACCCTACCCCCCATCCCCACCCCCACAAAAAAAAAAAAAATTATTTTTTTTCTGCCTACCCTCCCCCACCCTACCCCCACCCTACCCCCACCCCCCACCCCCCCCACCCCCCCCCAACCCCACAAAAAATTTTTTTTATTTTTTTTTCTGCCTACCCTCCCCCCACCCCCACGAATTTTTTTTATTTTTTTTCTCGCCTACCCTCCCCCACCCCCCACCCTACCCCCCCCCCACCTCCACGAAAAATTTTTTTTTACTCATTTTGCATACCGCCTACCTACCCCCCCAACCCCCCTCCCAAATTTTTTTTTTTAAAAAAAAGGGTAAATTGGTCATTTTATATGCTTTCATTCCATTCCTATAATTTATATTTTCAAACCAAACATGATTTGTCAAGGAATTGAATGACAATTTCATTTCATTCCGTGTCAACCAAACGGAGGGGGTTGACCAGTTTTTTTCCATTCCAATTCCTTAAGGAATTCAATTCCATTGACAATTCCATTCCTTCACTTTTTTTCCACCGAACCAAACGCCCCCTTACAATTCAAAAGCTGTACGGATCGAAAAGCAGCTTTACACTACTAGAAACTGGGAAAATTCCGTGGATAAACAGTGAATTTCGTGGGTAAAATTGATTTACTCACGGAAATTGTCCGTAGGAGGTCCGTGGATAAATTTTTGTGAGTAATACCC
This sequence comes from Adenophora triphylla var. japonica, assembly GCA_022495995.1. Taxonomy (NCBI): domain Eukaryota; kingdom Viridiplantae; phylum Streptophyta; class Magnoliopsida; order Asterales; family Campanulaceae; genus Adenophora; species Adenophora triphylla. The sequence continues at coordinate 263,494 of JAFEMH010001593.1, read as the reverse complement.
ATGAAATATTTCGTGGATATTACCCACGAAATATCCGTCAAAAGTCAGAAAAATCCTTGGGTAAATAACGAAAAATTCCCACAGAAATTTATCCAATGAAAACTTGCTGGAAGTTACCCACGGAATATTCTGTGGGTAATATTATTATTACCCACGAAAATTTTCGTGGGTAATATTTGTATTATTAATAATTTTAGTATTACCCACAGAATATTTCGTGGGTAATATTCTTATTAAAAATAAAATTTGTATTTATCCACGAAATTTTTCGTGGGTAAATCTTAATATTATTTTATAAAGAATTTTACCCACAAAATATTTCGTGGGTAAGTAATTTAATAGTGTTTTTAATGGATTTTTTATCCAAGGAAAATCCGTGGGTAATATAAAAATTACCCACGAAAATTTTCGTGGGTAATTTTATCAGAATTGGAAAAAAAATGAAAATTGCCCACGAAAATTTCGTGGGTAATTTTATCAAAATTGAAAAAAAAATATTTGAAAATTCAAAAAATCACCTATAAAAGCCAAAAGGCCACCTGTGCTAAAAATCTAATCCCATAATATATAACATTCACACCATCCATACAAACAATATACTCCCTCCGTCCCGCTAATATTAGCACAAACACTGTTTGCGCGGGAATTAAGGAATATGATATTTTAATAAAATGTTGTGAGTGTAAAAGAATGAGTGGAGAGAGAATGAGTGGAGGGTGTAATAAATTATAATGGTGTTGTGAGTATTAAAATAATGTAGGAGAGAGAATGAGTGGGGTTGGGTGAATATTTTATTAATATAAAGTTTCCTTTTTGGGAGTGTGCGGATATTAGCGGGACGCCCAAAAAGGAAAGTGTGCTAATATTAGCGGGACGGAGGGAGTATACAATTCTTAAACAATCTCAAAACAATTTATTCCAAACCAAATAAAACATTAACGTACAAATCTCTAAAAAATATATCATATTACAAACCAAAAAAATAAAGTCTAGTAGTTAAGTTACCACTCCAAACCAAATAAAAACAAGTCAAATTCAACTTTTACGACTCTGGGTGTTGTTACCACCATGACCACTCCTGCGCCCACTTCCACTCAAAGTTCCATTCGAATTTAAATATGGTTCAATAGAAGAGTTAGAGTTATTACCACTAGGAGGCTGTTGTTGATGCTGTTCGAGCATAGATCTCATCATTTCTTGCATTTGTTGATGCATCTTTTGCTCCATTTCTTGCCGCATTTGTTCCTTTTCTTGTTGCATCGGTGTAAGTAATGGAGGCCGCTGGCTTGGAAGCTCGTCAATTGCCGTGAAATCAAAGAGCCTCGCCGTCGAGTAGAGAGGGAGCTCTCGTAAATGGGAGCTCGTCAATCGCCGTCGCGCCGAGGAGAGATCGTAAAACGTACAGAGGGAGAAAACAGGAATTAATTAGTGATGGGCGCTCGTGTTATTTATATAAAATCTTACTACGAAAATTTCAGATTACCCACGGAAATATCCGTGGATATTACTCACGGAAAATATTCCGTGGATATTACACACGGACATTTCAGTTTACCCATGAAATTATTCCGTGGGTATTACTCACAGACAATTTCGTGCGTAATATCTATGGAATATATTCCGTGGGTAATACTTACGGAAATTTTAGATTACCCACGAAAATTTCCGTGGGTATTACCCACGGATGATTTTCCGTAGATATTATCCCGGAATATTTTCCGTGAGTAATTAATTCCATTACCCACGGAAATTCCGTTGGAAATACCCACGGAAACTATTTCGTGGGTAATGTAAACGTTTACCCACGGAATTTCCGTGGGAAAAAATTTGATTTTTTTTTTAAATTTGAGTTTTTCAATCCGTGGGTAATTAGTTTATTTCCGTGGGTAATATTGACGGAATATTCCGTGGGTAATTTTCCGTGAGTAATCTGACAGATTCTAGTAGTGTTAGTAATTAGTAATTTATGCACTGAACCTATTCCACAATAACACATGTTATGAGAGAAGGCACTTTAACCAGGAATACTTTGTGTGGAGAGTGCAGGTGCTTCACAGTATGAAGGTTTATATAAACTCTAATGTGGTCTAGGGTACAGATTGTGAAACTATAAGTTTTTATGATACACGGACCAATCAGTTATCAAATCTTCTTTTAGTAAATCAGGGACATGTGAAATTTCAAGGCATTGGCACCAACCTAAAGAGTTTAAATTTCGAAGGTTTGCAACCATTAGCTGATCATAGGAAGCCTGTCAATTACCATTATAATTGTAAGCTATGGTGGTTTAGCGTGCCAATCACCAAGGTTTATTCAAACTTGGTTTAATTTCATTTTCAACCATTGTACTTTACTCCAACTTTCACTTCAACCACTATACTTTGTTTTTAGCACGAAAACCACAAAAGTTTTGGAAAACTATCACTTTAGCCACAAATTCGTGCCTAACCCGTGGCTAATTCGTTCCTTAATTTGCGAATTTGTGGCTAAAATGATAGTTTTCCAAAACTTGTGATTTTCGTGCTAAAAACAAAGTATAGTGGTTGAAGTGAAAGTCGAGGTAAAGTACAATGATTGAAAATGAAATTAAACCTTCAAACTTTTATGCTGATAGAAGGAAGAAGCACTCGGACACAAAAGAAGCAGAATAACAAATAATGAAAACAAAAATGAGGAATAATTCTAGCAATAATTTGAACATTAGTGATAGGCTTAATCGCAGGCCTACAAATTACTACAAGGACTCCTAAAAATGTAGATAGTGAAAGTCCAGGATCGATCTCAGGGAACAGTATTGATTACGAACTAGTCACGGACAATGGGGGATTTGTTTGTTTTTTGAATTACTTCCTAAGAACATAAATTAAACTAATTAAGAGTGAAAACAATGATTGAGAAACACTTCAGATTTGATTTCAATCCCCACCTAATTATGCAATTATCATTGATACCACTTTTCAATGCCACCCTATTCACCTGATCACGAGATATATTTCAATCTCTGTTCCTTCTTTCAGATTAGTTGCTAGCAGTGGCACACTCACTAGAAACCCTAATTAATAAATTGATCTGACTGGCACAGTCTAGATCGCAGAATTAACTGATGAACGATTTAAGGAACTAAGACCAAGAACGCTTTCTACAATTATTTCATATAGATAAACGTCTAATTTTACCCACTTAACAATTCACCATGGCACATGCATAAATCGAAAAGATGCTACTCATGAATTCCTACACTGGCACAGTAATAGAGAATTCTAGCAGAGATTCATAAACAGAATAAATGAATTGGCCAAATCCACAAACCCTAGTTATAAATCTAAATTAAGCACAAGTAAAATTATGAATAGGAAAAACAAATTGAAAAGAACAATACCTCAAATTGATAATTAGGGGTTCAATCAATCAAATCCAAAGTCAAGGATTTTAAGCTTCCATGGATGTCTCAAGCTTTCTCTAGAAAAATAATAACTAAAAGATGGAACCCTAAAATAAAATTCTAAAAGAGTTTATATACTCCTCTTTAAAACTAAACCTAAAAATAATAAACTAAAACCAATAATAAAAATAATAACAAAAGAAATAGAAAAAGAAAATAAAATAAATCACTCCTCTGCTGGTCCGTACAATTGCCTTGGTCAACTTCCTTCTCGGTCAACAATGCTGATTTCATGCCTTGCCTTGAATAATTTCATAATAAATCACAATTACCTCCTTGGTCTCCACGTGCCCAGTCAATGCCTGGAAACTTGAAAGTGAAAATTCAAATTCCCAATTCTCTTCTTTTTACTTTAGTCACCCAGCTTCTCATATCTCTGCATAGTTTGGTCCTTGAAACTTCACCAATTTGAAAACAGTCTTCCGCTCCAATAATTTGACTTTGACTCCGAGAGGGAATTACATCCGAATAAAAAATAAAACACTCAATTATCCTCGGATTACAATTAAATCCCAAAAATCTATTTTAGTCGAAAATTACATAAAACTAATCTAGATACATCAAAATAATGGTAAAATGTCTAGAAAATTAGGGAAATAATGTATACAAAATCCGCCACATCAAATTCCCCCACGCTTAGACCATTACTCGTCCCTGAGTAATATCCTAACCCCACTCTAAGCACCGGTCTAATTAGCGTAGCATGGGAGGAAAAATGATCCCTAATCTCCTCTACACCTCCTCATCAAAAGTCAACACAATCAACCAACTCAATCAACGTACTCGGAGAATGGAACTCAGCTCCTTATCACTCCAAACATAACAATAGTACCAATGGCCTTAGCTCGACCCCAACTCCAAATATGCAAAAACGGGACATCCAAGCTAAGGCCCACACATCAAAAAGCCAGGGGGAACTAAAGATGTCCTAATTTTCCCCCACGCTTATCTCGCACTACAATCTCCCTCGAAAATGAAGTCAATGCCCAAGCAAAGACTTACCTCGTTCAATTCACCAACACCCCTTATAACACCAAAAAGAAATACGAGGATTTTCTATCCTAACGCCTCTAATCCTCCCTCCTACGCCAAAAGAAACAATCCTACCCTACGCTCCAATCCTCCCTTATGACTCCAACACCGGTGATATAAAGATATGAAAGTGTTTCACTCACTCACCTTTTTCCTAGGTGCCGTTTCCGGTTTTCACCTAGACTCTCGTTGTTTTTGTTTTTTTTTTAACACACTCTTTCCTTTTGCCTAAGTGCCCTCTCGGGTTTTCACTTAGCCTCTCATTTTTTTCATTTTTTTTTTTTTTTTTAATTTTGATAAATAAAAAATAAAACAGCATAAACAACAACAAACATGTACCCCACCCCCTCACTAAATCATGCATAGTCCCATATGCATCAGAGAAGTACAATAAAAGTAAGACAGGGATAGGGATACCTCTCGGCACTACTGAGGCGGCCTAAACTGATAGTCCCACGAAAACTGCTGACTGGAGCTGCTCTCTGGAAATGGCCATCTCTGCCATCTCCCGTCATCATACTGTGGTGCCATGCGCACCATATAATCGTGAAGCTGCTCCTGACGGTCCATAGTAATGGCAAACTGCGAATCCATACGAGCCATCAAACGATCTACGCCACTATCACCAAGACTCGCGGCCCCAGAACCAACATCTTCAGTCTCCTCCATGTAATCATCATCATCATCATCGTCGTCCTCCTCAACATAATCAGCTTCCTCCTCAACATGCTCCTCAACAACTCTAGCATTCATCCCTCTTACCTCCCTCTTATTGCTTTTAAGAGAGTCTCGAGAGATAGGTCTAATTATCTTCAACTGCTCACCCCCAAAGTTCCACTGAACCCCCGCAGCCTTTACTAAACCGGAAATCAATGAAGGGCGGAAATCCATTCCGTTTATTCTCTCCCACAGCTTGCATATTATCTGAAATGATGTGCCCCAAAGAAATCTGTCCTCCGTTGATAATCAAATGAATCAATAATGCATGCTTCCACGGAACTCTCAAATGTTGCTTTGTCGGAAGGATCCTATAGCATACCAATTTGTTCACTCCCTTTGCCACCACGTTAAAATGAGTCTCATTCACATACTTGGGCGAACCATCCGGGTTGTAAGTCCATTGGAGTCGATTACCCTCCAACGTCCTAGCCACATCCGCAAAATATATCCTCCAATCCCCATTTGTTGCTTTAAAATACTCGCATTCCTCCCTTTTCACTCTAGGAAGCCCGTAAACTTTATTAACATCCTCACTTCTGAATTTAATCGTCTTCCCCCTCACAAACGAATGCTCTCGGTCCATGGGGAGTTTGTTCATATTCGAATAAAACTCTTTCACCATCAAGCTATTACCCTCCTCTATAGGTTCGTCACAAAACTTTTGCCACCTTCGAAACCCAAATTTATCAATAAGCCCAAAAGAACCAATGTGAAACTGTCTCTCCGCAATTATGGACCTATTCGTATTGAAATAAAAATAATTTTGGGACATGTAGTAATTAAACCTCGAGGAATCGTGGGGATCCTCTCACGGCGGAGACGGGCTCAGAGGTGGGGAGGAACAATAGATAAACTCTCATCAACCTTTTGCTTTTTCTTACCTCCCTTTTTCGATTGTTCTTTTGTTTTTCCCATATTCAGTTCAATATATCACCACAACAAAACAATTCAATAAAGTATCACCCACCAAAAAAAAAACAACAGCCAAAACCAAACCAAAACCAAATTGCAGTCCAAATAAAGAGGAGAAGTAATTCGGACCTTTCAACTTTCTGAAGAAATCCCACCGGAAGATTCAACCTTCGCCGGAAAACTCAAGGCTTGGGAATGACTTCGCACAGATTTGAACAAGGGTTGGAGAAGAAAACTGCCCGGAATTGACGAGGGGCCGGCAAATCTGAAGTTTTAGGATGGGGGATGCTGTTTGGTGGTGGGTTAGAGGTTCCGGTGGAGAAGCTTGTTCCATCTATAGAGAAGGCACCGGAGCTTGAGTTGAAGGTTCTCCCTGAGCACCTTAAGTATGTTTATCTAGGTGAGGGAGAGACGCTTCCGGTAGTGATTTCTGTGCGCTTTGACTGGAGGATCAAGAGAAGAGGTTGATTGAGGTGATCCGAGAGCGGAAATCTGCGATTGGTTGGACTATTGCCGATCTCAAGGGCATTAGTCCATCTTTGTGTATGCACCGGATCAACCTAGAGGAGGGTGCGAAGCCAGTGAGACAACCACAGCGGAGGCTTAACCCGCCAATGATGGAGGCGGTAAAGAAAGAGGTCCTGAAGCTACTACAGATGGGGATCATCTATCCCATCTCAGACAGTAAGTGGGTGAGCCCCACACAGTGTGTGCCCAAGAGGGGCGGAATCACAGTATCCCACAATCAGAAGGGAGAGTTGGTTCCAACCCGGGAGCAAACGGGGATTCGCGTGTGCATTGATCTCCGACGGTTGAATGAGGTAACTCTTAAAGATCATTTCCCCTCCCCTTTATTGATCGATGTTGGAAAGGTTAGCGGAAGGGGCGTATTTTTGTTTTCTTGATGGTTTTTCCGGGTATTTTCAAATACCTATAGCCCCGGAAGACCAAGAGAAAACTACATTTACTTGCCCCTTCGGCACTTTTGCCTATCGGAGAATGCCATTTGGATTGTGTAATGCACCTGGAACTTTTCAACGGTGCATGATGAGTATATTCTCCGATTTTGTGGAAAGATTTATGGAAGTTTTCATGGATGACTTCACTGTCCATGGAGACTCGTTTGATGAATGCCTTGCTCATTTAGGACTAGTGTTGGATAGATGCATTGAAACAAATTTGGTCCTAAATTTTGAAAAATGTCATTTTATGGTCGAGCAAGGCATTGTGTTAGGTCATGTTGTGTCGAAAAAGGGTATTGAAGTTGACAAAGCTAAGATTGATGTCATTTCTTCACTTCCTTACCCTACCAACGTGCGTGAAGTCCGGTCTTTTCTTGGTCATGCCGGGTTTTACCGGAGGTTTATAAAGGACTTCTCAAAGATTGCTTCACCTCTATGCACCCTGTTGCAGAAAGAGGTTGATTTTAATTTTGATGATATTTGCAAGCAATCTTTTGATGAGTTGAAGTCTAGGTTGACAACCACCCCCATTATTCAAGAACCCAATTGGTCTCGTCCCTTTGAGATCATGTGTGATGCTAGTGATTATGCCGTGGGGGCGGTTTTGGGTCAAAAAGTGGAGCGTGCCTCGCATGTAATTTACTATGCGTCTATGACCTTGAATGGGGCACAAAGAAACTACTCCACTACAGAAAAAGAGATGTTGGCGGTAGTCTTTGCATTAGAAAAATTTAGGTCCTACTTGTTGGGCACTAAAATCATTGTTTACACCGACCACGCTGCTCTTAAGTACTTGATGTCTAAAAAAGAGGCTAAACCGAGACTCATTCGGTGGATTCTCTTGTTGAGTGAGTTTGATATAGAGGTAAAGGATAAAAAGGGGGCTGAAAATTTAGTTGCCGATCATTTGAGTCGCCTTGTAATGGAGGAGGATAAGCCTTATAAACAAGCCCCAATTCGGGGTGAGTTTCCTGATGAGGTTCTTTGGGCAGTTAGTTCAGCGGCTCCTTGGTATGCGGACTTGGTCAATTTTCTCGTCTCTAATAAATTTCCTCCGGGAATGTCAAAATCTAAAAGAGACAAAGTCCATAGTGATGCCAAGTATTATGTGTGGGATGAGCCCAACTTGTGGAGGCATTGTGCCGACCAAGTCATTCGGAGGTGTATTCCCGATAGTGAGGTGTCCTCTATTCTCAAATTTTGTCATGAGCATGCGTGTGGTGGTCATTTTGGTGTGAACAAGACCGCTAGAAAAGTCTTGGAGTGTGGCTTCTTTTGGCCTACTTTGTTCCGGGATGCGGCCACGTTTTGTCAGTCGTGTGATAGGTGCCAAAGGGTTGGTAATATTGGGCGCCGTAATGAAATGCCACAAACTCTTATCGTGAATTGTGAAATCTTTGATGTATGGGGAATAGACTTTATGGGTCCGTTCCCTAATTCTTGTGGGTTTGTGTACATTTTACTTGCGGTTGACTATGTGTCCAAATGGGTGGAAGCCATCCCTACACGCACCGATGATTCAAAAGTAGTGGTCAACTTCCTTAGGAGCAATATTACGTATCGGTTTGGGATGCCAAGGGCCATTATAAGTGACAGGGGGACACATTTTTGCAATAAGACAGTCGAAGCTCTTGTCAAGAAATATCACATCACCCATAAGGTGTCGACTGCTTATCACCCCCAAACAAATGGCCAAGCCGAGGTATCTAATAGAGAGATAAAATCCATCCTTGAAAAAACTGTGAACCCGAATAGAAAGGATTGGAGTCAAAGGCTTGATGATGTGTTGTGGGCTTTCCTGATCGCATACAAGACACCGATTGGTATGTCACCATATCGGTTGGTGTTTGGTAAACCTTGCCATTTGCCGGTTGAGCTTGAACACAAAGCCTATTGGGCGATCAAAAAGTTCAACTTGAATTTGGAGGGTTCCGGTGAGGAGCGAAAATTGCATTTGAGTGAATTGGATGAGATTAGGAGGGATGCGTATGAGAACAACCTCCTTTATAAGGAGCGAGCGAAGATTTGGCATGATAAAATGATAATTAGAAAGGACTTTAAGGTGGGTCAAAAGGTCCTTCTTTTTAATTCCCGTCTTCGTTTGTTTCCGGGCAAGTTGAGGTCCCGGTGGACCGGTCCTTATGTGGTGAGGGAGGTGTCCCCGCTTGGTACAGTGGTAATCTCAAGTCCTAATGAGGACAAAGGCTTCAAAGTGAATGGTCAACGGTTAAAACCGTATTTTGAAAATGAAGTGGTGAATACCGCGAGTTTGGAGGAAATTGATCTCCAAGACACGGTATATGTTTGATAAACTGTGGGTTCGAGTCTTGTCAAAGACTTTAAAAGTTGATGCTAGCCGGGGGCTTTCCCGGCGTTTGGTCTAGCTAAAGACGTTAAAGACGGGCGGCTAACCGGGAGGCAACCCGGGATTATTTGCTTATTACTGATTTTTCTGTACATTATGTTTTTGATTTTTCTATTTTTATTTATGTTTAGTACAGGTGCTGCTAAAGGTATTTTCTTGGTGGTTTTGTGCAGGGTGAGCAAGGGAGAAAGGAGCAAAAATCATTGGGGCCTGTGTTCTTAAAAAAAAAAAAAAAAAGAAAAGAAAAATTGAGGAGCACGCCCCATTTTCATGAGGCGCCGGCCTCAGCAACAGAAAGATGGGCCGGTGTCAACAAAGTCCAGGCGCACGCCCTATTTTGGCCAAGCGGCCGCCTCAAGGGCCGGAGGAGAGGCCAGAATTCGAGCAGCTGATGCGGCCGCCCCGTCCCATTGGTGCGCCCGCCTAGAGCCGGCAGTGTAAGGCCAAAAAGAAGTCTAAGGCGCGCGCCTCGTTCCACCCGTGCGGCCGCCTCGAGCTTGTTAATCCCAGGCCAAGTCTCGGCCAACGAAGCGCACGCCTCACCCCTCCATGGGCGCCCGCCTGGCGAGCCCGGCAGCTATGCAAACGGGTCGGGTTAGGTTTGATTTGGATCGAGGTATAAAGATTGATTTGGGTCGTCGTTTTTATCATAAACAACAACACAACCCAGCCTACCCGTTCTTTTTCTCTCTCAAATCTCTCTAAACCCTCTAAAAAAAAAATTCCGGCCATAGCACCCTTTAAATCCGGCGAATATTCCCTATTCCACCCAAATCCCACCACCAAACAGCACCCCCATCCTAAAACTTCAGATTTGCCGGCCCCTCGTCAATTCCGGGCAGTTTTCTTCTCCAACCCTTGTTCAAATCTGTGCGAAGTCATTCCCAAGCCTTGAGTTTTCCGGCGAAGGTTGAATCTTCCGGTGGGATTTCTTCAGAAAGTTGAAAGGTCCGAATTACTTCTCCTCTTTATTTGGACTGCAATTTGGTTTTGGTTTGGTTTTGGCTGTTGTTTTTTTTTTGGTGGGTGATACTTTATTGAATTGTTTTGTTGTGGTGATATATTGAACTGAATATGGGAAAAACAAAAGAACAATCGAAAAAGGGAGGTAAGAAAAAGCAAAAGGTTGATGAGAGTTTATCTATTGTTCCTCCCCCACCCCTCGGAGCCCGTCTCCGCTGTGAGGATCCCCACGATTCCTCGAGGTTTAATTACTACATGTCCCAAAATTATTTTTATTTCAATACGAATAGGTCCATAATTGCGGAGAGACAGTTTCACATTGGTTCTTTTGGGCTTATTGATAAATTTGGGTTTCGAAGGTGGCAAAAGTTTTGTGACGAACCTATAGAGGAGGGTAATAGCTTGATGGTGAAAGAGTTTTATTCGAATATGAACAAACTCCCCATGGACCGAGAGCATTCGTTTGTGAGGGGGAAGACGATTAAATTCAGAAGTGAGGATGTTAATAAAGTTTACGGGCTTCCTAGAGTGAAAAGGGAGGAATGCGAGTATTTTAAAGCAACAAATGGGGATTGGAGGATATATTTTGCGGATGTGGCTAGGACGTTGGAGGGTAATCGACTCCAATGGACTTACAACCCGGATGGTTCGCCCAAGTATGTGAATGAGACTCATTTTAACGTGGTGGCAAAGGGAGTGAACAAATTGGTATGATATAGGATCCTTCCGACAAAGCAACATTTGAGAGTTCCGTGGAAGCATGCATTATTGATTCATTTGATTATCAACGGAGGACAGATTTCTTTGGGGCACATCATTTCAGATAATATGCAAGCTGTGGGAGAGAATAAACGGAATGGATTTCCGTACCCTTCATTGATTTCCGGTTTAGTAAAGGCTGCGGGGGTTCAGTGGAACTTTGGGGGTGAGCAGTTGAAGATAATTAGACCTATCTCTCGAGACTCTCTTGAAAGCAATAAGAGGGAGGTAAGAGGGATGAATGCTAGAGTTGTTGAGGAGCATGTTGAGGAGGAAGCTGATTATGTTGAGGAGGACGACGATAATGATGATGATGATTACATGGAGGAGACTGAAGATGTTGGTTCTGGGGCCGCGAGTCTTGGTGATAGTGGCGTAGATCGTTTGATGGCTCCTATGGATTCGCAGTTTGCCATTACTATGGACCGTCAGGAGCAGCTTCACGATTATATGGTGCGCATGGCACCACAGTATGATGACGGGAGATGGCAGAGATGGCCATTTCCAGAGAGCAGCTCCAGTCAGCAGTTTCCGTGGGACTATCAGTTCAGGCCGCCTCAGTAGTGCCGAGAGGTATCCCTATCCCTGTCTTACTTTTATTGTACTTCTCTGATGCATATGGGACTATGCATGATTTAGTGAGGGGGTGGGGTACATGTTTGTTGTTGTTTATGCTGGTTTTTTTTTATTTGATAGGCTTAATCGCAGGCCTACAAATTACTACAAGGACTCCTAAAAATGTAGATAGTGAAAGTCCAGGATCGATCTCAGGGAACAGTATTGATTACGAACTAGTCACGGACAATGGGGGATTTGTTTGTTTTTTTGAATTACTTCCTAAGAACATAAATTAAACTAATTAAGAGTGAAAACAATGATTGAGAAACACTTCAGATTTGATTTCAATCCCCACCTAATTATGCAATTATCATTGATACCACTTTTCAATGCCACCCTATTCACCTGATCACGAGATATATTTCAATCTCTGTTCCTTCTTTCAGATTAGTTGCTAGCAAAAGGGCACACTCACTAGAAACCCTAATTAATAAATTGATCTGACCGGCACGCCTAGATCGCACTAATCGATGAACGATTTAAGGAACTAAGACCAAGAACGCTTTCTACAATTATTTCATATAGATAAACGTCTAATTTTACCCACTTAACAATTCACCATGGCACATGCATAAATCGAAAAGATGCTACTCATGAATTCCTACACTGGCACAGTAATAGAGAATTCTAGCAGAGATTCATAAATAGAATAAATGAATTGGCCAAATCCACAAACCCTAGTTATAAATCTAAATTAAGCACAAGTAAAATTATGAATAGGAAAAACAAATTGAAAAGAACAATACCTCAAATTGATAATTAGGGGTTCAATCAATCAAATCCAAAGTCAAGGATTTTAAGCTTCCATGGATGTCTCAAGCTTTCTCTAGAAAAATAATAACTAAAAGATGGAACCCTAAAATAAAATTCTAAAAGAGTTTATATACTCTTTAAAACTAAACCTAAAAATAATAAACTAAAACCAATAATAAAAATAATAACAAAAGAAATAGAAAAAGAAAATAAAATAAATCACTCCTCCGGCCGGGTCCGTACAATTGCCTTGGTCAACTTCCTTCTCGGTCAACAATGCTGATTTCATGCCTTGCCTTGAATAATTTCATAATAAATCACAATTACCTCCTTGGTCTCCACGTGCCCAGTCAATGCCTGGAAACTTGAAAGTGAAAATTCAAATTCCCAATTCTCTTCTTTTTACTTTAGTCACCCAGCCTTCTCATATCTCTGCTGACTTGGTCCTTGAAACTTCACCAATTTGAAAAACAGTCTTCCGCTCCAATAATTTGACTTTGACTCCGAGAGGGAATTACATCCGAATAAAAAATAAAACACTCAATTATCCTCGGATTACAATTAAATCCCAAAAATCTATTTTAGTCGAAAATTACATAAAACTAATCTAGATACATCAAAATAATGGTAAAATGTCTAGAAAATTAGGGAAATAATGTATACAAAATCCGCCACATCAATTAGCATTCATTTCCTGCCGAGTACCAAGGAGTTTCGCTAAATACAACCTAACAGTTAGACTTCTACGTGTTGGTTTATATTCTGATATCACGCTGCAAACTGTAGGTCTGACTTTCACCTGATGAAAGTGCGTTTATAGAGAAATGTGGATTAGGAAAGATGGCAGATGGTACTAGGCAGAGACTAAGTGGTAGTGCCTCTACCAAATAAATCAGTTTTGAGCTTTTCCTTGAAGGAAGAGTCGGATTTTTAGGTTTACAAGGAAGATTTGTTGACTTCGGTTGATGGTAAGCAAGCAATCGGGATCTTTTGTTATTGTTAAGTGAGCAAGTTGGCTTAATGCTTAAGATGTTTGGGTAGAGACTCAACTATGTATATCAAGCCTTAACACTTTCCCTCACGTGTGACCTGTCCAAACGTGGAGAGTTCAGTAAACATGCCACTCTAGGGCATCACAAATCAAATAGGGTGCAATTATGCACTCACAATGGTTTGGGTAACAAAAGCAAGTGGGATTACTTGAACCCAAGACCATGTTGCACCAAACATTTGGTACAATGTTTGATAACGCGAACCGAAGTTATATGAGAATGAGAGGAATGACTGAACGGAATTTAAGAAAACAAGACGGGATTTAAACCCTCAATAATAGTTGCTCATCAGCAAAACTATTTTCATAAAAATCAAAAATCAAAAGCTCCTAATACAAGAGCTCTGCGGCTGTTTAAATACTAATCCTAAGATTATTCTAGAACCCTACCCAAAATAAACCTAATTAAAAATCAATCAACATATTAGTAAAATAACAATCCGAAATTACCAGCCAATGACAAAAAGAAACAATCAATTGGAATAAGGAAACAATCAACGGCCAAACCAAACCAACGCTGAAGCCCGAAACAGCCCTTTGCTGAAGTTCCTTCGGATGGCCAGGCGCCGCACTGGTAGTTCATGAGGCGCCCGCCTCAAGCCCGGTGTACCTCCTCGTTTGTTGCTTGCTTGCTGCTGCGTTGTTACGCATCGAAGCCCATGGCCTCATCCCCGCAACCGTTGTATCATCTCTCCCCTTCTTAGAAAAATTCGACCTCGAATTTGAGTTGTTGCTCTTGGAAATTCATCAAGAATTTTACGCTTCAATTGTCGACGAACTTTAAACTTCACAAAACTTGTCATTACATCCATCCAATCAGCCCAATGAACTTGGGTAAAGGCTTCAACAAATAATTTTCTGATGTGAAAAGATGAAGAAACCCCTGACTCACGAACAGCAAAAGGATCATCATACAACAGACCTCTTCTTGTTGCCTCAAATCCTAACAACAACCCGTCACTTGAAAAATAAGACCCAAGTTGATTGCCCTGCCGCAACCCTTGTTCTTGCCTCATGCACGGCAATGGTTTCTACTGGGTCAAAACCCTCAAAATCTTCTTCATAATTATCGTCATCAAAGATTGGTGGTTTTGACCAATCAATGACAACGTCGGGACCCGTCGAATCAACAAAGCAATCCACGGTAACAGGATTCAATCGGTCACAAAACTCGTCAAGAGTCAGAGGATCGGCCTCTCTCTTGCACTCAAGTTCGTGATCACGATCGAAAGGATAGATATCCTCATCATCATCAGACCACAGATCTGACTCCGAGCCCTCTTCATCAGACGATACGTCTGAATCCGAGTCCTCCAACTGCGCTAGTTGTCGTTGGATTCGTCGACCCTCCACCCGATCAAAGTATCTTTGGAGTTCTCGAATCTCGGAACGCAACAAACGGAGTTTGAGATCTTGAATCTTTCTTCGCAGTTCGTCCTTCTTGATTTCATATAGGTCACGTTCGTGATGGGGATCGTATGCCTGGGGCTTCGCTTCACGAACCCTTCTACGAACACCATGAACACCATGACCACGCCTTCGTTCAGTCATCAATTCAACCAGGAAACTGATACCAAATGATAACGCGAACCGAAGTTATATGAGAATGAGAGGAATGACTAAACGGAATTTAAGAAAACAAGACGGGATATAAACCCTCAATAATAGTTGCTCATCAGCAAAAAATATTTTCATAAAAATCAAAAATCAAAAGCCCCTAATACAAGAGATCTGCGGCTGTTTAAATACTAATCCTAAGATTATTCTAGAACCCTACCCAAAATAAACCTAATTAAAAATCAATCAACATATTAGTAAAATAACAATCCGAAATTACCAGCCAATGACAAAAGGAAACAATCAATTGGAATAAGGAAACAATCAACGGCCAAACCAAACCAACGCTGAAGCCCGAAACTTGACCCTTTCTTTGAAGTTCCTTCGGATGGCCAGGCGCCCGCCTAGTAGTTCATGAGGCGCCCGCCTCAAGCCCAGTGTACCTCCTCGTTTGTTGCTTGCTGCTGCTGCGTTGTTCTGCATCGAAGCCCATGGCCTCATCCCCTGCAACTGTATCAATGTTAAGTTACCAACTCATCGAAATGCTTAAGATGTTAGAGAGGGACTCAAGTACATATATTGAACCTTCAAATTTATTTACCTTTTGAGTATGAAGGCCAAATGTCTCAGGTGATACAGGGAAAAACAACGATAAGTTGACCTCCCCCCCCCCCTCCCGTTCTTAAAACTTATGTTCACTTTTTCCCGTGAACATGAAGGTAAATGGACACTTGTCATGAACAAAAATAGGGTAGAGTTACGTGAATTCATGTGAATAGTAACAAGAGATAAAGATGACAACGGCCTCAAGCACCGCTGAGAATAACTCCCTTGAAAATAGCCTCAATTAGAGAGTAGACTGTTTCTAGGTTTGATGGACTCCTTCACAAGTCTCTTCCTTTGGGATGTGAACTGTTCTGAGACTGGTTCCTGGATTTTTAGAAACTCTATGTATGGCCTAAGTGCCAGGAGTTGGCTAAAGAGGACTCACCAAATCCTTTGTTCTTATGTACTACTTCCTCTGTCCCAAATTGAATGACCATTTTTGTCCTAAAATGAATGACCTTTTGAAACTTCTCTATCAAAAAACTGTCCCTAACTGTTTTTTTTTCTTCAATAGTTCATTATATTTTTGCAAAACCAAAATTTTGAAAGTGAATAGAAAGAATGTTTATGATTTTTTTCTTTTAAAAATCAACATTTTCAAAATGCCCTTAATTGCAACATGGTCATTCATTTTGGGACGGAGGGAGTAGTAGTATAAATTACCATTAGTGATCGTCTACTCTTCAAGTTGGTCATTCCTCTAAAACCTCGAGCCATTGAAGCGAGGTCCAATGTGTCGGTTCTAATATGCATTATTTCGTATTTCCCATGCGTATGTGGGGGGACAAACTGTTTCAAGAATATGCACAAACCAAAGGGGGTGCAAGGAAAATTGACATATTTTCGAGAAATCTGTATGTTGGATTGCTTCCAACCCAGGACTACAATGTTAAGTCACGCTATCATTTTTATATTGAATACAGGTTAAGAGATAGAGAGTTGAGACATGAGCTGGTGCGGTTGCCCCTTTAAGTTTCTTAATAAAACTTCTGTTTGCAAACTGAACCACCTGCCACTTCCAGTTATTGGTCCCAATCTTGAATTGAGCCTAAGAAGAATTTACATCAGTTAATTGTTGATGTCGAAAATTCCGGAAAATAGTTTCAGATGGTTTATGTTTAAGCTTGGCTAATTTTAATAAGCCTCCAACAATTAGCTCCGTGAGTTTTGCTTGGAAGAGTCAAGGTTAGAGTTTTATGTTGTGAATGAATCTAGGGTTTATAGCTATGGAATATAGTTGAGAGCAAGTTTCTCATGTATGGTACCAAAGAACGAAGGAATGCAAAGTGACACTTGTTGGAGTGCTTTGCTAAAGTCGGGCACAATTTTGAGAGCTACAAATGTGTCGTAAGTTTATGGCCTTTTTTTTTTTTTTTTAATAATAGTGTGTATGAGCTTAGAGTTTTAGTGAGTGAGTAATGACAACTGAAGCTACTGGATTCTATTGCTGTACAAGCTATCTTTAGATAGATTAATGTATGTTGTGAAGCTGAATAATTTCCGCATGCTTTTATCTTTAAAAGCCAAATTTATTCCATTATTTTTTTCGTGGACGTATGATTAGCAAAAATCCTGACCTAAGCATCCCTTTCAACGATTGAACGGGAGGTGTTATAAAAATAATTACCACCTCCTTCAACTTTGTAAATGGGAGATAGAGGTTTCTCTTTGTCATATTTTTGAATGTTATGTAGGTCATTTTGAACATTTCAAAGATTCAAATGCTGCGAGGGAATCCTTAAGAATGTAGGCTGGTTAATTATGTCATTGAGCTTTTCTCGTATCAAAGTTACTATTTCTTCCGTTTCGAAATGATAGTCCAACGTTAATTTCCATGGACAACTTAATTAAACTTTGTTTATAATTTTATAAATATCTAATTATTCTTATGCAGTTCTAAAGCGTGTTATTGATATTGTTAGATATACGTGTCAACTATTGTTATTTCAGCCACCAATCGGAGAAGATAGAGTTGGTGAACTGGGCAAATGGAAAGCGAGGGAGATAAAAGTTTCGGGGAGAAGCTGGGATGTGAACAGCGTAGACATATTGATGCAGTCCGTATGGGTACCCTTTAGTGCATCGTATGGG
Source organism: Adenophora triphylla var. japonica (assembly GCA_022495995.1). Lineage (NCBI taxonomy): Eukaryota > Viridiplantae > Streptophyta > Magnoliopsida > Asterales > Campanulaceae > Adenophora > Adenophora triphylla. The sequence continues at coordinate 245,663 of JAFEMH010001593.1, read as the reverse complement.
AGCAAGCAAAGGGACATCAACAAGTTCAGCCCATGTCTTCTTTGTCCAAGTTCAGCCGTTTATTACTAGTACTTATCCTACAATAAATCCTCTATTAATTCATGTTTTGACTCATCCAAATAAGTAGTGTTTTGCCTTCTAAAGTAGCCTATAAATAGCACAGTCTAAGGAGTTTCAAGGTAGCCTTGTTTGATTAATAAAAATATTGAATTATATCATTTTGCTGCAGTTCATACTGCATCACATATCAGCAGCTGGACTTGGTTGGTTTTCTTTGGGTTTGAAAGGTGAAGCTACCTTGACATTGTGGACATTTGATGGTGTCAACATAACTTTACGAGAACCTTTGGTTTTTGACCGGGCTCGGACTTTAGAGAGACCTGGATTTTTGCTGCCCAAGTCTATTTCAGATGCCATTGCCAAGCAGACCAAGTCTGAATCTAAAAAAAAAGAGATGATCTTGAAGAAGAAGAAGAAGAAGAAAGTGAGTTAACCCTTGCTTGAAGAAACAAGCTGACTAGTTATGACAGTTATAGGTGTGATATAGCGAACTAAGGTTATATGATAAACTTAGGAATGACTGAACGGAATTGAGAATACAAGACGGGATTTCAACCCTCAGTAATTGCTCACAGCAATACAAATTTCATAATTCAATATCAAAGTCTACTTTAAAATAAAACCCTACCATTGTTTAAATACTACTCTAAGATTATTCTAGAACACTACCAAAATTAACCTAATTAAAATCAATCAAAATATTAGTAAAATAACAGTCCTAAAATACCATCAAATGAAATAAGGAAACAACTAAATCAGAAAAGGAAACAGCAGCTGCGTTGCTGATGTTTTGCCTGGCTACCAGGCGCCCGCCTGGGGTGTCTTGATGCGCCCGCCCCACTTCCAGAGACTGCCTCCTCTGTTTTCTGCCATTGCTTCCTTCTGCCTCGTACCTGCATCATCTCTCCCCTTCTTAGAAAAATTCGACCTCGAATTTTGAGTGTCGTACCGGGAAAGCTTGTTCGAAATTTATCTTTGAATCGACGACGAACTATATACTTCATTCCTTGCACCCCAACATCCATCCAATCACACCATTGGAATGATACAAAGAATTCAATAAGTAATTCGTCGACCCTCCACCCAATCAAAGTATCGTTGGAATTCTCAAATCTCGGAACGCAACAAATGAAGTTTGAGATCTTGAATCTTTCTTCGCACTTCGTCCTTCTTGATTTCATATAGTTCACGTTCGTGATGGGGATCGTATTCCTGGGGATTCGCTTCACGAACCCTATTACGAACACCATGAACACCACGATCACGCCCTCGTTTAGCCATCAATTCAACCAGGAAACTGATACCAAATGATATAGTGAACTAAGGTTATATGATAAACTTAGGAATGACTGAACGGAATTGAGAATACAAGACGGGATTTCAACCCTCAGTAATTGCTCACAGCAATACAAATTTCATAATTCAATATCAAAGTCTACTTTAAAATAAAACCCTACCATTGTTTAAATACTACTCTAAGATTATTCTAGAACACTACCAAAATAAACCTAATTAAAATCAATCAAAATATTAGTAAAATAACAGTCCTAAAATACCATCAAATGAAATAAGGAAACAACTAAATCAGAAAAGGAAATAGCAGCTGCGTTGCTGATGTTTTGCCTGGCTACCAGGCGCCCGCCTAGGGTGTCTTGAGGCGCCCGCCCCACTTCCAAAGACTGCCTCCTCTATTTTCTGCCATTGCTTCCTTCTGCCATTGCTTCCTTCTGCCTCGTACCTGTATCAAGGTGCGCCTTTTTCTTCTTCGTTTCTGCAGTTTGTGTCCTGTATCACTTTTGATTGGCAGTCAACATCTGAATAACACAGTACATACTTGCATTTACCCATAAAATACGGAGTATTTGTTTAAGATAGAAGAGTTAGAACATGCTTCATTTCATCATACAAAAACTCCTATATTAAATTGTGTCCAACCATTGTTGTTTTTCTCTAACTGCAAGCTCTGAAGCACTTGGCTGATCTATTATGATATCTTTGGAGTTTTACAGACGGAGAAAGCTATATTTTCATGTGAATTTCCGAGGATAGAAACAGATTGCGCCCCTCCAAACTTGCTCAACTATGCTTGGTTTATCTCTTTCGCAAGCTCTACCATTCAAACTACGGTTTGGGACCAAACCAAATCAAAGCATTCAACTTTGTTTAAGTTCTGAGTGAACGGTCTGGTTGTAAGATTTGGGAAAACTTAATTTGTTTATTCACAAGCATGTCAATATATAGTTACAATGAGTCCTATTCTAATACAAGGATTGTGAAATCTGATCTATACAAAGGAAAATATAGTTTCCTAATCTATGTATACTAGAATATGTACCAAATACAAGAAGAAGTAGATTAGGAAACAGCCGCAGGAAGGCAGCGAGGCGGCCGCCTGACCTGAGATGAGGCGTGCGTCTCGCGTCCAGTAACTATGGCCTTTGTGTGATCGTGTTGAGGCGGGCGCCTGGCTAGGTATGAGGTGGACGCCTGGGGTAAATTAGCTTCGGCCGTGGTGTGGTTGTGCTGGGGCGGGCGCCTGGCAGGTTCTGAGGCGAGCGCCTGGCAGGTTCTGAGGCGGGCGCCTCACTTGTACTTGTAGAATCATCTGTAATACGCCCCCGCAAGATGGACGATCCTTGGAGAAGACCAATCTTGGATAGAAGTTGTTGGAAACGTATACGAGATAGTGGTTTAGTCAGAACATTTGCTAGTTGATCCGTACCAGAAATGTATTGAACACGGAGAGTGCCGGACTAAACTTGTTCACGAACAAAATGAAACGAAAGAACCACATGCTTCATCCGAGAGTGGAAGACCGGGTTTGCCGAGTTGGTTGTGGCACCAAGATTATCACAGTAGATCACAGGTGTAGCTGGCAGTGGAAACCCAAGTTCAGCGAGTAGGTTCGTAACCCAAGTAAGTTCAGATGCGGTGTCAGCAATTGCCCAAAATTCGGCCTCAGTCGTGGACCGAGCAAGGGCACGTTGTTTCCGGGATGACCAAGTGACCGGGTTTTACCAAGATAGACAAGGAAACCAGAAGTAGACATGACTCAGCACGGAAGCACAATAGATTTCGTGATTAGCGCACTAATCGCAAGAACTCTTCAAGCGAAGAATCCTCAAACACAATATACTGGAATCCACCAGCAATAATCTGGAATCCACCAGGAATTAAGAGAAAACTCTTGAAATTAATTATCATAAAACTAACTTTAACAAAGCCCTAAAAGATGTTTAAATACTATCTCAAAACCCTAAAAGAAACCCTAAAACGAAATAACAAAATAAAGACTAAAATGTCCCTAATTAAATAAAATTTAAAGTAGCAGCAATAGAAACAACGCAACATCAGTATTCCTCCTCGTCAGCGTGAGGCGGGTGCCTGGGCCTTGGTCAGGCGGGCGCCCGAGAGGTAGCAACTTCCCCCGCCGTGGAACCACCTTGAGGCGGGCGCCTGGTCCAGCATGGGGCGGCCTCCTAGGTGGCAGAAACTCCATCCGCAATTGAACCAAGGTGAGGGATCTGAGGTGGGCGCCTGGGTTTGTGTAGGACTACCGCTTGGCCTTCAATTCCTCCTACATCAGTCAACCACTCTTCAAAAGAACTTGTCCCCGATTTTATCTCAGATGTTTGGAAAATTCCCTCTCACTTGAACAAATATTTCGAGTAGACCCGCTCCTTAAGCACAATTTGATGTAAAAAAAAAATTTCATATAAATAATCAACCTTTTAGCCATACTCTTGCGATTGGGAACCCAAGATCCCTTGTGTAATAGAGAAAGTGGTATAAAAAGCTTGTAATAGTGTTTAATCAGAATTGTACCACGCCTTGCCGAGATCTTTGAAGCAATCAAACAAGCCTAAAATTGTTTCTTCTGAAGCTGACTCTTCAACCACGGACAGAGAATTATTACTAATCTTCTCTCCTTTGAAACTTTCATTCAATATTTGTAGGTCCTGGTTCGCGGACTTAACTGCAACTAAATCTTTTTCGTTTGAATCTGATCCTTTCCCTTCAATCGGCTCGACGCGATGGAGGCTTTCCCCTCGACTTTCTTCTTGAGTACAATTTTTGTTATTCTGCAACAAGACCTCGAACTGGCCCCGACGTTCTTCTTCAGCACTTTCATGGACTGCAGATCTACGCGCTTTCAGTTTCTGAATCTTGGCAGTGTAGTGATCGGCTTTGTCAGCATAAAATTTGGCTTCCATCCTATGCCGCTGCCTAAGCACTCGCTCCCTTGATGCCCGATTCAGATCTCTGATTGATTTATATTTCTGCACATGTCGATCATGCTTGTCCGCTTCGTCGAGTTCTTCGTCCTCTAACATTAGAAAATATTGTTCCTGTTGTCGAGCACGATCCAATCGAAGATCTATTTCGTGAATAACCTCGTCATCAGATCTGGAACTGGAATCCCCATCATCCCGATTTTCTATCCCTTGAGGACGTCGTCTTGGATCAACCCTGTCTCTCTCACCATGACAGTTTTGATTAGTGTTTTGACCTTGTTGAGCGGCAACCAACGCTGCAATCTGCGTTGTCAAGGAAGTGATAGCGGTAGTTACACCACTAATACCAACCTTTATTGCTTGATCTCCCATAATACTTCAGTATGATGCAAAAGACAGGATATGGCCTGCTCTGATACCAACTGACGCAGCACGGAAGCACGATAGATTTCGTGATTAGCGCACTAATCACAAGAACTCTTCAAGCGAAGAATCCTCAAACACAATATACTGGAATCCACCAGCAATAATCTGGAATCCCCTAGGAATTAAGAGAAAACTCTTGAAATTAAATATCATAAAACTAACTTTAACAAAGCCCTAAAAGATGTTTAAATACTATCTCAAAACCCTAAAAGAAACCCTAAAACGAAATAACAAAATAAAGACTAAAATGTCCCTAATTAAATAAAATTTAAAGTAGCAGCAATAGAAACAATGCAACATCAGTATTCCTCCTCGTCAGCGTGAGGCGGGCGCCTGGGCCTTGGTCAGGCGGGCGCCTGAGAGGCAGCAACTTCCCCCGCTGTGGAACCACCTTGAGGCGGGCGCCTGGTCCAGCATGGGGCGGCCGCCTGGGTGGCAGAAACTCCATCCGCAATTGAACCAAGGTGAGGGATCTGAGGTGGGCGCCTGGGTTTGTGTAGGACTGCCGCTTAGCCTTCAATTCCTCCTACATCAAGACACAAAGTCATCTTTGTCACCAGCCCAATCCGCATCACAGAAGGCATGAAGAGAGGGAGGAGACTCTGAAAATATCTGAAGACCCAAGTGCATGGTGCCATGGAGGTAGCGGAGGAGGGTTTTGAGTGCAACCTAGTGAGAAGGTTGGGGGTTTTGCATGAATTGAGCTAGTTTCTTGACAGAGAAGGCAATGTCCGGACGGGCGAAGGACAAGTACTGAAGACCACCAACAATAGCACGGTAGGGAGTGGGGTTAACAGCTGGAGTGGTGGTGGACCGAGTTAGAGGAGGAGATGTGACCATGGGAGTGGGAAGTGGTTTATAATCAATCGTGTTGTGATGAGTGAGGAGATTATGAATGTATTTTGTCTGGGAGAGAAGGAGCCCATCACGGTTCGGGATGACTTCGACACCCAAGAAGTAGGATAGAGGACTAAGATCCTTAAGAGAAAAATGGTTTGACAGACTAGTTATGAATGACTGTAGGTGAGAAGGAAAAGGTCCAGTGACAATGATGTCGTCAACATAGACTAAGAGATAGGTTGGGGATGGAGATTTAGTGAGTATAAAAAGTGAGGGATCAGCTAAGGAGGGGTGAAAGCCATATGTGGTTAGATAGTATTTTAGTTCTTGAAACCACGCACGAGGGGCTTGTTTAAGACCATAGATGGCCTTAGAAAGATGACAAACAGAGGAGGGGTTGGTGGAGTCCTCAAAATTGGGGGGTTGGGCCATAAACACAGTTTCAGAGAGAGTACCTTGGAGGAAGGCGTTGTTGACATCAAGTTGGCGAAGGGGCCACTGGTTGGTGGTGGCAAGGGAGAGAAGAAGTCGAACAGTGGCGGGTTTGAAAACAGGACTGAAGGTTTTGGTGTAATCAACACTAGGTTGTTGATGGAAGCCCTTAGCCACTAGCTGAGCCTTGTATTTCTGAATTATGTTGTCGGGATTGTACATGATGCGAAAAACCCATTTGCATCCTACAATGTTGTGAGTTGTAGTAGAGGGAACCAGGGTCCAGGTTTTGTTGCGGGTGAGAGCCTGAAATTCATCAATCATGGCATTGTGCCAATATGGGATAGATAGGGCTTGTTTGGTGGTTGTGGGAAGGCTTGTGGGGGAGGTGAGGAGGGAGAGGTTGACATACTTGGGGTTGGGTTTGGTGATGCCATGGGATAACCTTGTGGTGATGGTACGAGTAGGTGGTGGGGGGGAGGTGGGGATAGGGGGTAGTTGGGTTATTTCAGGCTGAGATGGGGATGGTGGTTCAGCTAGGGCTGGGTTGGGGTGGTGATTTGGGTTGTTAGAAGTATGGTTCGGATAGGGAGGTGTGGGGGGAGGAGTGGGTTGGTTCGGAGAGGGAGGAGTTGGGGGAGGGGTGGGGGTGTGGGAGGGAGGTGGAATGGAGGGGATATTATTTAGGATAGGGAGGAATAGGGTGAGCAATCAGATGGAGGGGGAGTGGAAGCTGTGGAGGGGGTGGAGGTGAGGGAGTTATAAGGGAAAGTGGTTTCAGCAAAGCGGATGTGGCGGGAGGTATAGACACGATGAGAGGTGGGGTCAAGACAGTAATACGCACTTTGCGTGGGTGAGTAGCCAACAAAGATACATGGGATGGACTTTGGGGCTAGCTTGTGTGGAGTATATGGGCGAAGCCAGGGGTAGTAGAGGCAACCAAAGCTACGTAGTTTGGCGTAGTTTGGAGGGGAGCGGAATAGGCAAAGGTAGGGGAAATCATTGTTTAGGGTGGGGATAGGCAGTCTATTTATGAGATAGGTTGACATGGGAAAGGAGGGTGAGACCCATTTCAACAATGTGACGGTGACGACGTTCGGCATACCCATTGTGTTCAGGAGTGTGAGGTGGAGTGGTGAGATGGGTAATGCCGTTCTGAGCTAGAGTGGGTGTGAGTTTGAGGTATTCACCCCTGTTGTCAGAATAGACTTGAAGGATGGGACGTTTGAAGTATTTTTCGACTAGTGTTTTGAAGCGAAGAAAGGTGTTATAAGTGTCGAATTTGTGTTTTAGGGGGTAGAACCAGATATATTTGGTGTAGTGATCGACAAAGATGACATAGTATTTGAATTTGTCAAGAGAATATACGGGAGAGGTCCATACATCCGAAAAGATGAGATCAAGAGGAGCATGTGAGACAAGAGAAGAAGATGCAAAGGGCATCTTGTGACTTTTATTAATAAAACAAGAATTACATGGAGGTAAACTAGAAGAAATAGCTGAGCTAAACTTGCTACGCAATAAGCTAAGAATAGGGGAAGCGGGATGTCCTAATCTATGATGCCACAGCTGCGAAGATAGAGAACTTGAGTGAGCTTGAATGGGCGGAGGGTGGCAAATGTAGACGCTATCCTCAAGGTTTCCATGGATAAGCGTTTGACTCGTGGCTTTGTCCTTAATAAGAAAGGAAGAGTGTGAGAATTCAATAATAACATTATTGTCACGACAGAATTGAGACACAGATAGAATGTTACGAGCGATAAGAGGAACATGCAAGACACTATTAAATTGAAGGAGAGAGGAGGGTGTGGAGAGAGAGAGAAGGAACCTATGTGAGATATAGGAAGGGAAGAACCATCTCCGGTAATGACATCGTCACTGCCATTGTAGGGTTTGTGTAAGGCAAGGTTGGAAAGATCATTGGTGATGTGATTGGTTGCTCCACTGTGGATGAGCCAAGAGGGAGGGGGAGATGGGTTGTGATGAGCTGCAGTGTGGGCTTGGGGATTAGGGTTTAGGTTTCAGTTTTGGTGGGGGAGAGGGGAGAAGTTTACGGTGGGGTAGGCACGTTTGAATTGGCGACATTGAGCGATGACATGGACAATGTTGCAGAAGTATTGACACTTTCCTTTGAAGGGAAGGGGTGAGGAGTTTGAGTTAGGGGAAGGGGAGGGATTGGTGGCGCGATAGGAGTTTCGGTTGGGTGGTTGGCGAGCTTGGACGGTGAAGGCAGTGGTGGGGAGAGGAGTGGTAGGATTGAATTGTTTAAGGGTGAGTTCATGTTGGATGAGTTTTTCGTGTAGGGCTTCAAAGGAGATGGAGTTGTCACCTTCAAAGGAGATGGGGTTGTCACGGGCTCGGGTGGAGTCTATGACGGGTTTAAAGGTTTCATAGTCCAAACCTTTTAAAATGGTGTAGATGATGTCTTCGGAGTCCATGGGTTTGCCAAGGATGGCGAGCTTGCCGGTGTAGGATTTGACAGCGTTCATGTAATCTGAGATGGAAAGTTGGTTTTTTTGGTGAGGTTGGCAAGGTTGTCTTTTATTTGAAGGATGTGGCCTCGGGAGGGGTTGGCATAGGTGGTTTTGAGGATGGTCCAAGCTTCGTGGGAGGTTTTGGCTTGGTGAACTAGGGGAGCAATGGCTGGATCTAAGGTTCCTATGAGAGCCCCAAGAATGAGGCGATCTTGGTGAGACCAAGTTATGGCTGCCAGGTTAGGGACAGATGTTGTTATTGCTGGTTTGGTAGGTTCATCAGCCGTTTCATCGACGGCTGGGTTTGAGGTGGTGATATTATCCTTGGGTTTTGGGTGAGTGCCATCGACAAACTTTAGGAGGTCGAGTCCAAAGAGGATAGATGTTATTTGCGATGCCCATGTGAGGTAGGTGAGGGGGGTGAGGGCACGACAATAAGATAGATTGAACAAGAAGAGGGGTTGGGCAGTGTTTGGAATGGTGGAGGAAGCTCCGGCCATTGCATTGGTGGGGAGGGGCTGCCGAGTTTTATAGAGGGTTTAAGGGTTTTTGGGTTTTGAATCTTAATGCTCTGATACCATGTAAGATTTGGGAAAACTTAACTTGTTTATTCACAAGCATGTCAATATATAGTTACAATGAGTCCTATTCTAATACAAGGATTGTGAAATCTGATCTATACAAAGGAAAATATAATTTTCTAATCTATGTATACTAGAATATGTACCAAATACAAGAAGGAGAAGTAGATTAGGAAACAGCCGCATGAAGGCAGCGAGGCGGCCGCCTGGCCTGAGATGAGGCGTGCGCCTCACGTCCAGTAACTCTGGCCTTTGTGTGATTGTGCTGAGGCGGTTGCCTGGCTAGGTATGAGGCAGACGCCTGGGGTACAGTAGCTTCGGGCGTGGTGTGGTTGTGCTGAGGCGGGCGTCTGGCAGGTTCTGAGGCGGGCGCCTCACTTGTACTTGTAGAATCATCCTTAATACTGGTCTCCTTTTGTTTATGGTTTGACCCTTTTGACATGGGGCTAACTTAAAATCCATCAGTCACATAGCAATTAGGTCTTATTATTCGTTATTGGGTTTATTTTATTTTTATTTATTTAGTTATTGGGATCAAGTATATAAAGCTTTGGCGGACTATGGGGGTTTGGCATTCAGAATTAATATGGTTCTTTGAAAAATAAATCCTTTTTGTGGCGTTCGGTTACAGCATTTTCTAGCAATGTCAGTTTTGGTATATGAGCAGGTTCGTTTGATGGCTCGATGTCAAGCGGGCAAAGGTAACGAAGGTCCTTCCGACATTGAAAGGGGCTTAAACTCTTGATATGAAAATGGTTGTCAACAATAAGTCAATTCGAATATGAAATCTCAAAACTGGACTAGCGTGTACATGACCGTTTTGATAGTCTGGAAGAGACGTTTTATCGAATGGAGGAAGGGGTCGTTGGCCCCAACAGGAACCTAGAGGGTGATTGGAGGATGCCCGGTGGTGGCCCTGATCATAGGCAGCCTTTCATCCAACAGACACGTGAGTTACGAGGTCGTGGTGGACGAGAAGAATTCGTGGAAGACGATTTGAAGAATTCGTGCAAGATTCGGAAGATGATTGAAGACTGACGTATGAAGGGTCACGAAGAATAAACCTTGGTTATCAAAGGTTCAAAGCGGCTGAAAGAGAGCTAGAGTACATACTTAAGGTGGGAATTCCCTACCTTAAAAGGTAATAATCTTAACATTAACGTTGAATAGTTCTTAGATTGGGTCACTGATATCAATAATTTCGGTAAATACTAAATACAGGGAACGAAAAATACAGGGAACGAAATATTCCAACGCTGCCCTTGCCCGTCTCGTGTAAGTATACACGAGACACATCTCGTGTGAATTCACACGAGACACATCTTGTGTGAACTCACACGAGATGTGTCTCGTGTGAGTTCACACGAGACACATTAGTAAGGCTCGAAATTAGGGCAAGAAGAATTGTCCGCTTCGAAAGATATGGTGAGGTTGGAGCTTAATTTATGTTTCAGTTGGTGGTGCCAGATTTGGAGAGACGGTAGACGGTGGGTGTTCAGGTGGGGAAGAAGAGATGATAAACAACAATGGCGTGTTTGGTACCGGACTCCGAATTCCTTTTGCAGATTTAGAAAATTGCTACTGTCGTCGCCGTACTGGCCTTGTTGCCGGAGGATCGCGTTGTTCAGCCACGTCGGTGGTGGAGATTGTTGTTGTTGTTGGTGGTGAACATGGTCCAGTAATGGTTTACCGGCAGTAGAAGGCGAAGGCTGACCATGACCGCCTAGGTGCTCAGCATTGGAAAGAGGGAAAATTGTATATAAATGGGTATTTTGGTAATTTTTTTGGTTCCCTGTATTTTTTGATCCCTGCATTTAACCATATCCATAATTTCTTTTAATGCTGATATCAATAATTTCTTTTAATACTGCCTCGTACAAATTTTATTTAGGGGGTATTTTGAAAATGTTTTTTTTTAATAATTATCAGGCGGGGATACACTACTAGAAACAGGGCTTTTACCGACGGAAATTTCCGTCGGTAATTCCCCATTTTCGTCGGTAAAGTCCATTTACCGACAGAATTCGTCCGTCGGATTCCGTCGAAAATAATTGGTTGGTAATATCGGCGGACCAATTCCGCCGGTAATACCGGCGGATAGTCCGTCGGTAAACAGAAAATTTCGCCGGAAACCGTCCGTCGGCAAGGACGTACGCCGGCCGGTCTGCCGGAGCCAATGCCGGAGGTTACCGACGGAAATATCCGTCGGTAAATATTAAAAATAATAAAATAATAAATCCCATTACCGACGGATATACCCGCCGGAAAACTTAAGTTTTACCGGCGGATATATCCGTCGGTAATCTAAAACATTACCGGCGAAAATGTCCGTCGGTAATGAGTTTTATTTTTTTATTTTTAATTATTTACCGACGGATATTTCCGTCGGTAACGAGAGTAATTTAATTTTTTTTATTATTTTTAATTTGTCCAGATTTAAAAAAAAAATCTATTTTATTATTAAACCACCTGTAAACCTGTCAAACCTGTTTTAAACAAATCCCAACATAAAAGAAACACAAACAACCTGTTTCGCTTGAAACAACCATCCAAATCAAGTGAAAAAGGAAAGGGGTAATGGGAAAGGGAAAGGGAAAAGGGGAAGGGGAAAAGGGAAAAGGGGAAAGGGATAATGTTTTGTTTGAACATCAAATAAAGGGAAACTGTATCCAACAACCTAAAGCGAAAGGGGAAAGGGGAAAGGGGAAAAGGGGAAAGGGAAAGGGGAAAAGGGGAAAGGGGAAAGGGGAAAGGGGAACAGGGGAAAGGGAAAGGGGAAAAGGGAAAAGGGAAACTGTTTCGCTTGGAGAAAAGGAAAGGGAAAGGGAAAGGGAAACAAAATATGTTTGTTTGATTACATGCCAAATAAAATGAATGTTTAACTACCACGACCACGACCACGAGCGCTGCCGCTACCGCTACCACCGCCACTTCGCCTAAGGTATTGACCGACTGACTCATCAGAAGGATCAGTCATACATAACCACAGGGGAAGATTATACACTGTGACTATAACAGGCCAACATGAATAAGATTTTTCCCCTTGTCCAAATGGAGAAAACCCATCTGTACATATCCCCAGCCTTATGTTTCTAGGATCCGCAGCAAAATCAGGGTAAGTGGCATCAAAATGTTTCCATGCTTCACCGTCAGAAGGATGAGTCATCACACCCTCTTCACGAGGACACTCTTTGTGCCAACGCATGGCTTCTGAGCTTTCTTTCAATGCATAAATTCGTTGCAACCTGGGAATTAGCGGCATATAACGCAACTGCGCCCGAGGCAGGTTTTTCTTGTGCTTGGCACTACCACGGCGTGGTGGCTTATACCTACTAAGTCCACATATTGAACATGAATCGAGGCCCTCATTTTCCTTATAAAAAAGCATGCACTGATTCTTGCAAGCATCAATTTTAACATACCCAAGACCGATCTGCCCCACCAACTTTTTCGTCTCATAAAAATTGTGAACCATATTATTTTCTTCGGGTAGCATCCGTTGTCCCCATGACATGATACGATCGTAAGTATGATGGCTCATATTTGTATCAGCCTTGATAGTTAGAAGCTCAGTCACTTGCTCTAACACTGTAGCCTTTGCACCAGGATGAATTTTCTCATTTGCAGAGTCCATTAAATCCATAAACTTCTTTGCAACGGGATTTGATGCCTCTGTTGGATTAGGGTTCCAATCAAACTCTGGGACAGCCGCATTTCGAACCATATCATCCAAACCGAAAAACGGCTCCTCTTCATCAATCAAATGTTCAGGTTCCATTGGCGGACCACGTGATACAGTAGGATGATTGCGAACACTTGTTTCAACCACATAACGCTCCCCGTGCGCTACCCATACCTTGCAACCATCAACAAACCCTGCCTCCAAAGCATGTTTCTTTACCCATCCAACATTCAGATATTTTCTATTCTTACACTTTTTACAAGGACACCTAATCTTATCATCACGCATGCACTGGGGATGCGCTCTAGCAAACTCAACGAAATGTTCTAAACCTTCTAAGAATTGAGGTCTGACACCCCTTCTACCGGGATTACTACGATTATCCATCCAACTACGATCTTCTCCAGACATAATTAACTCCTGCATTTCATAATGTATTAACAGTTTAGATGTAATTAACGCATTACAATTCCCTAAATTTGGATTACAAACATAAAAGCAACAAGACACTTCATTTAGGTTTAGAATTGGGGTTGGCTTCTATCGCACACATCTATCACATTTTTTTAATTATTAATATTTTGAATAATTTTAAATTTTAATATTTAATTCTTTGTTGTAAAGTTTATCATTCCCTAGGATGAAAGGACAATTCATGTCCATTAGGTTTAGAATTGGGTTGGCTTCTATCCCATCCTGAAATACACATATGAATTGCAAATATCACCTTGTCTACTTGCTTTATAATCGAAAATCAAGAAATTTCGGCAGCATAACCCCATGGTCTCCAAGTGCACGACGTAGACTAGGTCAATCAAACACTATCGATTAGAATCGACAGTGTGTAATCAACCATATATGTCTAGTATACACTCAGAGAACAATAAGATTAATGCAATCGAAATATCTCAACTATCGACTATTCAAGCAATTTTAATAGACAATGATGATATTTACAAAATCATATAATCGTGCATTTCAAGACTGTCCACACGGACAATTTAAGAATCGATGACTACATGTTGACCTCAACATGATAAGTTAAAGATTCTTAAACGGGTTTCTAAGCTTTTGTGTTTCAACCGTCACAACGTCACGTCATAACATTAATTTTTATTCATTACCGTAAAATGCATAATTTTACAATAATGAATTAACACACACATCTATCATATTTATTAAATTATTAATATTGTGAATAATTTTAAATATTAATTCTTTGTTGTAAAATATATAATTTTACAATCATGAATTAAATTAACATTTATAAACAAGATGAGAGTCGTTATCATTCACAACTATCAAAACCCTATCTCAGCTTAGATCAAAAAAGACAGAGCAAACAAATTCTCGACTGTTTGAGCAAAGGATTTTCTGTTTAATAAGAGTTTTTCCAGTTTCACTGTCCTCCTCTCTAAGGATCTCAAACATAACAGCTATATTTGTGACAGTGCCTGTTTTACTCTTCACTGGTGTTATACGGTCACAAGTAAAAACAAGGTAACAGTATAACACCAGTGAAGAGAAAACAGAACTTTCCTCCAATTTTTTCAATCTCCACCTTCCATTTACCCAAGATCCTGATTGCAGAATCTTCCTCATGAGCTTGAGGGCAACACCGCCAGCTTTCAAGCTCATGAGGAAGATTCTGCAATCAGGATCTTAAGTAAATGGAAGGTGGAGATTGAAAAAATTGGAGGAAAGATCTGTTTTCTCTTCACTGGTGTTATACTGTTACCTTGTTTTTACTTCTGACCGTATAACACCAGTGAAGAGAAAACAGACACTGTCACAAACATGGCTGTGATATTTGAGATCCTTAGAGAGAAGAGGACAAAGGAAACTGGAAAACTCTTATTAAACGTAAAATCCTTTCGTCAAACAAGAGAGAACTTATTTTCTCTATCTTTTTTATCAAAGATGGACGGATTTTGATAGGCGTAGTGAGAAAGGCTCTCATCTTATTTATATATATATACATATATGTATATTTTTATTTTTATTTTTATTTTATTTTTTATTTTATTTTTTATTTTTTATTATTATATTTATTATTATTATTATTATTATTATTATTATTATTATTATTATTATTATTTATTATTATTATTATTATTATTATTATTTATTATTATTATTATTATTATTATTTTTTTTTATTATTATTTATTTTATTTATTTATTTTGTTTTTTTATTTTTATTTTTTATTTTTTTATTTATTTTGTTTACTTATTTATTTATTTTTTTCCAACAACCTTTTCACACGATGACATATGAGGATTCATGTTAGCCGACCCCAAATTATTTTGGGACTAAGGCTTTGTTGTTGTTGTTCTTGTTGTTGATTAGGAGTCTAATTTCTTAACAATACTTCCATCCAAGTCTTCCTAATTTTAGACATTCACCACCCCCCTACCTCCCCCTTTGACTTTACACAAGTCATCTAATACAAATTAAGAGTAAACAGTTGACTGCTTGATCAAAAAGTGTGATCCGACCTAAGGTGCATCTAGGGTGCCAGGATTGATATCAGGCGCTCAAACGTAGGCGAGATACATCACCGTCCGCGATGCCGTCAATCGCCCCAAAATGGGATCTAGAACTAGTAAGGTAGTGTGCGGCAGATTATACATAACCCAATAATTCTAATTCAAAACAACATTTTCACCAAATTAGCCCCAACTTCTTAAATCTACATATACCCACATACATAAACATGGCAGCCTTGAAAAAACAACTTACACATACCAAGTTATAGATTAAATTAAGAACAAAGATGGACATGAAGCATATAAACATTTATAAAAACAATCACAAATCCTTGTCCGGATAAACAAAATCATTTTTGATGTGTCAATTAAAAACATTTACATGTCAATGGTCAATAACTCCCATCAAAGAATATCCATTCAGCCATTTTATGCACCACTTCCAGTTTTTTCACAATATATTACATTAATAATAGCGTAGGACTCTTTATACACAAAAACTAACAAAAAACAGTTTGGATCAAATCACCAATTCTGCCTCATGAATAAAAAGACAATGTTCAAACAATGGTTACAGTTTGCACAGAGGAGACTGAAAGAAATGGAGCGGCTAGGAAGTTCACAAGAACACAAGACTAGCTGATATGAGTCCTGATGCTATCGCACCAGTACTAGCACAACAGAGAAATGCAGCGGAATACTAATATAGAAACCAAATAAACACAAGATTTAAACACTTATCTACAGCAATATGTTGTAGACAATAAACTTCTCTTATTAAATCTCTTTTGAACCGATTACACAAAGTAAACTAAGAGAATGACAAATTCAACAAAGAGAACTCTCACTAAAACAAAACTCCTCTCAGCCTGAAATCCTTCAGCCTTTTGGAGTGTAAAAACCGTGTCTTGTGAACTGACTTGACCCTTGTATTTATAGCCAAGTAGGTCAATGCTAACGGGTAAGGATAAACTCTGATGTATAGCTTTGATCCAAATCTACAATCTCTTCATTCTTCTTTATTTCTTTAAGCCTTCATTTATCCATGTGAGAGTCCTATATAAATAACCAAAACAATACTAAAACACAATATAAAATTTCAGTTAGTTGGTTAGTAAATAAAGATAATACATAAAATATTTACTTAATTTAAAATATAAAGAAAGTAACAAAACATAATTAAGTCAACCTCTTTGACTTGGCCTAAGTGTGATGCTATCACACTTTCAATCTCCCCCAGTTTTGTTGCTTTCTGTTCAAAAACAAATCTCAAGCACAACATATTTTAAACACAATATAAACTTAAAGATAGTCAATCACAAGATATGAAATGGAGAGCTCGAACGCTCCCCCTAAATACTAGCTATTTAAAAACCATAAACCACCATGTTCAAACATTTCCACAGCTAACCAAAACAAGCCAAACCAAAGCAAAAACAAACATCACCATTGTTCCTAATTAAAACGCAAGAAATTAAAAATTGTTTTCAAACACATCATAAAACATAAGAACCCCATTCAGTCCATGGCTCTGCCCCATTTCTGATTTGGATTCGCATCCATTTCGGCTTGAGTCTCCGCGAGCAGTTCCCACCTAAAATCATGACTTACTTCTTGATACACACGGCTTGAGCTAGCTCCCCCTTTTTGATCAGAAAGATTGTCCCTAGCAGCAAGCAATTTGTTCCTTCTAGCAGATACTTCTTGAAATTATACCCTAGTGTTGAGCATCCATCTTTCCAAAAACTTGATTTCATCAGTAAGAACCTTTACTTGGTCCACAGGTGGTGCTGGTGATTGTGATGATGTGCCACCGCCAAAATTTTTCTTTTCGAAAAAGAGGTTTAACTTTGAAATTTTTCGTTTCTTTGAAAAACCTATCGAAAAAGACCGGAGTCGCCACGCCATTTTTGTTTTAAGGGCCAAAACTTTGAAAAATGCCCGAGATTAGAGATTTGGGTTCGGAGGTCACGTTACATGCCGGGAAGGACGTTAGTGTGCACCCGGAATGCCTCGTAAAACGAGTCTTCCAAGCTAAAAATCATTTGTGTGTGTGTGTGTGTGTTTTGGCCAAAATAAGTTGAAAATCAGAAAAGTAAAAATTGGGAATTCTTTATTAGACTTTGGAAAGATCCCATGATTTTTGGTGTGATTTTTGGGTTCATTTTTGGTACTCAAAAGATTTTTGGAAGTTGAAGAACACTTCTGCCAGAATGAAAAAGGCAGTGGACACTTGATTTTGAAATAGATTTAAGGGCTTCAAAACTTCATAATCTGAGAAAACTCAGAGAATGAAAGTTTCTCCAGACACCTCAAATAAGATTTCTGTGAAAGAATTTTTCATTTTGGAGAAGATTTGAGGACTCAAAACCTTCTGGAAATCTCAGATATGAGATCTGGACTCCCAGAGACTGGTGATCTGACCTTCAAAAGAAAATTTGAAAAATGGAGTTTTACTCACGCAAAAAATAAAGTAAAAATATTTATGGAAATCTATGGATGTTGGCTACAAAAAGTGTTTTGTAGTCAACACCAAATTCCAGGTTTATCTATGTCCAAAAATTTAAACCATGGACTGGGGTCTTAGAAAATTGCTACTGGACAGCAACTTCTCAAGAAGGAAAATGTGATTTTAAAGGGGGTTTGGCATCCATGCTTGTCCCCATTTCCCTAGGTTTTGATTAGTGATCACTTGACATTTTATTGGTGAATCAACTATATCAAATCATCCTTGGGGTACATTAGGACTAAGCACTTCATTTGCTTGGGAAGGGGAAATTTATCCTTTGAAAATGAGATTTGATGTATGAAAATGATTTTTAGGGTTTTGAAAATGTGTTTTCTTTGCAAGAAAGTAAGAACACTTTGAAAATAATGTTGATCCTTGTAGAAGATCATCCATGAAGATGAACTTCCATGGTGATCTTCTTGGATCTAAGACAAGAAGATGAATGAACTACATTTTGTAGCTTGAAAATGCATGCATGGATGAGAGATTTAGGGTAAGAAGAGGGAGGTTATACCTATCTTCTTTGTGTTTTGTGTTTGAAGGCTTGAATGTAAGAGTGTTTGAGGCTTGAATATGAGAGTGTTTGAGTGAGGGTGATTTTGGTTGAATAGTTGAGAAAAAGGTGACAATTCTATGGAATTCTCACTGTTTTCTCTCTATTTTCGCCAAAGTGCAGTTGAGGAAATGTGTTCTTCTCCTCTATTTTTGAGACTGGAGGGCTCAATTTATAGCCCTCTGAAAAATGCAATGATGTCCGCGCGGATAGGGTCTTCAGCGTGCACTGTTCATTAAATGCTGCTTCAGGCTTTGGACAGGAAGAATAAAATTCAAAAATCCAGCAGTTTATGTTTTTCAACTTGCCTAATTCGGATTTTTCCAATTTCTTTTGCTTTTTTGATTCCTTTCCATGGTTTATCTTTTTTTGGCAATCCCTAATCTACCCTTACTTGGTTAGAAATGTTAGGAATGTTAGGAATTGTTAGGAATGTTATAACTTTCGTTAATTTTCTAACGAAAATACTAACAAGCTCAAATTGGAGCACTTACAGTAGCCCCTCGGCGACGGCGCTTTCGAAGGAAGCGGGGTCGTCGATAAGAGTAAGGCTCCATATTTGGCAGGATGATCAAGTGATCGAGTGGCTGAACCTATTTAATAGGCTACCTACGTATCCTTGAAAGGAATCAAGCCGGCCGTAGTTCGGGTCTTTGACCCTGGAGATGATGGCGTTTTAGGTGCCTCGAACCTGATGAGCGAGTTCTGCAGTCGGTTGCTGGAGAGAAACTCTGCTGGGGATAAAAGATGACCATTCTCGGTCTGATGGCTGAAATTGTATATTCGCTCTGCTGGGGATAAGGAATGACCATTTTCGGTCAGATGGCTATCCGCTCTGCTGGGGATAGGGATGACCATTTTCGATCGGATGGCTATCCGCTCTGCTGGGGATAGGAATGACCATTTTCGGTCGGATGGCTGAACCTAATGATAGGCTACCTACGTATCCTTAAGAGGAATCAAGCCAGTCGTAGTTCGGGTCTTTGACCCTGGAGGTGATGGCGTTTTAGGTGCCTCGAACCTTGATGATGGCGTTTTAGGTGCCTCGGACCTTGAAGATGGCGTTTTAGGTGCCTCGAACCTTGATGATGGCGTTTTAGGTGCCTCGAACCTTGATGATGGCATTTTAGGTGCCTCGGACCTCGATGATGGCGTTTTAGGTGCCTCAAACCTGGATGATGATGGCTTTTTAGGTGCCTCGGACCTTGATGATGATGGCGTTTTAGGTGCCTCGGACCTTGATTTGAAATGGCCTTTCGGTGGACTTCGTCTGCTGCCGAAGGAGAGGGTGACCGTTTTGGTCGAGGGGCTGGACCTAAAGATAGGCTACCTACGTATCCCTAGTGGGAATCAAGCCCTTTCGTAGTTCGAGATTTACTCAAGATTCTGTTGGCTTTTGGGATTCCGTTGACTTTGCTGGGAATTTTGTTAGCCTTTGCTGGGGAAAAATCAGACGTATTCTTTGGGGAAATCAGTCTTACGTTTTACTGCCGGGGAATAATTTTGATGAAAGATACGGGATCCCGTTATCTTTCTCGGGGAGATCGGTCTTACGTTTTACTGCCGTGGAATAATTTTGATGAAAGATACGGGATCCCGTTATCTTTCTCGGGGAGATCGGACTTACGTTTGACTGCCGGGGATGATTTTGATGAAAGATACGGGATTCCGTTATCTTTCTCGGGGAGATCGGACTTACATTTGACTGTCGTTGATGATTTTGATGAAAGAAATGGGATTCCGTTATCTTTCTCGAAGAAATCGGACTTACGTTTTACTGCCGGGGAATGATTTTGATGAAAGGTACGGGACCTCGTTATCTTTCTCGGAGAAATCGGACTTACGTTTTACTGCCGTCGAAGCTCTTTTGAAGAGGGGGTTAACTTTGGTTAACTTTGGTTAACTCTGTTAAGTCTAGGATCAAATTGCAGAGTTCCGGATTTTAAAAGGGCAAAAGGGTCATTTTGACCCTTACAAACCCATCCGCGCGGATAGGGTTGAATTCCCAGGCTGTTTTAATGAGGGCCAACACCCTTCTTCTTCCCCAAGCAGTTTTTTCAAAACTTACGAGAGAGAGAGCAGAAAAATGCCCAAGCCGCCATTGAAGGCCAAAAAAACTCAAAATCCTTTCGATTTCTTTGATTTTTTAAGCAATGGAACACGGGGAAGCTGCTATCCATGGTCAAGGACGCGGTCCGGTCGCCGAGAGACGATTAGAGCTTGTCCGAATGAGGAGGCATTACACTCTTTCGCAATCGATTGTAGAGGAGCATTATCCTGATGCGTGGCAACATTGGGCCACTGATCCGAGTCTCCGAACGGTATACTTCGAATCTTTTATTTTCTTTGTTGATTTCTTGCTTGAAATTGATTTTTGGTGATTTTTGATTTTTTTTTTTAATTTCGAATGATTGATGTTCTTGGCCTTGGATTTTAATTTTGATGCTTTGCATGTTGTAATGAATTTGTGGGTAACCCAAAATGTTCATTTTGCTTGGGAAAAGAATTGGCATTTTCGCCATTTTTTTTTGAAATATGAGACTATGATGAACAATTTCCCGAATTTGGGACGGACTTCTTTTGTTGCAATGTTAATATGAATGTGTGCATGCGCTCTTTTTTTTTTGTAAAGAAGTATGATGATTTTTTTTTTTGAAAGACGGAACGGATTTTTCCTTCTGTTGAATGAATGTATGTATGTTATTCTATGAAAATGGGACGGAATTTTTACTTCCGTCGACTCTTTGTATGAATGTATGAATGTAGGATCTTTTGGGATGATGGATGATATGCATGTATGCATTTTTTTTTTTTTGAAAATGGGACGGAGTTTTTACTTCCGTTGATTCTTTGTATGAAATTTTTTTTTTTTATGAATGAATTGGGATTTGCTGAAAACTGTCTTTTTTTGAGAAAAATGGGGCTAGGTTCATTGCATGCCGTTATGCTGCCGAATTTTCTTCAAAACTTTGTGTTGCGTGATGCATGTATATGATTTGCAAATTTTTTTTTGACATTTTCTTTTTTTTTTGTTTTATTGCAGGGTGGAAACAACTACGTGACGGAGCAGTTGAATAAGATGAAGACTCGAGGATCAGTGGAGTCTGTAGTTGACCTGTGGGACCGGCTTCCGAATGCGGGCCGAGGAGCTTTGGTGAGTCCGAGACAGATTGTCGTTGAGACCGGGCTTTGGGAGTTCATTGAGTGCTTGAGGGGGTTGGTTAAGTTCCCTAAGAGCAAGGGCCTGATGTTTGCTTTGGCGCAGCATTAGTGGGATGCGACCCACACGTTTCACTTTTTCTGGGGCGAGGCTACGGTTACGCCTTCCGATTACGCTGCGATCACGGGTCTGTCCTTCAATGGACGCAGCATTGAGTGGCGGGACGGCTACAGCGATGTGGACCTGCAGGCTCTTCTAGGCTTTACTCCCATTCCCAAAAAGGGGATGGGGATGGAGTACGTCGTGGTTTATGGGAAGATTGTGGAGGTCATCGGGAGCTACGAGGCTGGGGATGAGAGGATAGGCGCTGAGCAGATTGCTAGGGCCTTTTTATGGTTTGCTTTTTCGAGCACTCTTTTTGGACACGCCGAGGGGACGGCGGTGTTTGCTTTGCTGAGGAGTTTGGAGGATGTGGAGATGGCTTAAGATGTCTCTTGGGGGGAGGCCGGGCTGGCAGAGCTTTACTTTGCTCTTGATAGATACAGCCGGAAGGCTGTGAGCTCCTTATACTGCTTCGAGTTTGCTCTGGAGGTATAAGCTTTCTTTTTGCTTTCCCCTTTTTTCTTGAGCACACACTTTTCTTTTGCACTGGATTGATTTGATCTTTACCTTTCGCAGGTATGGGCGTTGGAGTTCTTTCACGTCACGATGTGGCGACAGACGGCGGAGTACGTCGGGGCGTATCCAGCCATGCGTTCCTGGTCCAAGTTTGCCCGGGAGAAGAAGGGCTCCAGAGGGCGCACGACCCTCAGGTACTCGGATTGCCTTCCTTTGACGAGGGCTGAGACGGATGAGGAGATAATATTCTATCCCTGGGATCGTTTCGATGTGGCGCAGCTGAAGGGCGCTGAGATTTGGACCGTGCAGCGGAGGATTTTGAGGGGCTTGACTTGCGACGCCTATTATCTGGGGGAGAGGGTGACGCTCCAGCATGGCGTGAATTCGCCTTTGATGACAACGGTGGAGCCTCCTGCCGATATGATGCACCCGAGTGATAGATCTGCGACCTGGAATGATTACCGAGCCGGCCAGCACTTCTCGACATTTGTGGCGATTTAGCCGTATCCAGTATTTGTCTTGAGGAGGCTGAGGACGCCCCAGGTTCTGGATAGAGAGGGGTTAGGGGTCCCGCGGTACCCTCGGACGGACTTTTCATATATCCAGGATGGGGTCCGATTGAGGGTGCAGATCCCTCAGCCTGAGCGGCTTCCACGAGCTTTCCGGCCTCGTCCGGGTATGAAGGTATGGCTTTCCTTTCCACCTCCTTTTTTTTTGCTTCTCTCTTTTCTTTTCTTTCCTGTCATCATTTTTTTTTTTGCTTCAACTGTTTCTGACGCTTTTGCTTTCGTGCAGTTTTCGGAGGTGGTCGTGGAGAGGCTGACGAAGCAGGTGATCGGGGCTAAGAGATTTATCAGGAGGATGGTTGCTTGCGGGGCTCCTCAGGCTAGAGCGAGGCGACCACGGCCGGCGCCTGTCAGGCGGGAGGCTTCCCCTATTCCTTCAGAGACTTCTTCTGAGACTCCTCTTTCTCCTCTCCTTGACCTCCGCGTGGTACTACCTTCGGACCACGTCATTCTCGGAGATCCTTACGGGCAGGGACACGTCTGGCGGCATGGTGGATCCTCTTCGCACGTCCAGGAGTCCGACGCCTTCACCTTCGGATATGATTTCTTCGCAGATCTTGGCTTGCCCTATCAGAGCGTGCCGGTTGGTCCTGACGAGCCTTCTTCCGGGGATGAGGACGATGATTCTGAGCCTGAGATTTTCATGGCTACAGAGGAGGCGGGCCCGAGCCGCAAGAGGGACCGGGGGAAGGGCCCAGCCACCGAGGACTCTGACTGACGATCCTTCGAGACTGATTTTTTTTTTTTTTGAGATTGATTTTCTGAGATTGTATTTAGACAGATACAGTTTACTTTTATGCACATTTTTTTTTTTTGCCTTTTTTTTTTCTTCTCTTTTTTTTTTGGAATGTATTAATTCAGGATTATTGTTATTTATTATTTTTTTGTTTTTTTTTGAATGCAATGCTGTATGAATGCAATGTTGCCTGAGCCTAGGTTTTTTTGGCAAGGGTGTAGATGTTTGGTGTATGAATTGGTTTGGACAGGCTTTGGCTGGGACAAAATATTCCTTTGGTACAGCAGTTTGGACTGTTGCAGATTTTTCTGATGAAAGACAATCGTGTCCGCGCGGACAGGGACTGCATCTGACATTGTCCTTTAATTTTGCTTCAGATCTGGTTTTCCTTTATTTCAAATTCAAATATCTTCTTCAACCACCAGTCCAAACAGCCATTTTCGGGGAGAAGGAGAGAAAAACCATGGAGAGAATTGTGAGCATGAGAAATCCACCCAAATTGTCCCAAAATTCTCAAATGCAATTCTTCACCAAGTTTAAAGAGTGGTCTCGGGAGATTATGCATGAAAGGAGGTCATTCTTTGAAGAAAGGTATAAGGTGAAGTGCTTATGGTCCCTCAAAGAATTGATTCCGGACTACGACCTCTTGAGAGCTTCTTCCTCATTTTGGGACACTAGAAGGCATGTCTTTTGCCTTTCTTACAATGAAATGGTCCCGACTGTCGAAGAATTTCGGGCCTTGCTTGGTGGCCCGGAGGTGGAGGAGATAGCGGTTCCCTTGCCTGGAGGGGCCTCTTTTGTTGATAGATTGTGCAACCTTCTTCATCTTTCCCCGGAGGAAGCACAAGGTATGATCTGTGGTCCCGATCATTTTGATATTTCCGGTCTCCCTGATAGATTTAGGGGCTTAGGCTTGCTTGACGATGCCTATTGGGATGCCTTTGCACTTTGCATGTTTGGGACCTTGTTCATGGTCTATTCTTTTGGGATCTGTCATCGGTCTCTGCTGGATGTAGTCATTCATTGTCGCTTGGGCAGAGATGTTGTACCTTTGATCTTGGGGGAGACTTTCCATGCTCTCGATAGGCTGGCTACCGGGAGACGGTATATGCACGGGGGCAGCCCGTTCCTCTTGACTCTGTGGCTGATGGAGCGCTTGGGGATTCTTCGGGAAACTCCTGATATGATCAAGCCTTGGACATTCGCCAGGAGAGGGGTTGCTGTAGATTTTGATGATCAGGGCTCATGGGAGCGTTGGATGGCTGGTCGCTGGACAGAAGATATCAGATGGTCAGTGCCTTGTTGGCGGGTGGAGACTCGCAGAGTGCTTCAGGACGGGTCTCATGTGGTTATGCTTAGGGGCTTTCTCAGTCCAGCTTCTATATTCCGTCCTTAGTTCTGAGACAGTTCGGCTTGGAGCAGGTTCCTTTGGAGGACTTTGATGATATAGCCACCAGGGTGGTGGCTCCTGTTTCTATGGATGATCCTTCGGTGTTTTCCTTTCTTTCCCGAGCATGGAGGTATGACGTCTTTCCTCCTCGGGTTATCCTCAGGCGTCTGAGACCTGTGTTCTTGACCACTTGGTACCTGGATTGGTACGAGAGGCATTTGGGAGGGACTCAGATGGCTATTTTGAGACGGCGTGAGGCCATTGTGGGGGCGGAGGACCTGACAGTTTCCGAGAGGAGGAGGGCCAAGGCGAGGGCCAACCCTCATGGCAGGAGCGGAGACGCTGTGAACGACTATGAGGCTTATGTCAAGAGGCAGGAGAGGAGGACTCCTATGCTATCAGCCCGGCTACAGGAGATGAGAGATGACGCTAGGGCTACCAAGGCCCTGACAGAGGCTGGTTTGATAGATCCTGTTCCTATACCAGAGCTTGGTAGGAGGAAGACCGACATTTTTCCTGTTCAGAAGAAGAAGACTCGAAGGGGGAAGAAGAGGGGAGAGGCCAGTTCGAGTGGCATGGAGTGACTCTGAGGTTTCCGAGTATCCCTTTCTTGTCTTGCAGACACATTAGTTTGATTATGTATCTTAATTTCTTTTAGCAGGTTGCCAGTTGTAGGAATGAATCGGGCTTAGACTCATCAAAAAGTTTTTAACTTGTAATGAATATTTGAATTGCTTCAGAGTTTTTCGAGACGCTTTCATGGTCTGATCAGTTGTATTGATGTCAGAGTATGACTTTTATTCGTGCTTTAGACCGAACCGTTTCCGGCTGCCTACGTTCCCCTCATTTTGAGGAGCTCAGGTCTTCGTAGTTTAACCTGGTCGATTTTGTTGTTGTTTTTTTTTGTTTGTTTTTTTGTTTTGTTTTTTTGTTGTGCAACCCTGTTTTTTACCTAGGCCGCCCTTTTCGGGTTTTCAACCTAGTTGGGTATTACTCTTTTAGCACTCTTTTTTTTTGTTTCTCTTTTTTGACTCAGCGTTTTTACGCGTAGTATCTGCGCAGCTTGTCACCATTCACTGGGTGTACAAAGGGATTTCCGTCGAGGTCTGCAAGTTGCATGGCTCCTCCGGAGAAGATCTTTTGGACGATGTATGGCCCGACCCAGACAGGCTCCCATTTGTCAAGGGGGTTGATACGGACTGGGGGCTTCTTTTTCAAAACAAGATCACCTTCTCGGATCTCCCGATGCTTCACTTTCTTGTCGAAGGCTCTGGCCATTCTCCCTTGGTAGGCTCGAATGTGTTCCATTGCTTTCCATCGGCGTTCATCTAGCAGGGCCAATTCATCATGGCGACTCTGGAGCCATTCGACCTCGTTGATCTGGCTTTCCAACAGCACACGGAGTGAGGGATTTCCAATTCGATTGGGAGCACGGCTTCCATTCCGTAGGTAAGGGCAAATGGTGTTTCTCCTGTTGCCGTTCTGACGGATGTTCTGTAGCCCCAGAGTGCCAGGTGTAGCTTCTCGGGCCAATCTCTGCCTCGGACAACCATTTTCCGGATAATGTTTTCCAGAGTTTTGTTTGCTGCTTCGACGGCTCCGTTGGTTTGGGGCCTGTAGGGAGATGATTTGTGACGGGTTATTCTGAATTCTGCCAGCAGCCTTTCACATTCCCCTTCGAAGTGGGATCCATTATCTGAGATGATTTCGGCTGGCAACCCGTATCGGCATATGATGTTCTCTTTGATGAAGAGGGCAACTTTCCTTGAGTTGAGGATTTTGTAGGATTTTGTAAGGCATCCTTTCCAGTTCATTCGAAGAAATCACCAATCTGCGTCTCTTTAGGTTCTTCCGCAGTTCCCAGATTCACACTCGTCAAAATCTCTTCGGCAGCTTGGGCTCGACTTTCCTCTTTCCGGACAACCTGCTTAAAGATTTTTTTTTGTTTGATTTTTTTTTGTTTAATGTGTCTGCTTCTTTATCTAATGAATTATTATTAAATGTTTTTTTTTATTAATTAATTCATCATTAATTAAAGTGGCAATCAAGGGATACTCAGAAAGGTTCGTCATTTCATTAGGAACGAAAAGAAATACAGCCTTTGCTACAGACTCGTAGTCTTCAGGCGTAGGGCCGTCGGACGACTCTAGAGACTCGACCTTAACAATGAAAGACTCGGAGGACTTTTCTTAGACTGACACAAAGGGATGGGAGACCAATCCAGGCTTGGTGATCATTTGTTCTTTGGTCGCGGACGGGCTTGAGAGAGTTTCCCGATTCTTTAATGGCATCGCTGTCAGTGACCTCCCGACTCGGGAATTATACTGTGCTCCTTCCTCGATTGTCGCCACCATTTCTTTGACTGAGCTGAAATCAATCAGGTCTGGCACCTGGATCTCTTCCCCGAATAACTGTTGCATAATCGGACCATCCCAATCGTCTGAAAAGACTTCTGTGGCTTTGGCTTTCGGCATGGTTAATTCAAACTCAGGTTTCGGACCTTCCTGGACAGTAGGAATTGTGGTTGTGAGCTTCTCGAACTGTTCCACTAGGCTTGGCACGCCTTTGAAAGTGTACTCACTCTTCATGGTAGTGGTAGCCCCGGGTATCTTGGGTAGGTCCAGAAACATTCTACGGACCGGGTTAGCTTTGGCTCCCCTGAACTTGTTGAGGCTATCCTGTAGCTTCAGCCACCCTTCTGTAGGAGTGGGCTCTGTGATGTTACCCGGTTGTGTGGGACCCTTTACAAAGTAGTCAGCCAAATTAGGACTGAAAGGGAGAGATTTAGGGTCGTCGACCGGGACCCTTCCTGTGGCAGCTTCAAATCTTTTTCCTTTTGCAGTGTCCACTGAGGAGGCCTCATATCCCAGGCCGTGGCGAGTTTTCTGTCCTTTCACCTCGATGAGTTTGTGAGTTCCTTGTTGGTGCTTCCCCAGACCAAGGCCAGGTAGATAGCTCATCTTTCTCATCATTTTCAAGACCGGGGGGATTTTATCCCGGGTGATTGTCAGATCTATGTTGCACACTTGGGCTTTGGGAGGCTCGACCGTGAAGCCCGTTAGCATGAGACCTTCCTCATCATGTTTGATTTCCAGAATAGGTATTCCACCTGTATCCGTGCCCTCCAAGGTGACTAAATCCCCATAAATGGTCGTCAGGTCCCCATTCGAGACGAATTTTACACACTGGTGGAGGCTTGAGGCAACCCCCTTGACCTGATGCAGCCAAGGTCTTCCCAATAAGGCATTAAAAGTGATCGGGATGTCAATAACCTGGAATTCCACAGGTATCAATTTCTGGCCAAACCAGAGGTCCAAGGTAGCAACTCAAGGGCTCGCTCGGGATGTCGAGTCGTAAGCTTTGACTGTGAGGGAGGAAGGCTTCAAGTACGTAGACTTGATGTCAAGCAGGCTCATGATCTTTGCCGGAAGAATGTTCATTCCGGACCCATTATCAACCAGGACCCGAGGGAGGCGTCGTTCATCCAATTGGACTGTGATGAAGAGAGGCTCGTTATGATCAGCCCCAAATTGAGGGAGGTCGAGATCTGTGAAAGTGATTATGTTCCCGTAGTGGATGTTTCCAATCAGCTGTACCACGTCGTCGGGAGTAGCATCAATAGGGACCAAGGTGCGGGCTAGGCTTTCTTCCAGCTTTAGCTTATGGGGATAGGATGAGGTGAGCAGGGACCACAGAGAGATGTTGGCCTGTGTCTGCTTCAACTGGGTGAGCACGGGATCCTCCTTTTCGGGGTCAGGAGCTTCGGCTGTCTTAGCATAGGGGCGGCGATTCTCCCCAGGTGCTTGATCTGTGGCCTTCTTATCTGCCTTGGGATTCCCTTGGAAGATTTGCCCGGATCGGGTCAACAGGTTAACTTCCTCATCAGTCGCTTCTTGACTGGATTTCTTCAATGCTGCTAAGGTCAACGGGGGAGCCCTTTTGGCTACCGGCCACTGGTTCTGACGGAGTCTAGCAACGGTGAGGGGCTGAGCTGTACTGGCTCCTTCCTGGGCGGCCCTTATAACTGCTTCCCAAGTCACAGGCTTTTGGGTCTGGGGTTGTGTTGTTGCCCCTTGGATGGCCCACAGAGCTAGGTGTGATGATGCCCGATTTTTTTTGAAAATCAAAACGGAGTCGCCACGCCATTTTTGTTTTAAGGGCCAAAACTTTGAAAAATGCCCGAGATTAGAGATTTGGGTTCGGAGGTCATGTTACGCATCGGGAAGGACGTTAGTGTGCACCCGGCGCGCCTCGCAAAACGAGTCTTCCAAACATTTGAAATCCTTTGTTGTGTGTGTGTGTGTTTTGACCAAAATGAGTTGAAACTGAGAAAAACAAAAATGGGGGACTCTTTATAAGACTTTGAACAATCCCCAAGATTTTTGGTATGATTTTTGGGTTGAGTCTTGGCACTCAAAATATTTTTGGGAGTTGAAAAGCAATTCTGCCAGAATGAAAAAGGCAGTTGACCCTTGACTTTGAAATGGACTTAAAGGCTTCAAAACCTCATAATCTGGGGAAAGTCCGAGAATGAAAGTTTCTTAAAACACCCTAAATAGAGTTTCTACAAAGGAACTTTCCATTTTGGAAGTAATTTGAGGGGTCAAAACCTTCTGGAAATCTCAGATGTGAAATCTGGATTTCCAGAAGCTAATGAACTGGCCTCTAAGAGAAAAATTGAAAGATTGGGTTTTACTCACGTAAAAATAAAGTAAAAATATGTATGGAAAGATATGGATGTTGTCTACAAAAAGTATTTTGTAGTCAACAACAAATTCCAAGTTTATCTATGTCCAAAAAATTAGACCATGGGCTGAGGTCTGAGAAAATTGCTACTGGACAGCAACTTCTCAAGAGAGAAAATATGATTTTAAAGGGGGTTTTTGCATCCATGCTTGTCCCCATTTCCCTAGGTTTTGGTTAGTGATCACTAGACATTTTAAAGGGGGTTTTTTCATCCATTACTGTAGACCGAGACAGTGATCAGTTACGTGCCCATGATACTGGTGGAAGTGGAGGAATTTGAGGCCATGGAGCAGCTGGAGCAAGCACAAGTT
The DNA here is from genome assembly GCA_022495995.1 of Adenophora triphylla var. japonica. Taxonomy (NCBI): domain Eukaryota; kingdom Viridiplantae; phylum Streptophyta; class Magnoliopsida; order Asterales; family Campanulaceae; genus Adenophora; species Adenophora triphylla. Next base: position 215,854 of record JAFEMH010001593.1, on the reverse strand, counting down.
GTCCAAAGAAACGGGTCGGAAAAGTCACGGGGACGAACTTTGTCGACTGAGCATATTGATGGAAGGAAGTGAACCTGAGAGGACCTTGAGGGGTATTGGGCTCTGTTTGGGAGGATTCAGCGATGCGCTGGTTGTTTTGAGTGAAAGGGGTGATACTAGCTGATTGTGTCTTTGGGCCTTTCTCAAGCTTGGAACTGGCATTAGACAAGTGTGCTCTGGGGCAGGTTGTCCTATCGGATTCTCTCACTTCGGGCACTTAAATTTTGCGCGACAGAATCATTTCTTTGCCTGGTTCGACATCTTGGGTCAAAGGAGTGCTAGTACTTATCATAAGATCAAGCTTCTCCTGCATTTGTTTCACTTGCTCTATCAATATTGCCACATGGGGATCAACGGGAACATTCGGGATTCTTGGAACTCGCAACAAGACTCTTATCGGCGAGAGGGAAACACGGCCATGGTGGTGGCTGACGGGTGAATTTACTAAGTTCGGTAGACGACAACGGAAAACTCGTGGCATCCGGATTTTCTTTTAGCAACTCATGATCGCATTCGGGTGGGTGTAGAGGCTTGGAACATAGCCACATAGCTCAAGCGATTATGTGAAGCTGGAGCATAAGCGCGGTATTCTTTGAAATTGAGGAACAGGTGTGATGGAGCCCAACTCGTTCGAGGAGCCGAGGGCGATGGAGCCCTAATGGCCCGAGTCTTTGGAAAGAGTGAAGAGGAATTGTCCTTGGCAAGGGATCATATGTGGATGGAGGGAGGTGTTGGCCGTGGGATGGAGAGTTATAGGATGAAGGGACCGAAATCACTTGTTTACGAAGTCTCATCTTCGACCATGACCGAGGAACCATTCGCCTCACCGTTACACGAACTCCATGGCGGCGGAGAGCATTGATGAGCGGTGGTCATTGTTCTTCATGAATCTTATGGGCGTTTTCCAAAGCAAGGGCTAACTCTTCCTTCCTAATCATCGGATTTCTTGTATCCTTGCGCTTTACGCCAAATCTGCCATCGAGATCATTATCATCCCATTTAACCTTGGCGTCGATCGTGAACTTATCGGAGGGCGAAAGTTCAAAGCATTTCACCAAATCCGGCTTTGCCATGGCCACATGCTTGTTGCGGTCAAACCATCCATTCTCAACATTTGTTGCGACTAAACCATTTGGCTTGTCGAGTACATTGAATTCACGAGTTTGAATCATAAAATTCAATCATGTTTACATTCGCGTTGTTTGGGAAATGATCATTGGCGGGGTTGAGATCACTGAGGCGCTCGAGTTTGCCCTTCTTAATTAATCCCTGAATCGCCTTTCTCAAAGTTGTACAGTTGTCGGTCGTATGACCGCGGTACTGATGGAAAGCACAATGCTTAGTGGTGTCAAAAGGGATTTTGGGATCCTTGGGGCGATAGTTTCTCATGGGTTCGAGGAGACCACTCTAGCAAGATATTTAAAACTTTGCTTAAGGGAACACCCAAATCCTCGGGATTCGAGATTTGGTCATTGACTTGGTCACCATTCTGAACAGGGTTTGCCGGTTTTGGTCCATTGGGGCGCTCAAGCTTGCCCGTTTCGATTAACCTTTGAACCGCTCTCTTCAAGACTATGCAGTTGTCGGTCGTGTGGCCATAATGATCATGGAAGGCGCACTGCTTACTTATGTCGAGAGGTGCATTTGAGCTCCTTGGATGGTAGTCCTTGAGAGGCTCCAAAAGGCCTACCCTTACTAAGCCCTTGAAAATTAAGCCCATGGGCATCCCAAGATCATCAAAACGTTCTTGTTGCCTTAAAGGACCACCATTTATTGGTTGCTTTTGGGGGCCGTCAATTGTACACAATGCCTTCTTTCCTTTACCGAATGTCGGAGCCGTGTTGGAAGGGTAAGGTTTATAGCGGCGAGACATGTTCAGACTCGTAGTCTTTTCCCGTGCACGAACCCTTTTGATGTAATCATCAATGTAATCGTCGAGATTCGACCTTTTGTAAACTTCATTCGTGTCAGATACACAAGATTGATATGGTGAGATGGCCCGAGTCGAGCGATCATCGATACTCTCGTTGCTAGGCTTTTCTTGTACCTTCTTAATTGGTTCTACCAATAATCCATTGGACGAGTCAATAGGAACATTAGGATTGCATGACCCCGCCACAAGATTGGCATTAGCAAACGAAACCACAGTAGGAAGTACTGCGGTGGGAGGAATGACAGTCGAGCATTAAAAGCGTGACCGTAATCTTCCTCATAAGGCACAGCGGTTGCCGAAGATGAAGATATATGGCTCGTAATGGGTGGATACCGAGGGGAGCGTGAGTGCGGATCCGGAAAAGCTTGAAAACATGAGGTTTGAGGCATCGTAACAGTAGGATTGAATGTGTCTTGACCGCACTGAGGAACATGACTGCAAGGGAAATGTGTATACTGTACTTGATGAGCAGGAGCAGCTTGCGTAATGGCCGGGTGGAGAATTTGATGAGGAGCATTTGACCTTGTCGGACTTCCCAACCGGAGGGCGGGGTAGAGCTGATGAAGTGGTGATAAAAGCACAGTGGCCCACGTGATCTTGCGGTATCATAGGGGCCGGTGTGCTTTGAGAATTGGAGGAAGCAAGGCGGCCCCCTACGAACCATGGAGCACGAGAAGCAGGCTGTCCCATTCCGAGATGGTGACCCGAGCCAGGCGATGCGGTGAAGTAGTAAGCCCGGCCCCTTCCAAGGCTGCGGGCGAAATCCAGCCGACTCAATCCTGGTGGTGAGACACGAGAGGCGGGGGCGGGTTGACCTAGATCGGGTTTGTCGAGGAGTATCGAGCGGTAAGGAGTTTGAGATATCTTGAAGCCCGACCAATTCCTGATTGATGGCCGGGCCGAGGCGAGGTTTTGGAGTAGCGAGCTGGCCCATTCAGGCGATTGAAACCCAAAGGTGAAAACCTGGGAGGCGCGGGGAAGTTGACCAAGATCGATACGATGAGGCCGAGAGGCGAGGCGAGTGATAGGCTTGGGGATGCTTGGCCCATTAGTAGTTCCACACGAAAGGGGACGGGGCATTTGATGGTAGTTGGCATGCCGGGAGGGTAATTAGCTCCAATCTTCGCATCAACCATAAAGGTTCCATTAGGGTGGTGAACAATTGCTAGCCCACAGGTTACGATACTTTCCAATAGCGGGCGATCTGAGCCTCTTGATTTTGTCTTATCTGTTCCAACATCTGATTCCAGCATTCGGCATTTTGCGGATTTTCGGGGTGTGGAGTTGTACGTCCCCACCGTTCTCCTACGAGTTAGTCATTTTGAAACTTTGAGCTGAAGCGAAGGAGGAAACCGATGAAGTATCGACTTCGGAATAGGCGAAATTTGAACAAACGATGACCCGGGGTCTCGATCCAAACTTTGCTTCTTGTGGAAGGCACAAAAGGGTGTGGTTCGGACTCGGGAAAGCGAAACGAGGTTGGTGTTTGGGCTTAGGGCTCATGCAATATGCGGTTATTTGTTCTTGTTTACTTAAAACATGTTTTATTAACCTAATCGGTTGGAAAAGATTGCTCTTCTTTTCGCGAACTACTCGATTCTGGATTAGTGGGCCCCGTCACTACGTCTATAAGCCCCTCGTATTCCACGTATTTCGACCTCCCGAGGTGGACAGCCCCGGGCGAGGGTCCTATAGGGCAAGCGGGTCCCACCGACCGAAAAGAAAATGATCCTAGAAGTGCGGCGGGTAATCGAGTCTTGACGAGTATTCGATGTAAATTACGGACAAAGGCGCGTCAAAGTCAAGATCGTGTCCAGGAGCTCGACAAAAAGTCGGCATGATTTGGGTGATAAATGTCCACGATCGATCTTGACTTGTCGTCGGTTAAGCCGTAATCAGGCATGGAATAACCGTTAATCCTTGATGACTCGGTGTCAATCTTTGGGAGTCGAGTGTATAATTTGTGCCGGTCGAGCCGAAGTCAAGGCGCCGGTCAATATCTTGGTCAAAGTCTGCGGCGGGAAACCGGCATGACTTCGGCGATTAGGGACCCGAAAGATATTGATTCGGTATGCCGACAAAGGCTTGAAAGGAAAGGTCTATACACGAGACGGGGCATGACACGGACCCGGACTAAAAACCAAGCGGGTCTCGGACAAAGTGTGTCACGGACAAGTGCATAGTCGACACGAGGCTCCATGGGATGTTTGGGTAGTCCTATGCTAATCAGAGGCGTAATAAGACCAAACGGACCGCGACAAGGATTTCCCGGGTTAGGGACGTAGTGTGCGGTGTAAGGTCACGTGCGCGTAGTGTGCAAGCAGTCTATCTTCTTTTTCTGAGAAAAATAGAAATTTTTTTATGTGTCTTAAAAAGGCATGATGCATGATTTTTTTTTTGAATTTTTTTTTTTGAAAATTTTTTTTTGAAAATTTTATGAACACATAAGCACATAAGCACAAAAATTCCGACAGTTAGGGACATTATTCCGACAGTCAAAATTTTGACTTTTCCGAGGCGGCCAAAAACAAACACGAAAACTGTGCAAAAATCAACACACACAAAGCAAAGGATTTTCAAATGTTGAGACGGAAGCTTGACCCTCAAAAGTTTTTCTTTTCTTTTTGAAAAGATAAAACTTGTTTTTCCCCAGCGGAGTCGCCACTGTGATGATGCCCGATTTTTTTTGAAAATAAAAACGGAGTCGCCACGCCATTTTTGTTTTAAGGGCCAAAACTTTGAAAAATGCCCGAGATTAGAGATTTGGGTTCGGAGGTCATGTTACGCATCGGGAAGGACGTTAGTGTGCACCCGTCGCGCCTCGCAAAACGAGTCTTCCAAACATTTGAAATCCTTTGTTGTGTGTGTGTGTGTGTGTGTGTGTGTTTTGACCAAAATGAGTTGAAACTGAGAAAAACAAAAATGGGGGACTCTTTATAAGACTTTGAACAATCCCCAAGATTTTTGGTATGATTTTTGGGTTGAGTCTTGGCACTCAAAAGATTTTTGGGAGTTGAAAAGCAATTCTGCCAGAATGAAAAAGGCAGTTGAGCCTTGACTTTGAAATGGACTTAAAGGCTTCAAAACCTCAGAATCTGGGGAAAGTCCGAGAATGAAAGTTTCTTAAAACACCCTAAATAGGGTTTATGCAAAGGAACTTTCCATTTTGGAAGTAATTTGAGGGGTCAAAACCTTCTGGAAATCTCAGATGTGAAATCTGGATTTCCAGAAGCTAATGAACTGGCCTCTAAGATAAAAATTGAAAGATTGGGTTTTACTCACGTAAAAAATAAAGTAAAAATATGTATGGAAAGATCTGGATGTTGGCTACAAAAAGTATTCTGTAGTCAACACCAAATTCCAAATTTATCTATGTCCAAAAAATTAGACCATGGGCTGAGGTCTGAGAAAATTGCTACTGGACAGCAACTTCTCAAGAGAGAAAATATGATTTTAAAGGGGGTTTTTGCATCCATGCTTGTCCCCATTTCCCTAGGTTTTGGTTAGTGATCACTAGACATTTTAGTGGTGAATCAACTATACCAAACCATCCTTGGGGTACATTAGGACTAAGCACTTCATTTGCTTGGGAAGGGGAATTTTATCCTTTGAAAATGGGATTTGGTGCTTGAAAATGGTATTTAGGGTTTTGAAAATGCATTTTGCAAGTAAATAAGAACACATTGAAGAAAATGTTGATCCTTGTAGAAGATCATCCATGGAGATGAACTTCCATGGTGATCTTCTTGGATCTAAGACAAGAAGATAAAATAACTACATTTTGTAGTTTAAAGATGCATGCATGAATGAGAGACTTAGTGTAGGGAGAGGGAGGTTATACCTATCTTCCTTGTGTCTTGTGTTTGAATGGATTCAAAGGCTTGAATGTGTTTAGGATTTGAAAGTGTTTAGGGTTGATGATTTGAGTTGGTTAAAGAGAAAACAAGTAGATAACAATGAAGTCCTCTATGTTTTCTCTCTATTCCTCCTCCTAAAGGGTGATTTGAGCTTGAGTTAGTGTATGTATAAGAGTATGTATGAGAGTGATTTGAAGTGTTTGTGAGTGAGTGAGATTTGGGAAAGATTGAAGAGAAAATGGTGGCAATTCAAGTGAATTCCCCTTGTTTTCTCTCTATATTTCGCCGAGTTTCGTTCTTTGTGATCAAATTGTGTTGTTTTAAGCTGAGAGAGGAGGGTTCAATTTATAACCCCCTGTGAACATCAATCATATCCGCGCGGAGGTCCTTGTAAACGTGCACGGTGCATTAAATCTTTGCTCCAGGCTTTGAACAGGAAGAATAGTATTCAAAAATTTCCAGCAGTTTGTTTTTCAACTTGCCTAATTCGGATTTTTCCAATTTCTTTTGCTTTTTGAGATTTTTTTCTTGGTTTAACTTTAAACGGCAATGCCCACTTTACCCTTGCTTTGTTAGAAAGGTTAGGGTTTGTTAGAAATGTTAGAAACGTTAAAACTCTCGTTAATTTTCTAACGAAAGTACTAACGGCTCAAATTGGAGCACTTACAGTAGCCCCTCGGCGACGGTGCTTTCGAAGGAAGCGGGGTCGTCGATAAGAGTAAGGCTCCATATTTGGCGGGATGATCAGGTGATCGAGTGGCTGGACCTAATGATAGGCTACCTACGTATCCCTAGTGAGAATCAAGCCGGCCGTAGTTCGGGTCTTTCGACTATCTTTAGTTGTCGACCACTGGAGTATTTGTTTTAGGATGTCAACTTTGGCGAGCGAGTTCTACGATCGATTCTTTGAAAGAAACTTCTGCTGGGGATAAGAAATGACCCTCTTCGGTCTGATGGCTAGGGTTGTATATCCGCTCTGTTTGGGGATAGGAATGACCATTTTGGTGCAGTGGTGAACCTAATGATAGGCTACCTACGTATCCTTAAGAGGAATCAAGCCGATCGTAGTTCGGGTCTTTCGACTATCTTTAGTAAAATCGACCCTCTTGTTTTAGGAAAGTCATCCTAAGATTTGACTATTTTGGGAAGTCACCCTATGGTCGACTATTTTTGGGAAGTCGCCCTATGGTTTGACTATTTTTGGGAAGTCGCCCTAAGGTTACTTGACTATTTTTGGGAAGTCGCCCTATGGTTTGACTATTTTTGGGAAGTCGCCCTATGATCGACTATTTTGGGAAGTCGCCCTATTACTTGACTATTTTTGGGGAAGTCGCCCTATGGTTTGACTATTTTTGGGAAGTCACCCTATGTTTGACTATTTTGGGAAGTCGCCACTATGGTTTGACTATTTTTGGGAAGTCGCCCTATGGTTTGACTATTTTGGGAAGTCGCCCTATTACTTGACTATTTTGGGAAGTCGCCCTACGGTTTTGACTATTTTTGGGAAGTCACCCTATGATTTGACTATTTTGGGAAGTCGCCCTAAGGTTTTGACTATTTTGGGAAGTCGCCTACGACTATTTTGAAGTGAAGGTTTGTTTTTGAAGTCACCCTATGGTTTGACTATTTTTGGGAAGTCACCCTAAGGGATGATTGCGATTTATCGCTTTCCTCGTGTTGTGTGTGATAGCGTTTTAGGTGCCTCAAACCTTGATGATGGCGTCTTAGGTGCCTCGAACCTCGGTGATGGCGTCTCAGGTGCCTCGAACCTTGATGATGGCGTCTTAGGTGCCTCGAACCTTGATGATGGCGTCTTAGGTGCCTCGAACCTCGACGATGGCGTCTTAGGTGCCTCGAACCTTGATGATGGCGTCTTAGGTGCCTCGAACCTTGATGATGGCGTCTTAGGTGCCTCGAACCTTGATGATGGCGTTTTAGGTGCCTCGAACCTTGATGATGGCGTCTTAGGTGCCTCGAACCTTGATGATGGCGTCTTAGGTGCCTCGAACCTTGATGATGGCGTTTTAGGTGCCTCGAACCTTGATGATGGCGTCTCAGGTGCCTCGAACCTTGATGATGGCGTCTTAGGTGCCTCGAACCTTGATGATGGCGTTTTAGGTGCCTCGAACCTTGATGATGGCGTCTGGGTGCCTCGAACCTTGATGATGGCGTTTTAGGTGCCTCGAACCTTGATTTGAAATGATTTCCTTTGATGGTTTAGGATAGATGGTCCTCTAGTGGACTTTATTTGAAGGGATCGGTTTTACGTCGCTGCTAGAAGGAAAGGATGGCCGTCTTTGGTCGAGTGGCTGGACCTAATGATAGGCTACCTACGTATCCTTAAGAGGGAATCAAGCCGGTCGTAGTTCGAAATCCAGCTGGACGGAGTTAGGAATAGGTCTAGGATCTGGGCCTTTTGATAATTTGGAAATTTGTCACCTTAAGGAACTAAAGCTTTCGTCGCTATTTGCGGAGATAGAGATAGCTTAAAGCTAAGGGTAATCATGCAACATTTGAGATATGTTGAGGGACTAACGTACCTTTCTTTGTGCTTACTGCGGGAGAGCAAGTCGCGGGGCTGTGTAGTAGTTGATAGTGTTGAGAGTCTCGATGTATCGATTGAGAACTTGGCGTCTCTGTCCGGTGTATGTTGAGAACTTGGCGTCCACGACCCACTTGCCTTTGAGAACTTTGCGTCTACGGCCGAAGCTGTATTTGAGAACTTGGCATCACGACCGATTTGTAATTGAGAACTTGGCGTCCCTGACCGACTTGTATTGGAGAGTTTGGCGTCACGGCCGATTGTATTGTATTGGAGAACTTGGCGTCTCCAGGCCGATTTGTATTGGAGAACTTGGCGTCTCACGGCCGATTTGCATTTTGAGACCTTGGCATCTACGACCGATTTGTTGGCGTAATTGTATTTGAGAACTTGGCGTCTACGGCCGATTTGTAATTTTGAGAACTTGGCGTCTACGGCCGAATTGTATTTGAGAACTTGGCGTCTACGGCCGAACGGTAGACACTGGAGGTGTGGTCTTCGTTGTTTGTTTTCATCCATTTGTGGACATTGGAGGTCGTCTTTAGCAAGTTGCGAGGCAGGAGCTTGTCTTTGCCAAATTGTAGATCTTTGGAGGGCGTCTTCATCCATTTGTGGACATTGGAGGTCGTCTTTGGTGAAGATCATCCTTGCCGAAAAGGGGATTTGATTTCACGTTTGAATTCCTGCGTTCGTTAGTGAAGAGGAAGATGCATATATGATATTTATGGTGACGGATGCATGCGTAGAGCCAAAAATGATTGTGAGAGTATCCTTTGCATAAGTTTGCGAGATGATGCATTTACTTGCTTTCGAAGATGCACTTAGCCTAAGCTTTTGGCGGGGAATTTAAGATCTTCAATCACTTAGGATTGTTCCTATTGATTCAAGTTTTGTGCATGCTACATGAGCCACAGGGAGATTTTGTGGGGATGCATGGTGATGAGAGGGGATGTATGTGTTGTTATTTGTTTGGGACAAACTTTGGTGGTGGGGTGATATCCTTTGGTCGCGGACTGAATTGCATGTTATTGATGAGGTCAATTTTGATCTTGGGATGAAGTTGGATTTGAACCCGGGTCTCGATTGAAATTTCTTTTCGGTCTCGGACATTTGAAGGCGCGGCGAGGGCTCTAGAATCAAAGCATGTTGACATGAATGAACCCTCTTTCGCTTGGGTTAGTTGTGATTTGACGAAATGCGATATGAGGAGATTCCCAATTCTCAACTTTTGATGATGCGGGGAGTTGCCATATGCCAAGTTCTAAAGTGAAACTCCAAGATAGTTGTTGAGGTGACTAGGCCATTTCTTCGAAGATAGGTGTGACTTGATAAAGCCCCATTCCATGGAAAAGACATGGCGAAAACCACGGAATCTTTCTTTGAATGATTTGATGAAGCCCCGGAGTTTGACAAAGCGTCACTACGAGGTCAGTTAAAGGTTTGGCCCGACATGCGATGAAGTACCGAGCCAATCGATCAACGTGAGAGCCTTGAAGGTGAAGTTGTCATGAAGGGAGAAACCCATCTTTGATACCGACTATGAAACTAGAATCCTCTCTTCGAAGAGTGTCTTCCATATGGGAAGCTTGTTAGCCATAGTGGCACTTGGCTTGTTCGTGGCTTCAATCATATTCACACTACTTTTTTTAGGGAATGGATTGTTGACTTGTATTGGGTCCTTGGGGTCCCCTTTTCGATCGGTTCTCATCTTGCCCTTTTCGGGAGTCGTGTTGGAGGTGGAAGAAACCCGGTATACGTAGCGGAGTGCGACAACTCGGCTGGCGATTGTAAGCCCTCTCAAATTTAGCCCGGAATTGATCATTGCCCGTAGATCCGGATAGGGGAAATTGCTAAGTGAGACCCTCGAGATGTGGTTTCGGGCGTGAGCGAAAGATGTCTAGTTGTTCCTCTTGAAAGGAGGAGTTGCCATCTTGCTTGTAAAGTCACGATGTTCTCGTCGGGATCTTTGCATTGTTGTCTGCGGAGTCAAATCTATTTGCTTCCCGCTCCAAGTTAGCTAGTAATCTGGTCCCGTGTAGCCACTGGCCTCGGATTTTAAGCGGAAGAACCATTTTAGAGCCTTTGGACTTCAAAGAGAGGCTGAAATAGTCGGCCAGCTGCTGATTGGCGCCCCTTTTGACCTTCATTGCCAAGGTATACGTGTCCGAGATGGGTTTTCGGGCATGCGGTGCCATCAAAGAGATCCAAATTAGGCATCACGAATTTGTGGGGAACAAAGGAGTCGGGTTCGTTGGTCGGAAGCGGACTTCTTAGCGATCCAATTCGGCAATGCATTGCTTTCATTTCCTTGTGTCGTTCCACGAACCAAGCCAAATGAGGGTCTTGTGGTGGAACCATGGCATTCAAACCAGCGGCCCGAGGCTAGAGAGAGGAGCTACCATTGGCGGCATACGAGGTGGAGGGAACGGCCGTCTGGGGACATAGGTGAAATCCTGTCCTTGGCCCGAATCACCCGGGAGCTTGAGTAGGACCCTGGGAAAGGGATAGAACCTTGCGGCTTGTTGTTGATTTTCAACCGGCAAAGAGGGCAAAGGCGATCTTGATGTAGGCTGGGTAACTCGAATTTCGGAGTGAGGCCCATAAGTAGGCTTAAGTGCGGGCTGCTTGTCACGATTGTTGAATTGCATAGGCTGAAGGTGCATGACCGGGGGAGTGCTGCGGTCTGGTGATTCTTATGAAAGCTGGGATGGAGGCTTGGTAACCCGTGGCTTTGAGTGAGGAATGGATTTGTGAAGGCTGTGTGAGGAGCGGGTGAGCTAGCATCATTACTGAGGAAGGGCTTATTGTTGCCCTGGACGAGGCTGTGGAAGCATTCCAAGCTGTTGCTTTGCGAAGGCCACGATAGATTGGTTCCAAGCGAAGGTGGGATTCCAATCTGCTTTGTGGCATTAGAGTATCCCCAACCATGAGGAGACATTCCGTACCGATTTTGCCCCCGCCGAGGAGCTGTGGCCCGATCGGTCACGTTAGGCTGCATGGGTCGATGAGTACGTATTTGGGGTTTCTTTGTCTGTTGAGACGGTCATGAAGGAATCTTGTGAGGCTTGTGCGGTGTCGGGGATTGGACATCTTGAGTGGGTTCTTTGTCGAGGCATTTCAAGCGATATAGCGAGAAGCTCTGGCCCGATGCATGCCGAGCTCTTTGAGGCATACCAAAGCTGTTGTGACATACCGGCGACCCAGCGCTTTGAGGCATACCATGCTGGCCCAAATCGGATGAAGTCAATTTGTTTCCCCAAACGACTATCCCCAGGCTGAACTATGAATGTATATCAGGCCAGAAGTGAAAGGATGGGCGATTCGCAAGTTGAGAAGAGTGTGAGGAAGGTGGTGGTAGTCTGTACGGCCAAGATAGGGATGGGGATCCTTTTCCTCTTCTACCGTGAAAGTTCCATCGGGGTTGAGGGCAATCGTCAAACCAAAATTCTGACATCTTCCAAGGATGAACATCGAAACCTCATTCGATTGGCACAAGGAGTTTTATGGACTCGGGTTCCAATATTAGCCATAGAAATATGATGAATTTCTGGTCTTGGTTAAAATTCCGTCCTCGTCCTTGGACATCAAGAAGCTGCACTTGACTAGCCCATGACCAACATGGCGATCAAATCTCATCTTGCTTGGTGGAGCCTTGGTACGAAGAGATGTATTTGCGAAGTCTTGATTTGGAAGAAGTAACTTGGCAAAGCCTCGGTCTCATATTTGTGAATGCGACACAATTAGAGAGGCTTCAACTTTGGTAGGCCTTGTGGGCGATGCGAACGAGAGACCCAACCCGTCTTGTAGCGAGTGAAGAACCAACGTTCTTGAATTATCATGTAGCAAAAGAGGCAACCCATCCTTCCATATTTACTTTATTATTTTCTTTATTCAATTAGTCAGCGGAAGAAAATGTAAAAAGCAAGACAATTTTAGGAATGTATACTGCGGGGGCATATATTTTTTCGAAAAGTGGGGATGAATCCCGATTTGTATTATTTGATGGCCTCATTTGACGAAGGCACAAAAGAACTCGCTTTGGGTTTGACTCTTTTGAGAGAGCATAAGTTTAGAAAGGTTTGTAAAAGTGTATGGAAGCCCTGGCGACGGAAAATTAGTGTTTAGCTCTATTTTTCCTATAATGTAGAAAAAGAAGACTTGTCGAGACATACGAAAATATGTTTTATTCAAAATGATCACAAGATTGCTTAAAACCCTTTATTAATGTTTGGGTTATTCAACCCCTAATCTCGATATGAACAAACATTTTGATTAATCATGAGAAGAAAGTCAACTGATACCAAGAGTCGAAGTTGGCGAATGGTGAAGAGGGATCGTGTATAGGAGAGGCTATTGGTGAGGCCGGATTTTACTGGGATTTGAATGTGTTTATGACCAGGACCATTTACGGTTGCCTACGTTCCCCTCATTGTGAGGAGCTCGGGTCGCCGTAGTTCGGGTACGAGCTGTGTTTGGCTTTAGAAAAGGGGTATGAACATTTGTGGTACTTTTGGTGAAAAGGCTCGGATAGGAAGTTTGGATGATAAGGTGCGGGCCTTGAGGTGATTCCTTGACAAGTCATTTTGAGCGATTCCGTTGCTTCTTGATCGTCGTCCTTCATAGGGGGAAAAAGATTTTGGATGCAGCTTAAGGGCTTATGATATGTTTTGCCGTTGCTTTAAGCTTGCTCCCTTGTTGTCGACAACTTCCGTTCTTGAACTTTAATTTTGCCCATATGTCAAACCTTCGATCGGCGGTGCTAGGTCCTTGGCCTCATTTTTTTTTTTTGAAGCTTTTGTTTTTTTGAAGCTTTTGTTTTTTTTTGAAGCTTTTGTTTTTTTTTTTGAAGCTTTTGTTTTTTTTTTTTTGAAGCTTTTGTTTTTTTTGAAGCTTTTGTTTTTTTTTTTGAAGCTTTTGTTCTTTTTTTTGAAGCTTTTGTTTTTTTTTTTTGAAGCTTTTGTTTTTTTTTTTTTTTGAGCACTTGAGGACGAAGGCAAGCTTCTACTTGAACTTTCTTGATGCATGGGGGCGGAGGCAAGCCCCTGTTTTTCGATATGGGGTCGATCTCCGTCTTTGAGTGACCTTTTGTTGTCCCTTGATGTTGCCGCCTTCGTTGACTTGATCAAGGTGATGATGGGGATATGTTTTGGAAAGTGTATGGATTGATGGAGGCCTTTGCGAGGTGAGGAAAGTGTATAGGGAGGGCATTAGTTGACTTTCTCGCACCAATTAATTAAAATCTTAATCATTTCCGAGAGATTATTTGTTGAGCGATGCGAGTGATCATTTAAAATAAAACCATTTCATTAAATGTAATGTAGGTGTGCAAATAATGTCTCAAGTCTAGCGAGAAAAGAAAAAGACTCTTTTATAGAAAACTTAAGATCAACTACAATGTCGAAGGAGGACTTGATTGAACAGAAGGAAGTACTAGAACCTATGAAGGTTGACTAAAAAAGCTGTTTTAATATTAAAGGATGGGTAGCCCCTAGTCTAGCTACTCTTTGTTGTTGGGTGCCAAGGACGCTTGAGCTTTCCATCTTTACGGTTAACTTCGATTCCATTCTGCTGAGACCGAGGCGGTGATCGATTCACGTGCCCATGATGCTTGGTGGGAGTGGAGGAGTTTGAGGCCATGGAGCGGTGGGGCGAGCCTGAAGTTGTCAAAGAAACGGGTCGGAAAAGTCACGGGGACGAACTTTGTCGGCGAGCATATTGATGGAAGGAAGTGAACTGAGAGGACCTTGAGGGGTATTGGGCTCTGTTTGGGAGGATTCGGCGATGCGTGGTTGTTTTGAGTGAAAGGGGTGATACTAGGCGATTGTGTCTTCGGGCCTTTCTCAAGCTTGGAGCGGCATTAGACAAGTGTGCTCTGTGGCGAGGTTGTCCTATCGGATTCTCTCACTTCGGGCCCTTGAATTTTGCGCGACGAATCATTTCTTTGCACAGTTCGACATCTTGGGTCAAAGGAGTGCTAGTACTTATCATAAGATCAAGCTTCTCCTGCATTTTGTTTCACTTGCTCTATCAATATTGCCACATGGGGATCAACGGGAACATTCGAGTTCTTGGAACTCGCAACAAGACTGCTTATCTTCCCACGGAAATACGGCCACGGGCGAGGTGGCGACGGGTGAATTCACTAAGTCCGGTAGGCGACAACGGAAAACTTGTGGCATCCGGATTTTCTTTTAGCAACTTATCATCGCATTCGGAGTGGGTGTAGAGGCTTGAACATAGCCACATAAGCTCAAGCGATTATGTGAAGGCTGGAGCATAAGTGGCGGTATTCTTTGAGAATTGAGAGCAGGTGTGATGGAGCCCAACTCGTTACGAGGAGGCGAGGGCGATGGAGCCCTAATGGCACGAGTCTTTGGAAAGGGCTGAAGAGGAATTGTCCTTGGCAAGGGATCATATGGAGATGGAGGGAGGTATTGGCCGTGGGATGGAGAGTTATAGGATGAAGGAATTTGAAATCACTTTGTTTACGAAGTCTCATCTTCGACCATGACCGAGGAACCATTCGCCTCAAGCATTACACGAACTCCATGGCGGCGGAGAGCATTGATGAGCGAGGGTCGTTTGTTCTTCATGAATCTTATGGGCGTTTTCGAGAAGCCGGGACTAACTCTTCCTTCTAATCATCGGATTTCTTGTATCACTTGCGCTTTTACGCCAAATCTGCCATCGAGATCATTATCATCCCATTTAACCTTGGCGTCGGTCGTGAACTTATCGGAGGCGAGAGTTCAAAGCATTTCTCCAAATCCGGCTTTGCCATGGCCACATGCTTGTTGCGGTCAAACCATCCATTCTCGACATTTGTTGCGACTAAATCATACGGCTTGTCGAGTCTGTTTAATTCACGAGTTTGAATCATAAAATTCAATCATGTTTACATTCGCGTTGTTTGGGAAATGATCATTGGCGGGAGTTGAGATCAGCGAGGCGCTCGAGTTTGCCCTTCTTAATTAATCCACTGAATCGCCTTTCTCAAAGTGTACGGTTGTCGGTCGTATGACCGTGATGCTGGTGGAAAGCACAATGCTTAGTGGTGTCAAAAGGGATTTTGGGATCCTTGGGCTGATAGTTTCTCATGGGTTCGAGGAGACCCTGCTCTAGCAAACTATTTAAAACTTTGCTTAAGGGAACACCCAAATCCTCGGGATTCGAGATTTGGTCATTGACTTGGTCACCATTCTGAACAGGGTTTGCCGGTTTTGGTCCATTGGGGCGCTCAAGCTTGCCCGTTTCGATTAACCTTTGAACCGCTCTCTTCAAGACTATGCAGTTGTCGGTCGTGTGGCCATAATGATCATGGAAGGCGCAGTGCTTACTTATGTCGAGAGGTGCATTTGAGCTCCTTGGATGGTAGTCCTTGAGAGGCTCCAAAAGGCCTACCCTTACTAAGCCCTTGAAAATTAAGCCCATGGGCATCCCAAGATCATCAAAACGTTCTCGTTGCCTTAAAGGACCACCATTTCGTGTTTGTTTTTGGCCGCCTCGGAAAAGTCAAAATTTTGACTTTCGGAATAATGTCCCTAACTGTCGGAATTTTTGTGCTTATGTGCTTATGTGTTCATAAAATTTTCAAAAAAAAAAAATTTTTCAAAAAAAAAATTAAAAAAAAAAATCATGCATCATGCCTTTTTAAGACACATAAAAAATTTCTATTTTTCTCGGAAAAGAAGATTGAAATTTGTGATGATGCCCGATTTTTTTTGAATTTTTTTTTGAAAAATTTTTTTTTTTGAAAATTTTATGAACAATAAGCACATAAGCACAAAAATTCCGGCAGTTAGGGACATTATTCCGAAAGTCAAAATTTTGACTTTTAAAATGACCAAAAACAAACACGCGTGCAAAAATCAACACACACAAAGCAAAGGATTTTCAAATGTTGAGACGGAAGCTTGACCCTCAAAAGTTTTTCTTTTCTTTTTGAAAAGATAAAACTTGTTTTTCCCCAGCGGAGTCGCCACTGTGATGATGCCCGATTTTTTTTGAAATCAAACGGAGTCGCCACGCCATTTTTGTTTTAAGGGCCAAAACTTTGAAAAAAGCCCGAGATCAGAAATTTAGGTTCGGAGGTCACGTTACGTGCCGGGAAGGACGTTAGTGTGCACCCGGAACGCCTCGTAAAAACGAGTCTTCCAAACATTCAAAATCCTTTGTTGTGTGTGTGTGTGTGTGTGTTTTGGCCAAAATAAGTTGAAACTGAGGTAAATAAAAATTGGGAACTCTTTTTAAGACTTTAAACTGATCCCATGATTTTTTGGAGGATTTTTGGTTTGAGATTTGGTACTCAAAAGACCTTTTGAAGTTGGAAAACATTTCTGCCAGAATGAAAAAGGCAGTGTACCTTTGATTTTGAAATGTATTCAAGGGCATTAAAACTTCATAATCTGGATAAACTCAGAGAATGAAAGTTTTTCTAGACTCCTTAAATAAGCTTTGTGTGAAGGAATTTTCTATTTTGGAGAAGATTTGAGGGGTCAAAACCTTCTGGGAATCTCAGATATGAAATCTGGATTTCCAGAAGCTGATGAACTAGCCTCTAAAAGAAAATTTGTAAAACGGAGTTTTACTCACCCAAAAAATAAAATAAAAATATGTATGGAAAGGTATGGATGTTGGCTACAAAAAGTGTTTTGTAGTCAACACCAAATTCCACATTTATCTGCGTCCAAAAAATTAGACCATGGACTGAGGTCTGAGAAAATTGCTACTGGACAGCAACTTCTCAAGAAAAGAAAACATGATTTTAAAGGGGTTTTGCATCCATGCTTGTCCCCATTTCCCTAGGTTTTGGTTAGTGATCACTTTACATTTTAGTGGTGAATCAACTATACCAAACCATCCTTGGGGTACATTAGGACTAAACACTTCATTTGCTTGGGAAGGGGAATTTCATCCTTTGAAAGAAAGATTTTGTGTATGAAAATGATTTTTGGAAAACACTTTTTAGTGAATGATCTTTAGAAAAAACACTTTTAAGTGAGTAAGAAAATGATTTAGGCCTTTTAAATGGTCATCCATTGGAAATTTATTCCAAGGTGACTACATTTTTAGGTCAAGCAAAGATGAACAAATTGATGAACAAATTACATCTTCAAAGTTTGAGATGCATGCATTGATGAAAGAAATTTAGGGTAGGGAGAGGGAGGTTATACCTATCTTCCCTTGTGTATGAGCTTGACTTGAGGAGTATCAAGATTTGAATGTGTTTAGGGTTGGTGATTAGAGTTGGTTAAAGAGAAAACAAGTAGATAACAATGAAGTCCTCTATGTTTTCTCTCTAATCCTCCTCCTAAAGGGTGATTTGAGCTTGAGTTAGTGTATGTATGAGAGTATGTATGAGAGTGATTTGAAATTATTTTGAGTGAGTGGGATTTGGGAAAGATTGGAGAGAAAATGGTGGCAATTCAAGGGAATTCCCACTTTGTTTTCTCTCTATATTCGCCGAGTTTGATCTTTGTGATCAAAGCGTGTTGTTTTAGCTGAGAGAGGAGGGTTCAATTTATAACCCCCTGTGAACATCAATCATATCCACGCGGAGGTCCTTGTAAACGTGCACGGTGCATTAAATCTTGCTCCAGGCTTTGAAACGAGAAGAATATTATTCAAAAATTTCCAGCAGTTTGTTTTTCAACTTGCCTAATTCGGATTTTTCCAATTTCTTTTGCTTTTTGAGATTCTTTTCTTGGTTTAACTTTAAATGGCAATGCCCACTTTACCCTTGCTTTGTTAGAAAGGTTAGGGTTTGTTAGAAATGTTAGAAATGTTAAAACTCTCGTTAATTTTCTAACGAAAGTACTAACGGCTCAAATTGGAGCACTTACAGAAGTAGGGGTCTACTCCTCGGTCAATCTCAATCTGGGCGTCCATCTCTTGATCCTCTCTTAAGCATTCTTCGCAGTTGCATATGTCGGAGTTGTCGTCTTGACCCATGAGCTCTTCGATCTCTAACTCGTCGCGGCTTAGAGCGTGGATGTAGGGATCCACATTGTAGCATGACAGGGCTGGAGATTCGCCTGCGGAGGAGTATTCAGTCATGTCGGGACCTTCTTCTGGGTCATAGCTTGCCGGCCAAGTGCTTGCCATTATGCTGCTTCCGCGGATTACCTCGAGTATTCCCTTGGCGTTGATGAATTTCACGCATTGGTGAAGAGTAGATGATACCGCCTTCATCTGATGTATCCAAGGTCGTCCCAGCAGAGCAGAGAAGGTTGGCTTGATGTCCACCACTTGGAATTCCACCGACTCCAATTGTGCGTCGAATTGGATCCTCAGATTGATGACTCCTACGACAGGGCGTAGAGTAGAGTCGTAAGCTTGGATTATCCAGGGCGAAGGTCTCATCAGGGAGCGGTCGACGCGAAGGCGTCAGTGTGCTCAAGGCAATGTTGACTGCGGAGCCGTTATCAATCAAGACGTTCGGGAGGAAGAACATCTCTATCTTTATGAGGATTAGGAGAGCCTCATTGTGTCTGTTTTCACACATCGGCAAGTCATCGTCTGTGAAGGCTAAACAGCTTCTGGTGCTGTCGTTTGATTCAGTCTCCTCAGGGGAGCGTTCGATCCAGCTATTGGTGTGTCTTGATCGTGGCAGAGATCATAGGGAGACACTTGCCCTTTGGCGTTCTTGTCTAGATTCCCGGTCACGGGACCGTTTAACTCTGGTTTCGCGTTCTCAGTCGTAGCGAGATAGCATGTTGACGGTCTCGGAGACTACAGGAAGCTTACTCTTGCCTGGAATTTCATCGAAGGATATCGTGTTCACCCTGTCGTTGCGGGGGAATGGATTTCCAATGGTGTTGGGGCCACGGGGGCATTCCAACTTTCCTTCTTCGATTAGCCCCTGGACAACTTGCTTTAGCACGAAGCAATTGTTGGTGGTGTGGCTGGGGTAGTTGTCGAAGGCACAGTGCTTGCTCATATCCATGTTGGGCTTGAGAGTCTTTGGTTGGAAATTCTCGAGGGGCTTCAGGAGATTTCGCTTTACCAATGCCTCGAATACTTGGCCCAGAGGCATTTCGAGGTTGTCGAAATGCTGGAATTGTGGGAAGCGTGGGGGATTGTTGTTCCTCGGGGCTACTTGATCACGGTTTACTTGAGCTCCGTTCTGGATGTAGTGTACCGTTCCGGCCGCTTCTTTTCCTTTGTTCGGGACAGGTGCTGAAGTTAACAGGTTTGTCCGATAGCGGTAAGACTAAGCAGGGGTTGTTGTTGTCTTCTGATGGCTCGGAGTCTTCTCAAACTTGGTTCCGGCATTGACCATGGCACGGAGATCTGGATAGAAGTGATGGCTGATCAAGGTCCTCAGAGATGGTTTGAGGCAGGAATGGAAGATGTCCATTTGCTCTTCCTTGGAGAGCGGATCCATTATTTCACTTAGCTTCCAGTTCCACCTTTTGTAGAACTCGCCTACTGGTTCGTCATCTTTTTGTTTGGTGGCTTGCAGATCGTGGCGGTTTGTCTCCCACTCAAGGTTGGCGCGGTACTTTTCCAGGAAGATCTCACTGATTTGATCCCAGGTGGAGCGATTTTCTGCCTTCACGTTGAGGAACCACCTTAATGCCGTGGATTTGAGGGAATGCTGGAAGTGATCCGCCATTTGCTGTGGGGTTGCCCCTTTGGCTCTCATTCCTAAGACATAAGTGTCGATGTGGGTTTTTGGGCATTCTGTCCCGTCAAACTTTTCCATTTCCGGCATCCTGAATTTCGGAAGAAGCGGGACCACCTTGTTTGGATCAGTGGGCATGAGGGAGTCCTTCCGAGAACTCGCTAGTTTGCCTTGCATGTCCTTCATTTGCTCGATCAACCAAGCCATGTGGGGATCGGCAGGTTGAGGCGGGTTGCCGTTTTCAGGGATGGAAACCGAAGATGGAGGTGGATTGGCTGATGGGATCGCCATTCGGGAGTCTTGGGGAGTAGTTGAGTGTATACCAACCCATACCCTGGAGTATTGAAGTTAAGGACGTGATTGCCCGGTCTGCTAAGGGTTGTGTTTGGGAATTGGGGAAATGTTTCATGAGCCCCAAGTGGTAGACCAGCGGGTGGCAAGTTTGAGACGTCGGGATATCCGCTTGGGATGCCTTTCCCAGGTAAGCATGTGGATTTTTGGTTATGGCTGAGAGGCTCGTATAGAGGCAGAGGATTTAATCTTGGGGAATACTGAGATGCATTGGGATCTGGCGGTGCAGGCACGTATGTGTGCTTTGTTGATGCCGAGCTTGGGGTACAGAAGCAGGGAAAGCGCGTCTTGAGGTGGGCATGTCGGAGCTGCTTGACTGACGCCTGAGTGGAGCTTTGAGCGAGAGCTGCTTTGCGTTGCTGGGATCTCATAGCATGGCGAGGCGGGACCTGCTGATAGCTTTGAGAAACTGGGGGAGCCGGTATTTCTTCGTCTTCTATGAGAACAAAGGTTCCATCAGGTTGGGGAACTGCAACGGTTCCTCGAAGACGCAAGGTTTCTACGATCCAGGCTTGCTGCTCTTCTTGGCGCTTCTTGAGAGTTTCGAAGGCTCGCAGCACCTCCTCTATGGTCTGAAGGTTCCTTAGTGGCGGGGTTCCGTTTCCCTCACTATTATCTGTTAATCCCGTCATGGGGGAGTAGCGAACGGTGCGGACCGCTGAACTGGAAGGGTTGTCGGACCTTGTGACCTCGATACTGAAAAGGCGGCTCCCGGGTATTCTCAACCACTCTCGGTTCGCTGGAGGGGGTGACGGGTAAGGTTTAGACACGGGAAGGCCTTTCGGGATAAAAGGGGGAAAACTCACGTGACATGCGGTTTCCGCTTTTTTTTGTTGTTTTAATTTACTTAAAACGTGTTTTCTCAGAATCCTGATAGGTTGGAAAAGATTGCTCTTCTCTTTCGCAACTATGCTAGATCCTGGGTCAGTGGAGACCATCTGTGCATCTATAAGCCCCTCGTTTTGCACCTGTATTTCGACATCCCGGGGTGGACAGCCCCGGGCGAGGTCCTATAGGGCAAATGGTTTCCACCGGCCTAAAATAAAAATCGAACCTAAGGACCGAGCCTGTCATGTTCGTTTTAATGCGTTAGCCATGTGAATAGTGAATCGAGCCGGCCACTAAGTCAAGATCGGGTCGAGAGTTCGGCATGACCTCTCTTTACCTTGCTTGTGCAAGGGATCTGTGACGTTAGGCGTTGGCTGGGTCATATCGTCATGGCTGACGTATTAAAGTCTTAATGACATGGTGTCATGTGAGCATGGATGTATATCCGGGACGGAACATCGTCTGGGTGTAGCTTCGGAAATCAAGATCAGGTCGAGATTTTAGCATGACCTTTCATCGCTTTGCTTGCGCAAGGGATTTTGAGTTCCGAGCCTCGACTCAGAAAATGGCCGGCATGGGATATGTATCCAGGCTATATGACACGGACTGGGTAAAAACCAACCGAGTCTGGACAGAGTGTGACTCAAGACTCAAACGTGCACGGTTGACGCTTGGCTAGGATGGGATGTTTGGAATGATCTCGTGCGCATCCAAGAGGCCTAGGAAGACCAAATGGACTACAACTGAGACCACTCCGGGTTGAGGGTTGTAGTGTGCAGTGTCTCTGAGGCAGCAGTGCGCGTAGCGTGCGGTGTACCGAGGCAGCAATGTGAGTAGTGTGCGGTCTCTAAAATTCTTTTTCTGAGTAAAACAGAAGTTTTTTGAAGAATTTTAAATGTATGTACACATATGTATATTGATGCATTTTTTTTTGTTTTTTATTTTTTTTGTAAAATAAAAGTAAAGCACATGCACACACACACAACAGTTAAAGAAATGGGTAAAATGAAAGTTTGAACCTCATCATTGTTTTAAAAAAATCTTTTGTTTTGTTAAAAGTTTTTTTTTTAAAAACAAAATAGTCCCCAGCAGATTCGCCAACTGAAATTACCCGGATCCGAGAGGCAGCGTGATCACGCCCCGGCGTCTGGTATTTCCCACCTTGCGGCGTTTTTTGTTGGTTGGAGGTGTCTCGCTGTGTGTTTGCTTTGTAGAGTCGCCACGCCGTTTTTATTAAGCACAAAACATTGAAAAAGGGCATCAGTTTAAAAATAAACTGTTTTTTGTGTGATGAGATTTTGAGTTCGGAGGTCAGATGACTCCTCGGGAAGAGAATATTAGAGCTCACCTGAGTCGCCTCGTAAAAATGAGTCTTTCGGTACCCCTTTTCTTTAAATGTTGTGTGTGTGTGTGCTTTTAAAAATGCATGCTGTGTCGGATGTCTACATTGTACACTGTTATTGAAATGTATTGAAATAGTGTAGGAAGAAAGCCTTACCAATGTTGGTTTGTGTCTGTCTTCCGCTGGGGAATAGTGTTTGAGGATGGAATAGTGTTCCGGGACGGACCGGGTTTTCTTCGGGATGAGCCGGTTGTCTGCGGACAGAGTTTCGGCGTGCGTTGGGATTTTTAAGCGTGCACTCGGGCAGAGTTTCGGCGTGCGTTGGGATCGCAGGGATCGTTCGGGCAGAGGTTCGGCGTGCGTTTGGGATCGCAGGGATCGTTCGGGCAGAGGTTCGGCGTGCGTTGGGATCGCAGGGATCGTTCGGGCAGAGTTCCGGCGTGCATTCGAGTTGCCGGTTTGACTCGGAAAGAGCCGGGACGCCTCGGGAAAGACCAGGAAAGGCCTCGGAGTACCACGAGGGGCCTCAGAGTACCTCGAGAGTGCCTCGGGGCAGCGCAGGAGCATCTCGGGAGCGCTTAGAGAGGCTTCAAATCACCACAAGGGAGCTCGGAAGGCCTCGGAAGGATCCGAAAGGGGCCGGGAATGCCTCAGAAGGACTTAGAGGGGTGCCTGAAGGCTGGGGGGAGAGGAGAGAAGAGGGAGATGTGGAAAATGAGGGAGGGGGAGCCCTCTATTTATATTCCACAGATTTGTGCAAGAAGGTCCGTACGAACCTTCCATGAAATCCCAGATTTTGGTTTTCCTCGATTTGAGGGAATAATGTGGACTTTAGGAGGATTCTGAAATGATGGTGTCTGGTAACAAGAAGGTCCGTACGGACATCCTTGAATGCAAAAATGTCCGTACGGACCTCCAAGGTAATCCAGTAATTATGACTTCCTGGATTTGGGGGAATAAGTTGGACTTTATGAGGATTCAGTAATTATGATAACAAAGAGGTCCGTACGGACCATCTCTTCTTTTTTACATAATTCATCAAAAGTCCTTTTGTCCTTTTTTGTTCCTGAAAGGCCCCCCCTTGGTTTTGTTGGTGGTTTTGTTGTTTTTAAGGGTTATGGGTATTCGAGACTGCGTTTGTGTGAGTCTGCGGTGTTTCCCGTGTGCTCGGAAGAGGGTGATCCAGATTGGGGTACTTACAGGTCCGCACATGAGTGCCAAAGCATTGACACAGATCATCCTCCGTATGGGTTACTACGGGGTATCAATGGAAACAAACTGCATCCAGTTCGTCAGAATCTACGATAAATGTCAACGGTTCTCCAACCTCAATCACATTCCTCCTCACGAGCTCTACTACATGACTACGCCATGGCCTCTCGCCACATGGGGAATTTACGTCATTGGCAAAATCACTCCACCAGGGAGCAACGGTCACGAGTTCATATTAGTCGCAATCGACTACTTCACCTAATGGGTAGAAGCTAGATCATACAAAATACTGAATTCCAAGAAGGTGGCCGAGTTCATCAAAGAGAACATTATGTACAGATACGGGGTGCCCAACGAGATCATATCCGACAATGGGACCCACTTTAAAGGAGCTTGTGACCAACTGTTGATCGAGTTCAGAGTTACATGCCACAAGTCTTCTCCCTACAGACCACATACTAATGGTGCAGTAGAGGCAGCAAACAAGACTCTTGCAAGAATAATAAAAAAAGATGGCCGTCAGAGGTCGGGATTGGCCCGAAAAGCTACATCTAGCCCTTTGGGGATACAAAACATCAGTCAGAATCGCCATAGGAGAAACTCCTTTCGCACTCACATACGGAATGGAAGCGATATTACCAGTTGAATTGGAAATTCCATCCCTCCGAGTCCTCTTGGAAAATGGAATCAATGAATTCGAATGGCTCCAAAGCCGTCACGATGATCTAGCTCTACTCAACGAGCGAAGATTGAAATCCATGGAACGTAATTGTGCCTACCAAAGAAGAATGACCCGAGCATTTGATAAGAAAGTCACGATCTGAGACACATCGAAGGCGACTTGGTACTTAAGGAAAAGTCTCCTACACAGACCAATCCCCTCGGAAAGTGGGAACCTACCTGGATAGGCCCATTCGCGGTACAAATAATCTTCTTCAGAGGAGCCATGAAGTTAGCAGAATTGGATGGGAACCCTTTCGTCAATCCAGTAAACGGAAGCAAGCTCCGCAGATACTTCGTTTGAGGAAGAACACGAGTTAAATCTCCTTCCCCATACACCGCCAATCAGTAAAATCAAAGTGCTAAAAGAGTAATACTCAACTAGATACATTCCCGAAAATGATCTGGGTAAAAAATAGCATCGCACTTTTTGCCTCTTTTCAAATTTCACCTAAAGTGTCTAACTATGGTGACCTGAGCCCCTTAGTCCAATTGTAAAAGGGGAACGTAGGCACCCATCATTTGTTAGGTCTCAAAAACAAATAAAATCTCAAAAACAACACTAATTGCTTGTGTTTCGAAAAACTCTAAAATTTAACCTACAGATTCATTACGGTTAAAACAATCTTTGATGAGTTCAAGCACGGTCTACTCTTGACTCGCTACACGCTAGCAAAACAACAACAAAACACTTAATCAAATTAATGTGTCTGCAATGACAGTGGGTGGATATTTCGAACAGCAAGGTCAACCTATTCACTCATACTCGGTCCTTTGTCTTTCCTCCCCTTCCCTTTCACACGGCGGGTATTTTTGTCCTTCACGGGAAATATCCCCGTAGTCCTTCTACCTGGCTCTGGGACCCTTCCTGATGCCTCTGTCAAACATGTGGCTGCAAACGCAGCCCTTTCCCTAGCTCTATCACGAGTTGCCTCTCTCCGAGTCACCATATACGTGCTTTGATCGGCCATCTGACTAGCATTGGCCTCATAGTCAGCCATCATCCCCAGTACTATCCTGAGGGTTAGCAATCGCTTCAGCCCTCCTCAAAGTCGAGCTATCACGGCGGTCAAGGCCCAATAGCTCACTTCGTCTCCACAGAAGAGCCATTTGTGTCTCCCCTATACACTCCTCGTACCAGTTCAAATATCGAGTGGACAAAACAGTGCCCCTTCTCCGATGAAAGAGAACCTTGGCAGGAAAAGACGCATATTGCCACCACTGCATGAAAAGCAATGACGTCGAAGGATCATCCATAAAGAGCGATCCCACTTCAAAGGTAGCAGCATCACTCAAGCCTGTCAACGGAACCTGCTCCAGCCCGAACTGCCGCAGCACCAAAGTTGGAATATAGAAAGAAGACTGGGACAGCCCCAAAACTCTGACAACGAAGATACCCTCCTGAACGGTCCGACAAGTTTGCAACTTCCAGTAAGGAACCCACCATCGCAGACGATGTGTTCGGAGTTTGGCCATCCAAAGCTCCAAGTCAGCCTAACTGCCTCCTATCACCAAGGGTCGCCGAGAGAAAGACCAAGGATCACTTGCAACCGCTCCCTCAACCACAAAGTAAGCATAGCGGGACTTCCTCCTCACATGTATCAGCTACCGGTCGCCATCCGACCTATGCCAAGGAATGTCTCGCCCAAGATCAAGGGTACGATATCTCCTCCACTCCGCCACTGCCTCACCAGGTCCAGAACACTGTGGTGGCACACCCCCAATAACGTGAATGTGAACAAAGTAGCAACCACGCACAGAGCAAAAGCGTCCCACGCAGCAATGCTTCCATCAACACCGGCAAACCTAACGGGCAGCCCCAAAATGTCAACATGATCATTATTCGGTATCAACATCCTGTATGCTTCTTCATCTGAAATGCCAAGCAGTGACATCAACTTGTCAACGGTGGTCTGGCCTCCCGTCAAAGGAAGAACAATCTGTTCCACCTTAGGTCCTCCAAGGATAGCCCAAAAATCCTCAAGCGTGGGCATAATCTCGTTATATGAGAAGATGTACACGTTCCTCCTTTCATCCCAGAAATGAGCCGCAGCTCTCAAAAGGTCCCAATCTGGCGCAAGCTCTTTTAAAGCCGAAACCTCCCTCATCCTATAACAACCCTCAAAAAAATCCTTATTTTGCCTCGTGCGGTGCCGTACCCACAACTTGAACCTTTCCATAAATCCCTCTTGCATCTGAGATGACAATCTTGGAAACGTGGCCATGGAAAACAAAGGAAACTTCAAAGTATTTGAGAGAGAAACAGAATTCAGCTTTAGATACAAGCATGAGACTTCTAAATCTGCAGAAACTGAACTGCAATTTGAACAAGCTGAAATTGAAACATGGGTCGTCCGGCCTGTTTTTCAAGTTGACCAAGTCAAACCTGTAGTTTTGTTGCACCAATGTCCCTCGACATTTCCAAAGGTAGTCCTATTCACGCCTTGACCAAAACATACCAACCAGTGATCAATTCACTCATTGCAAATACCACATCCTGGAAAATCTAGTCATCCCATCCAAACGTCTGACCAAAAGACAGACAGTAGAGCACAGATGCAACATTTGCAGAATGCTACTACAAGTACCAAAAAGCAACAAAATACTCACCGAAGCACTGGTTTCAACTCTGTATTGAGGCCTCTCCTGCTCCGGGATGAGAATCGTCAGCCGCCTGCGAGAACCACCAATGCCCTTGAATGCCAAGCGAGTGCGGGAGAGCGAGTAATCTCTGGGAAGCGCAGGGTCCTCACCCTCTCTAGCCATCACCCGTGGGCTCCTCAGCCTCGTCCTCCAAAAGATGTCATAGTCAGTATCCTCAATGATGTTCTCGACGTGAGGCACTCCCTAGCTGTACCGCTGCAACTCCTCCCCAGCTATGGATATAGGGAATTGCATGTGAAGAGGCGGATCCTCAAAACCAAGGGACCAGATCCCGGAGCGCACTGGCAAGACACCCTATCGCCAAGATACATGACGTTATAGTGAAGCCCCACTAGCAGCTTCCACTGACTCGTCACTTCCCTAGCAGCCTGCATAAAAGCCTGATCAAATCGGCTCCACCATGTCAAGTTGATCCGCGGTGAAAAGTCTCGGTCCAGAGCCAAAGACACCTCCTCATAAGTCACATGGGTACTCTCCCTTGACTTCACCGGCCTCCTAACCGCCTTCTGCCAAGTCAGCATGGCAGGAAACAAAGGAGCGTACGCCTCCCTGATGGTCCATCGATGTGGGTGAAAGAACTCAAAGCACCACACCTCTAAAATGCTAGGAAAGTTATATCACTTACAAAGCAGATACATACAAGTATAAGCGAGACAAGGAAGAGAAAAATAAGGAGATTCACATCTAGCACGAACTGAAAGCAACAGAACGAGTTGTCCTCCCCCCGATAACACCTGTCCAAGGCGAAGAAAATCTCGGCCAGACCAGCTTCTCCCCAGGAAAAACTCCTCACGGCCTCCAGATCAATCAGGGATCCAAGCAAAGCAAACATTCATGTCGTGTCAGCATTGGGAAAAAGGATTGCTGACAGAGCAAACCACAAAAACCCCCTGACCAAGCAATCAGTTGTCATCCTCTTGGAGCCAGCCAAATACTCATCTATCCCCCTCCTCAAGTGTGCCTCCATCGGCCTGTAACGAATACCAAGGCCCTTGGCATCCGTAATGTCAAAACCAAGCAGTCCCGACAGCTGCTCCATGGTGAAACCATCAAACAAATCTATATGATTGCCTCGGAACGACAACCCGGTAATAGCGGCGAAGTCCGTGGGAGTCACTGATACCTCCCCCCACCTAAAGTGAAACGTGTGGGTCATGTCCCACCAATACTCGTTCAAAGCGACATGGAGCACCTTAACCCTCTGTGTTGAAGCCACCACGGCCACCGCACTGATAAAGCCTCCCAGGCCAGAGTCTATCACGAACTGCCGTGGACTCCTCTCTCCGTCACGAGTCATGTATGGGATCATTTCCCATAGCTCACGGACTGCCTCAACATCTCCCCTACTCTTGGTAGTGGACACGTCAACCGATCCTCGCCCCTGCAGGTAAACACACTAAAGGTATGTTACTACAGGATAACATACCCAAAATGTATATGCACATGTAAAAATCACAAAAACATATCAACACAAAGATATAGTTCAGTAATTTCCCTGAAATACTTTCATCCCAGTCTGAGTATTAACGGTTCAAATTTCAAAATGTTGTTCATTAACGGTTCATTTACCTAAAATGTTTCCGTCCCAGTCGGAACATTAATGGTTCGAAATCCCAAAAACGTTCAAGTCATTTCGAAAAAACCCGTCAAACTCGGAACTTTCAAAACAATTCGAAAAACTCGTCAAACCCGGAACTTTCAAAACCATATTGAAAAACCCGTCAAACCCGGAACTTTCAAAACATTTCGAAAAACCAGTCAAACCTGGAACTTTCAAAACATTTCGAAAAACCCATCAAAACCGGAACTTTCAAAATCGTGTCGAAAAACCCGTTAAACCCAAAACTTTCAAACACTTCAAAATTACTCCGTCCCAAATCAAACACATTTTAATTTTGGAAAACGCCCCTAGACATGGAAATTTTTTACCAAAATTTTTACGTTGTCTACCCATAACATCAATTGAACTAAGCTAAAGTCAATTTTGACAAAGTGGCATCGCAAGGTCAAAAGCCCCAAAACGGGCGCAAAGAACCCTCACTCAATTCAAATCAAAATTCCAAAATTTCAAGAATGAAAATTCTAAAATTCAAAGGAATTTAGAGGATTCTTACCTTCCTCGCTATCGCCTCCTTGGATTTATGGCTATCCCGAGCTTTGTAAAACTCGGTCGGATCCATAGGAAGAGTGGTTGTTCGCACCGTCCTTTTAAGCCTCTTCCTCTCGTTGTCGGTCCTTCTATGTCGACCCCTCCGCCCCAATCTTGCTTCCATAGAAATAATCTCTCAAAGATTTCAATAAAGATCGAAGAAAAATGATGAATTTTTCTCTCTTTTCTCCCTTTCTCTCGACAGAACACTCAAATTTTCTCTCTTCTCTCTAATGGCTGACGACTGTTATAGTTTGTCCAAATTGATAGAGAGGCTGTCCAGCCTATTTTACGTGATGGGGCATTTTGGCCCAAATGCCAATTCAGCCCCTGATCTTCCAAATTTGACACTTTTTCCTCAAAAGTTAAAAATTCACCAGTTAGACATTTCTAACGCCCCTCTTCTGAGGTTAAATTCCAGTTAGACATTTTTAACGCCCCTCTCCCGAGGTTAAATTCCTGTTAGACATTTCTAACTCTCCTCTCCCAAGGTTAAATTCCGACCGTCAATCATAAGCCCAACCATCTCATCTCAGGGACAATCAATGTAAGCCCGCACAACAATCCCTCTTCGGCCATCATAGTAAGCCCAAGTATCTTTTTCCCCACCAGGTAAATAATCACTTCCCCAGTAGTCATCGTAAGCCCAACCATCTCATTTCAACGGCAATCAATGTAAGCCCGCACAACAATCCCTCTTCGGCCGCCATTTTAAGCCCGAACATTTCTCCCCAGCAGGATCCTAAGACACTCCTTCTAAAGGTACGTCAATCAATCTCCTTAGTTCCTAACTAACCTTGTTAGAACTATGGACGCTTTTCCCCAACAATGTGTCGTTCTCTCCCGAGATCACATTACGTTCCTAACCCTGTTGTTAGAACATTAATCCTTTCGTGTTGTTAAAAATGCCAGTTTAACACAACCATTCCCATCGTCTCCACCATATCCCCAGCAGACAAACCCTGGCCTTGATTATAAGTCCAGCACCCAAGGCACGAACGCCTTCATTTCAAGACATGAACGCCTTACAAAAATCAATCCCAAGGCACGAACGCTTTTACCTCAGGAACGAACAGTCTCTCTCAGGATAGAACGCCTCCGAACAGTTTCCCATAGGTTTAGACGCCTCCGAACAGTCTCACTCAGGTTTAAATGCCTCCTTACAGTTTTCCCGTATGTTCAGATGCCTCCGAGCAATCTCACTGACGTTAGAACGCCTCCGAACAGTTCCCCGTAGGTTCAGACGCCTACGAACAGTCTCACTCAGGTTAGAACGCCTCCGAATAGTTTCCCATAGGTTCAGATGCCTACGCACAGTCTCACACAGGTTAGAATACCTCCGAACAGTTTCCCGTAGGTTTAGACGCCTCCGAACAGTCCCACTCAGGTTAGAACACCTCTGAACAGTCTCCCGTAGGTTCAAACGCCTTCGAATAGTATCACTCAGGTTTAGACACCTTCAAATCAGTGTCAACAAGGACAAACTCCTCCTAATCATTCCCCAAAGTTCGAGGCCCCTACAAAATGCCCTCACACCCATAAACTACGATTGGCTTGATTCCCGCTCGGGATACGTAGAAATCCTTTTGCTAAGGGACAAGCCATTTTTCCGCTTAGGTCTCTCCAATAAGGCATCCCCCGATTTGGATCCTTATCTTTTTCAACGAACCCACTTCCTTCGAAAGTGACGTCACTGAGGGGCTACTGTAAGTACCCTAATCTGGATCGTTACAATCCGTTAAAAGTTAACCGGAATTCGTTTCCAAGTTAACTGGAATCCGTTAACTCTCCCTTTTCGAGTCAACGAGACTTCCCAGGACTGCCCCGTGTATCCCGATTCCAAAGTGTACTCAACACACGTTATCACACGTAAAATTACCACTTTCCTCGAAAAATGCAATTTCGAGACTTTTCGGGGCTGTTCTGGACATTTTTTCGGACAGTTATTTAGAAAACAGTCAAAACCGGGATTAACGGGACAAAAAACCCTACTTTGGTGACTCACAGGGACACGTGACACACATGCACAGCCTCCCCCTTCTCCATCAATCAAATTCAAGGGTATAAAGACCAAAATACCCCTGAAATTGAAACCTAGGCCGTCCGGCCTATTCTTCATGAAAAACCAAAATCCTCATCAAGCCCTTGCAATTTCCAAAATACCCAAAAACCCCCCAAATTGATTGAAAGGCCGTCCGACCTGTTCTTCAATTTTACCTCCTATAAATACATAGGATGTCGTTCTGTAAAAGGGTCAAAAAATATTACCCCTCCTCAAATCCTCACGGTTCCAGCAGCCTACACCCCCTCTCGAGCCCCGAAAATACCTCGATTTGCATGAAACCCACGTTTTCCGACCAAACACGAGCCAAACACTTCTGAAACACCTCCCAAACACTAAATCGTATCCCGTATACGCCTTTCTGAGCCAAAGAGTCAATACCTAGCCATTGGTAACACTCTCTCTCTCTAAACTTCATTTCTATCTCGATTTACGCGTCAAACGCTACTTTCGATCCGATCGAAGTTCTCAAAATGTAGACGTAACGACGTCTACAGGACTTGATACATTTTAGTACCTAATCATCTTCTCTCCCGTAAGAGAAGTAATTTCGGGTTAAAATGGCGTTCAAGTCACGTTTTTTACTTTTCTGTCATTTACCGTCACGATCGTTCGATCCGTTGATTCGCTTTTTACCATCCGAACCGTTTGGTTCGTGATTTTCATTTACAATTTTGGATCGTTTGATCCGTCGATATTGTCATTTATTTTACGCACCATTACAAATCCAAGTTGTTTGGCTCATCGATCGCAATTTTACCATCCGGATCGTTCGATCTGTCGATACCGCACTTTCAATACTGTCATTTAAAAGTCCAAGTCGTTTGGTTTGTTGATAGTATTTTATTTACAAATTTTCGAGTCAGAAAATGACTCATTGATCGCATCTTACTTTCCATCATTTTCATAAATGGGTAACATCATAATGCCCGGTTCAAAACAGAAAGTTCGTCATTCGAACTCCTTTTCAAAACCCCTCAAAATCGACGCTTGACATTCAAACCCTCATTTCCGACTCAAACTCGACGTTTTACATTCAAATGCTCTTTTACCAAAATCAACGTTTGACATTCAAACTAAAGATTCCAGTTCGTCATTCGAACCCATTTTCAAACTCAAAACCGACGTTTGTCATTCAAACGCTCATTTTTTACCACAATCAACGTTTGTCATTCAAACCAAGATTAAAGCTTGTCATTCAAGCCCCTTTTCAAATGAAACACAAACACACAGACACGCACACTTTTCGAGAAAGGTAGAAAGACTCATCATACTAGGCATTTCGGGTGATCTCAATATACTATTCCCAAAACGTAACGTGACCTCCGAACCTAACAATCTCTGGTCCAAAAAGCCTTTTTTCAAGTTTTGGCTACCAATTAAAACGTGCCCTTTTTCAAAGCCTTTTTCAAGTTTTGGCCACCAATCAAAATGTCCCCCTTTTCAAAGCCTTTTCCATGTTTTGGCTACCAATCAAAATGTCCCCTTTTTCAAAGCCTTTTCCATGTTTTGGTTACCAATCAAAATGACCTCCTTTTCGAACCAGTCTTTTTCAATGTTTAGGCTCATATTACAAGACGGCATGGCAACTCTCTCTCTTTTCAGCGAGGTCCCAAGTTGCGAAAGCCACTCGCCGCGTTTCGCGCGTGATTCAGGTAATTTCACATACACCTTACCATACCCCACACAAAGGCCTCCATCAAGCCGTACACTTTCCAAAATCACATCCTACCATCACCTTGACCAAGTCAACGATGGCAACGACATCATTAAATGATCGCTGTCATGTCAACGACAAGTTAGGAACTTTTCCTTCCCCCTCATGTGCATCAAGCAAGTTCAAGCAGGGGCTTCAAAAAAAAAAAAAAAGAGCCAAGGACCCAGCACTGCTTGTCTGAAGCTCAATGCAAGTAGGCAAATGCAAAAGCATCATAAGTCCGTAAGCTATATTCAAATTCTTTTTCTTACCATGAGAGCAACGAACAAGAAGCAATGGAATCATTGAAGTTGACGTCAAATACGACTTGTCAAGCAATCACCTCAAGGCCCGTACCTCATCATCCAACCTTTTATTTGAGCCTTTTTGCCAAAGGGCGCACAAATATTCATGCCCTTGCCCCAAAACCAAACACGATTCACCCTGAACTACGGCGACCTGAGCTCCTTGTCTTAAGGAGAACATAGGCAACCAGAAATGGTCTGGTCATAAATACATACAAATTCACAAACTCGATCTCACCAATGACCTCTCCTATATACAAACCTTCTCTCACTCCGGATCCAACTCGATCCTTGATACTGACTGACTTTCTCCTCGTGATAAATCAATCATATCAAGTTTAATTGTTGAATAACCCAAAGATTAACAAAGGATTTTATGAAAACATGTGATCATTGTGAACAAATCAAGTTTTCAGATGTCTCGATAAGTCTTCTTTTTCTTCAAAATAGGAAAAATAAAGCTAAACACTGATTTTCTGTCAGCAAGGGCTTCCATACACTTTTACATGTTTTCCAGTGCTCATACTCTCTCAAAATAGTCAAACCCAAAAGCATTTCTTTAGTGCCTACATCAAATAAGGCATTCACACAAAAAGGGACCCGTTCCCACCTTTTCAAAAAAAAAATACGCCCTTGGGATTGTACATTACAAGTCATTTCTTTCACATTTTTGGTTGACTGATTGATTAAAAAAAATACAAAGGTGTTGAAGAACATACCCAGCTAGATTGAAAACCCTCAAAGGGCAGTCTAGGCAAAAATCAGGGTTGCACCATTCTACCCTTTCTCTATCTCCCCTTCTCTCACAAAAAGAAGGTCGAACTATGGAGACCTGAGCCCCTCAAGGGGAACGTAGGAAACCATCAGTGGTTCGGTCCAAAGCATACACAAAAATCCAAAAATTAGACGCCATCAAGGCTCAGACAAGAAGAAAGCAAGAGATTTTGCGTCTCAATAAAGCTTTTAAAGTAAATCACAAATTATCACATTTAAAACACTTCTTGATGAGTTCAAGCACGGTCTACTCCTGACTCACAACATGCTAAGATATCATAAAGCATCTAGTAATTAATGTGTCTGCAATGACAATGAATGGATACTCATTACTCAGAAGGTCATTCCATGTCGCTCGTGCTCGTCCCTTGTCCATTCTTCCCTTCCTATCCTTGTTCCCAATGTGTCTACTTTTGTTCCACGTGAACCATCTCTGTCTCCCTCCTTCGAAGACCAGGATTCCTCCGTGCCGTGTCAAGCAATCCGGTCGCTCTCAGTGCATCGTTCGTCCAGGCTTTGGCTCGGATTTCCTCCCTATAAGTCTACAAAATGAGACCTCTCTCCGCCAGTCTGTCGACTCTAGTCTCGTAGTCAAAACAAAGCGACTTCCGTGATATCTTGAGGGTTAACCCAAGCTTTTGCACTCCTAAGGTGGTAGCTGAAATGGCAACTTTGCCCCGAAATTGCCTCTCACTTGCTCCCCAAAATCACTTGAGTCAGCCCGAGATGCTGTTCATACCAGTCCAAGTACTCGATAGTCAAAAATGGTACTCTCCCTACATCAGAGAAGTACCCCTGGAGGGAATGCAGAATATTTCCATATCCTCAGAAGGAAAAGGAAAGTGGATGCATCTACCATAGAAAAGGAATCTACCTCTATAGTAGCAACGTCGTTCCAGCCCAGTAAAGGCTCCTGCCTCATCCCAAGCTGCCTGGAAACAAGGGATGGGATGTAGAAAGAAAACATAGACAACTTCGGAAACCTGACAACATAGGAACCTTCTTGAAAGGCCCACCTAGTCTCAATCCTCCAATAAGGAACCCACCAATGGATGTGATGCGTTCCAAGTCGAGCCATCCACCTCTCCTAGCAGACTGATCCGTCTCTAAGACCCAAGGGTCACTGAGCAAAGATCCACGGACTAAAAGATGTCAGAAGCACAAGCATAGCTTGAAGTCTCTCTCTCACAACCATAAGGCAAGCAAAGTGGGGCTTCTTCCACGCATGAATCGGTCCACCATCACTAGACGGTCTATGCCATGGAAGGTTTTCCCTAAAACCAATGGAATGGTATCCTCACTCGCTCGGTACCTTCCTCGACCAGATACTCCAAGAAGTCTGCAAAAGTAAGAAAGAAGAAGGAAAAAGAAGACGAGCCATCCCTCCTCTCCTTGGCTAGCACCTACGGCGTCCTCATCATCTCAGCAGAGGCGCTACCACATCCTCATCATTTCAGCAGAGGTGCCACCACACCCTCATCATCTCAGCAGAGGCATCACCACGTCCTCATCATTTCAGTGAAGGCGACTCCACATCCTCAAAATCTCAGCAGAGGCGCTAAAATGCCCTCATCATTTTTGCTAGAGGTGCCACGTCCTAATTATTTCAGTCAGAGGCACTACCACGTCCTCATCATCTCAATTAGAGGCACCACCACATCCTCATCATCTCAACAGATGCGCCACCACGTCCTCATCATTTTAGCAGAGGCGCTACCACGTCCTCATCATTTCAGCCAAAGGCGCCACCACGCCCTCATCATTTCAGCCAAAGGTGCCACCAAGCCCTCATCATTTCAATCAGAGGCGCCACCACATCCTCATTATCTCAGCTAGAGGTTCCACCACCTCCTCATTAACTCAGCCAGAGGTGCCACCACGTCCTTATTATCTCAGCGAGAGGCACCACCCCTTCCTCCTCAACTTCCTCCTCACAAAGTCGCCTCCTCCTCCAGGTAAACATTGCAAAGGTATGTCAATAAACTTTAAATGCAAGACATAGCAATAATAAATGCTACGTAAATGTTCTGTCCCAACACGGCATGTTTCCTTTCTAAAAATTCCCACAAACGAAATTCCATACATGATCCACAAAATATACCATCGAATTCAACATAGGTTCATACTCATGAACTAAGCCTTAACTTAGGTTCATACTCCTGAAATAAGTCTCAAACTCAGGTTCATACTCCTGAACTGAGCCTCAACTTAAGTTCATACTCCTTAACTAAGTCTCAAACTCAAGTTCATACTCCTGAACCAAGCCTCAACTTATGTTCATTCTCCTAAACTAAGTCTCAAACACTAAGTTCATACTCCTGAACCAAGCCTCAGCTTAAGTTCATACTCCTGAACTAAGTCTCAAACTCAAGTTCATACTCCTGAACCAAGCCTCAATTATCTTCATACTGCTGAACTAAGTCTCAAACACCTGGTTCATACTCCTGAACCAAGCCTCAACATAAGTTCATACTCGTGAACAAAGTCTCAAACACTAGGTTCTTACTCCTGAACCAAGCCTCAACATAAGTTCATACTCCTGAACTATGTCTTAAACAGTAGGTTCATACTTCTGAACCAAGTCTCAACTTATGTTCATACTCCTTAACTAAGTCTCAAACTCAGGTTCATACTCCTAAACTAAGCCTCACTTTAAGTTCATTCTCCTGAACTAAGTCTCAAACACCAGGTTCATACTCTTGAACCAAGCCTCACCTTATGTTCATTCTCCTGAACTAAGTCCCAAACACCAGGTTCATACTCATGAACCAAGCCTCAACCTAAGTTCATACGCGTGAACTATGTCTCAAACACCAGGTTCATACTTCTGAACCAAGACTCAACTTAAGTTCATACTCCTGAACTAAGTCTCAATTTAGGTTCATACTCCTGAACTAAGCCTAAACTTAGGTTCATACTCCTGAACTAAGGCTCAACATAGGTTCATATTCCTGAACTAAGACTCAACTTAGGTTCGTACTCCTTAGCTAAGTCTCAAACTCAGGTTCTTACTCCTGAACCAAGCCTCAACTTAAGTTCACACTCCTGAACGAAGTCTCAAACTCTAGGTTCATACTTATGAACCAAGCCCCAACTTAAGTTCATACTCCTGAACTAAGTCTCAAACACTAGGTTAATACTCCTGAACCAAGCCTCAACTTAAGTTCATACTCTTGAACTAAGTCGCAAACACAGGGTTCATACTCCTTAACCAAGCCTCAACTTAAGTTCATACTTTTGCACTAATTCTCAAACACCAGGTCCTGAACTAAGTCTCAAACTCAGGTTCATACTCCTGAACCAAGTCTCAATTTATGTTCTTACTCCTGAACTATAAGTCTCAAACACCAGGTTCATACTCCTAAACCAAGCCTAAATATAAGTTCATACTCCTGAACTATGTCTCAAACACTAGGTTCATACTCCTTAACCAAGCCTCAATTTAGGTTTATACTCCTGAACTAAGTCTCACATATGTTTAGATGCCTTCGAACAGTCACACTCAGGTATAGACGCCTTCAAACATTAACACTTAGGTTTAGACGCCTTTGAACATTCACACTCAGGTATAGATGCCTTCAAACAGTGACACTTAGGTTTAGACGCCTTCAAACAGTCTCCCTTAGGAATGGACACCTTCAAATAGTCACAACTCAGGGCACAAATGCCTTTCATAATCGGTCAGAGGCGCCACACCTCTTCAAATATTTCAAAAAAATTGATAAAGGCGCCACACGTCCTCAAACATTTTAACAACTCGGTCTGATGCCACACAACCTTAAATATTTCAAATAAATTGGTCAAAGGCGCCACACTTCCTCAAATATTTTAAACAACTCGGTCAGAGGCGCTACACATCCTCAAATATTTCAAACAAATCGGTTAGAGGCGCCACACATCCTCAAATATTTTAACAACTCAGTCAGAGGCGCCACACGTCCTCAAATATTTCAAACAAATCGGTCAGAGGCACCACACGTCCTCAAATATTTCATACAACTCGGTTAGAGGCACCACATCCTCAAATATTTCAAATAAATCGGTCAGAGGTGCCACACGTCCTCAAACATTTCAACAACTTGGTCAAAGGCGCCACGCGTCCTCTAAGAATTTCTAAGTCCCGACTTTAGTTCATACTCCAGAACTAAGTCCCAACTTTAGTTCATACTCCTGAACTAAGTCCCAATTCTAGTTCATACTCCTTAACTAAGTCCCAACTTTAGTTCATACTCCCGAACTAAGTCCCAATTTTAGCTCATACTCCTGAACTAAGTCCCAATTCTAGTTCATACTCCTGAACTAAGTCCCAACTTTAGTTCATACTCCTAAACTAAGTCTCAACTTCAGTTCATACTCCTTAACTAAGTCACAATTCTAGTTCATACTCTTTAACTAAGTCCCAATTCTAGTTCATACTCCCGAACTAAGTCCCAACTTTAGTTCATACTCCTGAACTAAGTCTCAATTTTAGTTCATACTCCTGAACTATGTCCCAATTCTAGTTCATACTCCTGAACTAATTCCCAACAATAGTTCATACTCCTGAACTAAGTCCCAATTTTAGTTCATACTCCTGAACTAAGTCCCAATTCTAGTTCATACTCCTTAACTAACTCTCAACTCATGCCGACGCCTCAAAATAGTCTCAACTCTGGACGAATGCCTAAAAATAGTTCCCCACAGGTCGAGGCCCTTACGAATTGCCATCCGGACGAGCAGTCTAGATCGGGATTCTTATTTTTATCGATGACCCCATTTCCTTCGTAAGTGACGTCGCCGAGGGGCTTTTGTAAGTACTCCAATCCGAACCTCTCTTCATGCGAGCATACGTAAAATACCAAGGGCAAACTTCCGGAGGTCATAACTTCTTCATACGGACTCCGATTGAGACGTGCCATATATGGTTGGAAAGCTATCGATGAGTAATAGATTAAAATGATGTTCATAGGGACCTCTTTGCATGAAAAATTTGTCCGTACGGACTTGTTTTTCAACACCCCAGAATCATTGCAAAATCTCCACAATGTCTACAATATTCTCTGAAATCCAAGAAAACCAAAAAAAAATGTAATTGAATACATGTCCATACGAACACTTTTGAAATTTTTTGAGTCCTATAAACAGAGGGCTCCCACTCTCATTTTACTCACACCTTAACCCTCTCCTACCTCCCTGCAACCTTCTGGCAGCTTTCTATGCCATCCCGGACCCTTCCGGTCCTTCTCGAGGCCTCTCGAGCCATCTCGAGGCGCTCCCGAGCCATTCTGAGGCACTCCAGAGCCATCCTGAGTCCCTTAGAAGCCCTTTCGAGGCGATCTCGGTCCATCCTGATCTACCCTCCGACGTCCCACAAATACTATTCATCCCCAACCAAACTCCAAACACCCAAACAGCACAAATTGGTCTAAACCCGAGTCCAAATGAGTGTGAATGAGTGATAATTAGGGGAGGTTCAGCCCGAGTGAGTGTATAATTTCTCTCCTCTTAAAACCATCCCAAACCAATAACATTCCACCAAGGAAGATAGACACAAACCAACATTGGTAAGATCTCCTTCCAAACTTTAAATAACTGCTTTCATTTCAAAGTTATTTCAATATTTATGTTTAAATACATCGTTTACAATGTAGACATTTATTTATTATCAAATGCATTTTATTTCCTAAAATACACACACACACACACACAACTTTCAAAGAAAAGGGTACAGAAAGACACATGAAAATGAGGCGATTCGGGTGAGCTCAAAATTCTCTTTCCGAGGCGTAACCTGACCTTTGAACTCAAAATCTCATCACACAAACATAAAGCCTTTTCTCAATATTTTGGGCATAATCAAAATAGCGTGGCGACTCTACACTTTCAAACGAGAAATGCCGTCCGCATTCCGGATAGGGTAATTTCACCAAGGTGAGCAGTTTTCCATCTTAGGCGAAAAGCCTTTCTACCTCAGTGACTAGTTTTGACCCTTTTCCAACCCAGAATGAGCTCCAACATTTTCTAACACAGAATGAGCTCCAATTGACCTTAGGTCACCAATATTTTCAACAACTATAACATTGTCTGGTGCCCGACATTCATACTGGCGTAGCCTCTGTATCAACAAATAGTTCCACAGCGCCTTCGGATGGGGCCATTGGAGACGGTGGAGGAGAGACGGTGGTGCTTGAGGAAGTTGATTGTGCAGGAGACACCATTGAACATGATAGAGTAAAAACAGAAGAAAATAGAGAGAGAAGATGAGATCGCTGAGCGTTTAGAGAGAGAAGGCGGTGGCGATATGATCGCGAGTTGATTAAAGATGTGATAGCAAGTGACCTTTTAGGAGAAGGACACCTAGGGGGATAGAGTTTTAACTAACCATAACGTATCTTAAAACCTATTTGTATGAGATGCTTAGTTAGCCTCCCATACCAAGCCCTAGGGGCTTGTTTCAAGCCATATAAGGCTTTCTTTAGCTTATAAACATGATCAAGGCAATGGAGATCAGTAAATCCCTTTGGTTTCTCAACATAGGCTTCTTCATTAAGGACACCATTTAAGAAAGCACTCTTTACATCCATTTGATGTAAAGTGATGTACAAGTAACATTCAATGGCAAGAAGAAGCCTAATAGATTCAATTCTAGCAACCGGGGCAAATGTTTCTTTAAAATCAATCCCCTATACTTGGGTGTAGCCTTGAGCTACAAGCCTAGCTTTGTTTCTTGTTATTTGCCCATTTTCATATGTTTTGTTTTTGAAAATCCACATGGTCCCTATAACATTTCCCCTTTTTGGTCTACGGACCAGGACCCGCACATCAATTTTCTAAAATTGGTTTAATTCCTCCACCACAAGAAAACAGGGCAACTGAAATGAAATTTTGCAACTGAATTGAAATCAGTTTCAAAACAGGGCAACTAAAAAGTGCTTATTGAAAATTGACGTGCACAATTAATTTTGCAACTCATATTGCAATGGAAAACTATTTTGTCGCTTCATGTTTCGGAATTGCGACAGTTTTTGAAACAGATGAACTTCTGTTTTAATTTTCTGTTTCAATTTCAGTTGCATTTTAGAACTGAATTGAAATAAATTCAGAGTAAAAAGTGCTTATTGAAAATTGACGTGCACAATTAATTTTGCAACTCATATTGCAATGGATAACCATTTTGTCGCTTCATGTTTCGGGGGAAAAGTTGAAGGGAAGAATGCCGCTTAGTTTTGCAATGGTTTTTGAAACAAATGAACTTTTTTTTTCAATTTTCTGTTTCAATTTCAGTTGCATTTTGCAACCAAATTGAAATCAGTTTCAGAGTAAAAAGTGCTCATTGAAAATTGACGTGCATAATTAATTTTGCAACTCATATTGCAATGGAAAACCATTTTATCGCTTCATGTTTCGGGTGAAAAGTTGGAGGGAAGAATGCCGCTTTGTTTTGGATAAATAAAACTTTTTGAGATGTTAGTTAGTAGTGAAATTTTTTACAAAAATTTATATAAAAAATTTAAGATTTTTTTTTAAAGAAATGAATGTATATAATAGAAAAAAGTGGGATGGACAATAGCATTTACTTTTTTTTTTTTTTGGATAAATAAAACTATTTAAGATGTTGGTTAGCAGTTAAATTTTTTACAAAAAGTTTTAAAAAAAAAGTTAAGATTTTTTTAAGGAAATGAATGTATATAATAGAAAAAGGAGGGATGGACAATAGCATTTACTTTTTGAATTATATTTTTTTGATAAATAAAACTATTTACGATGTTAGTTAATAGTGAAATTTTTTACAAAAAGTTATATAAAGAAAGTTAAGATTTTTTAAAGAAATGAATGTATATAATAGAAAAAAGAGGGACGAACAATAGCATTTACTTTTTTGATTTTTTTTTGATAAATAAAACTATTTGAGATGTAAGTTAGAAGTGAAAATTTTTACCAAAAGTTATAGCATTTACGTTTTTTTTTTTTTTTTTTTTTTTTGGATAAATAAAACTATTTGAGATATTAGTTAGTAGTGAATATTTTAACAAAAATTATAAAAAAGTTAAGATTTTTTAAAGAAATGAATGTATATAATAGAAAAAAGAGGAACGGACAATATCATTTACTTTTTTATTTTTAAATTTTTTTGGATAAATAAAATTATTTGAGA
The DNA here is from genome assembly GCA_022495995.1 of Adenophora triphylla var. japonica. Taxonomy (NCBI): domain Eukaryota; kingdom Viridiplantae; phylum Streptophyta; class Magnoliopsida; order Asterales; family Campanulaceae; genus Adenophora; species Adenophora triphylla. The sequence continues at coordinate 173,620 of JAFEMH010001593.1, read as the reverse complement.
TGTTAGTTAATAGTGAATTTTTTTAGAAAAAGTAATATTAAAAAATTTAAGCATTTTTAAAGAAATGAATGTATATAATAGAAAAAAAGAGGGATGGAAAATAGCATTTACTTTTTAATTTTTTTAGTTTTTTTTTTTTGGATAAATAAAACTATTTGAGATGTTAGTTATTAATGAATTTTTTTACAAAAAGTTATATAAAAAAGTTATGAAATAAAAGTATATAATAGAAGAGGGACGGAATATAGTATATATAATTTTTTTATATATTTTTTGGATGAATAAAACTATTTGAGATGTTGGTTAGTAGTGAATTTTTTTTTTTAAAGTTATATAAAAAAAGTTAAGAATATTTAAAGAAATAAAAGTATATAATAGAAGAGGGACGAACAATAGCATATATTCTTTTTTTAATTTTTTTATTTAAATTTTTTTGGTTAAATAAAACTATTTGAGATGTTGGTTAGTATTGGAATTTTTTACAAAAATTTATATAAAAAAGTTAAGAATTTTTAAATAAAGAAAATATATGAAAGAAATTATGGTTTAGAATATAGGGTATGGGTTATGATTTAGGGTATATCAATGGTATGGGTGTCTGATGTATGGGTATATGATATATGTTTAAGGGATTGGATATACTAAAAATTATTTTATTTAAAAATTCTTAATGTTTTTTATCTGTATGAGTAAGAAGGTGTTTAGGCATATGATTTAGGATTTAGGGTATGGGGTATGATTTAGGTTTTAGGGTATTGGGGTATATGATTTAGGATTTAGGTATATAAATTTGTATTTAGGGTATGATTTAGGGTTTAGAGTATGGGTGTCTGGTGTATGGGGTATATGGTATATGATATAAGTTATGGTTTAGGGTATAGGGTATGGGTGTCTGATGTATGAGTAGATGATATATTTTTAAGGGATTGGGTATATTAAAAATTATTTTATTTTAAAATTCTTAACATTTTTATGTGTATTAGTTATATGGTGTTTAGGCATATGATTTAGAATTTAGGGTATGGGGTATGATTTAGGGTTAGGGTATTGGGGTATATGATTTAGGATTTAGGTATATAAATTTTTGTTTAGCGTATGATTTAGTGTTTAGAGTATGGGTGTCTGGTGTATGGGGTATATGGTATAGAATATAAGTTATGGTTTAGGGTATAGGGTATGGGTATCTGATGTTTGAGTATATGATATATGTTTAAGAGATTGGGTATATTAAAAATTATTTTATTTAAAAAATTTTAATTTTTTTATGTGTTTGATATAATATAATTTTAAATTTTTTTTTATTATTATTATAAATTATTTTTACTAATTATTATTGATGCCGCAAGAAAAGTGCTTATCAACCTTCGTCCACATGGCAGGACTGTTCACTTGGCTCCTTGACCTGAAAACAAGAACCCACGACTAGTCGGATGTGTCTCCGTCTTAGACCCTCGGGCGTGAGAGTAAGTATATGATTTGGAGAGCAAAAATGTATTGAATAAAGATGATTAAAATGACAAAATTGCAGTTACCTCATAACCGTGGTAGTGATGAAGTATTTATAGTTGATGAGAGCTGTTATTTTTGGTGGGCTACATGAACTCCATGATTCTTGGGACAGTTACATATCATGGGAACGTGTCCTGTTATGGCTCCTGATTTGTAGGGAACAGGTTACGGAAAGAGTTACGCCCACGTCTTGTTTGATTAGGTCGAGGTTGCCTATTGGGATAGGTCGACCTGACTGACGGGTAGAGCTGGATCGTACCCGAATGAAAACATGGATCGTATAGTCGGACCAAGCTAGGTCGGGATCTTAGAGATCAAACAATGAGCTTAGGTCGACTGATCCTGTTGCTGGGCCTTGGGCCTTATGGTTATTGGGCCAGACTCATTTAAGAATGCAGAGGCCATGCAGCATATGATTAGGCTTTACTCGATTGGCCCAACTCGACACTTTTGGTATGTTCAGTGGCCCCCAACTTTCGAGTTGACTTTGTCGACTAGGAAGTTAAGAAAATTTCCAACAAAGATTGCTGTAACTCGAAGGTCGCTACTCGCTCTTGATGTTTAGTCGACCAATGGTGACGTGGCACAATCCTGGACGTTGGCGATGAACGGTCAGATCAGAAGGAGCGCCGTATTTTGTAATGATTATTATTAGACGTTTGATAATCCATCTTGGAAACTGTTTCCGCCATTAATTCGGAAAATAATTTCGAATTTTTCCTTTTCCATTCCAATTTTGGAAAATACAAATAGGAGAATCCTTCTCCATTCACAACTTTTACCATCTCTGAGCTCTGATAAACTCCGGCGAAAATAGCAAGGGAAACCACTGGTATAAATTTGACCTTCGTCTTCTGTAACAGAGCCCTGTTCCGACCTTAATCGAGGTATTCTTCTCTGCTTTCGCTTTAGGGTTTTGATTATTGCGTTGTTTCCATTTTTCGCCATGGCTAGAACCTTCACTAGCGAACCAGGAGCCTGGTATGGATATTGCACTGTTAATCGTAAGGTGTATAAGAATGTAAACGGTGAGTGGATAGAGATGTCCCTAGATGAATGTGCCTCCATCTTGACAAGGTGGGGGCTGAATTTCAGTGAAATAGGGTTGCCTGTTGGAGAGGATGTAGGTAATTTAGTAATTCACGAATCGAACACTGTCACGTTTCATCTCTTTCACGAATTGCTTGACCACATAGCTTTGTTTTACGTTAGGGACGTCAAAAAACCTTCGTTCCTTAGGAATAGGAAGAGTTTCCCGGGGGAGTCTAGGTCGCCCTTAGTTAGATCCACAGAAATTGTTCAAAGGCCTGACTCCCCTGTTTCTCCTTCTTCTTGTACAGATATGGCTTCTCAAGGTGGAACTACTGCATCTACCTCTTCGGATCCCAAAATTGTGGATGCATTTGGGTCTTCTGTGGTGCCGGGGAAGAATGAGAGGGCTACGTTCCTCACGGGCCGTTGCGTGGAAAAAAGAATTTGCCCTCTAGGTATAGCATGATCTATGATTTCTGTGAGGTGAGTAAGGAGGATTATAGAGTGACCATCTATAGCAAGAAGGATTTCATGGCTCAGTTTAGGTCGACCTTTACCAAGGATGCCACTAGAGTAGCTTTCTTCTATGGCCAATTCGTGGCTGGCTTCAGGTTGCCACTTGATCCCTATATTAACGAGTTCTTGGAGTGTGCTAATGCCTTACCCCTTCAGTTGGGAGCCAACACCTGTAGGGTCCTAGTATGCTTTGCCATGGTGTGTAGGTTTTTAGGATACGAACCCTGTATGAGGGTGTTCAAGGAATTCTTTTGTATTAAGTATAGTGGAGAGGACCTGAGTGTCAGTACTCCTTCTAAACCCAATTCTCGCAAGCTTTTCACGAACCTTCCTAGCAAAGCAAGTGGGTGGAATTCTCACGTAGTTATGGTAGAGAGCAGATTAGGATGGGAGTTTCCCTTGCCAACCGCTGATACAGAGCCCATAGATGAGAGGGACTATTGGGAGCCAGTCTGGCATTTTGACTTATACCAGAAGTTATGTCGATTAGCTGATAAAGGACCCATCAGTTGGGAGTCTTTGGGTACCACCAAATATAACTACATCCAGGCCGGGATGATGGCTAGAGAGGTAGAGGTCCAGCCTCTGGTGCACGTTGGTAGGGGCACTATATATCCCGATTGGGTTACCCATGCTTTGGGAAAGTTTGAGGATAAGTGTCAACTATGCAAACGGACAGCCAATTATTGTAAAGATAATGGAGAGCATGCTGGTGGTAAGATCTCTTTATTCTGTAATCCTTTACTCGCCCTTCATCCGTTAGATTGTTGTACTGATAGCTTGCATGTATGAACACTTTGGTTGCACATCATCCTATTTTGAATTGTCTGCATATCTCTTAGCTCGTCAATTGTTAATTCGCACATAAGATAGTTAGCTCATACATAGTTTGCTCGTACATAGAACTTCTGCTCGTATGTTGAACCTTCATATGTCGAGCTAATACTCTGCTATTTTGGCTTTGTTGCAGTTTTGACTCCAGAACAAGAAGCAAACATGGGTCGCATTATCGCTGTGTCTGATAGAAACAAAGCTAAGAAAGCCCACGGGGCGGCCAATGCTCGGGCCAACAGAGAGAGAGAAGCTGTTGTGAGGACTAACTTATTATCCAAAGACAATGCTGGGATGGTTCCCATGGAGGAAATTGAGTCGGAGGGTCCCCTGGAGAGCAGCAGTCGAGCTCAGGGGACAGGTGAAGGGGAGAATGCATCCAACAGGTCGACTAGACCAAGCTTGAGCTCCGACCCCATCCCAGATACCAATATGGCGACTTCTGGCGCAGGGACTGGTGGGACTAGTCCCTTGACTGTGGTGAACGTGGATGATGATGAGGTGATGGATGATGATGATCTACCCTTGAACTCCAAGAAGAGAATTAGAACTGATAAGGGAAAATATGTTCTCTCGAGCCAACTTCCTCCTCCTACTACCCAAGAGTCCCTCGAAGATCAGATGAGGAGACTGAGTGATGACTCCCTCTCATTTGGGTCAATAGCCTGAGTCGCCGCTACCCAGACATGAGCTTGGGCCAGGTAGTGGTTAGGAAGGCTATTGATGTCGATCTTCTGGCTCACTTTGCTGACAAGGGGATTACCCCTGAGAAATTCTCAGCTCGCTCTGGGATGGTGCATAGTGAGGTAGTCTTTTGCTTTCCATTTCTGTTTAGTCACTTGTTCTTTTAGCCAGTCAATTTAACTTCCGAGCTAACACTTCCCTGATCTCCTTTAATGCAGAATCTCACCATGGTCGAACAAGTTAAATGCTCTTGGAGGGCCTCCATTGAGAGGGAGAGGCAGGCTCTGAAAGATTACTCCAAGAGGTCACAAGAATTGGCCAAGCTGAGAGAGAAATACAACGACCTTGACAATTCCTTTGATGCTCAGGAGTTGGTGAAGAAGAAGGCATTGGCTGATTGTGATAAGGCCTTGGAGGATCTGAAGGCTTCTGATGCTAAGGTGGTCGAGGAAACTAGGGAGAGGGATGCCGATCGTTTGGAGCTTGAGAAAACTAAAACGGAGCTGGCAACAGTTTCCAAACTTCTGAAGGAGAAGGACACCTTCTTGATCGAGCTGAATGAAGAACATCGGCTTGCACGGATGAAATGGCAAGAAGACCTCCAGGTCTCCTCTAAGAAAGCCGTTGATATCTTCAAGGAAGGAGATGAATATCATAACACCATTGTGGACAAGGCAAAGGGTTTTCTAGACTTGGGTAAGCGCCATATGGCTCGCCGGGCTCTAGTCGACCTAGACTCTGACATCTCCTTGGAGCAACTAGCTCGCTGAGCCTCTGCTCCCAAACATGACATGGCTGCTCATGGAGGTCACTAGGTGGTTCCCTACTCAGATAACGACTTGGCCTTTATTGCACAAGAAGACAAAGAAGATGGTAATGAGCCGTGGGAACCTCCAGTTTTAGCCATTAGGACTTTTGATGTGGCATTGCAGGAGATCAGAAATGCTGAGGATCTGGAGGAGATGGAGTAGGATGGTGACCTCGAGCCACAAGTTTTTTCTGATTCTGGTAAACCCTAGGCCCCCAGCAGCAAGAAGGTGAGGATCGAGCTAACATAAGCGAACAAGTCGATGCTGGCCAAGACCCTTGATTTTTTCTGAGTGAGGTTGTAACGGACAAGTCCCAAACAATATTTTGTTTTTGTTTTGAAACTATCTGAATGCCTTGGCCCAGTTTTTGGGAGGCATGAAACCATGTAACTTTTATTTTGCTGAAGTCTTAGCCCGCTTTTTGGGAGACTTATTTATTTGCAATCATAGCTGACTTGATTCCTTTATATGATGTATGCTTTTGAATTCAGCACGTGTGTGTCGAGTTAGATTGGAGAGGATAACGAAGTCGCTTTAAGACTTTGGTCGAACTGATTTTAGCTCTTAGTCAACCTTAGACTTGCAAAGGTTTTTGTAAACGATATTGACTTAAAGTTGAACCTGTTTTTAAAAGATCAAAGCTGACCAAGGGTCGGGCTTATAGGGACGAAGTCGACCTAAGGTCGGACTTGCTAGTAGGGCTCAGCTGATTAAGGATCGAGCTGATAAAGCTGACTAAGAGTCGAGCTCATTAGGACAAAGTCGACTAAAAGTCGGACTTGTTGAGGGTACATAACTGATTAAGAATCGAGTTTGCTAAAATGAAGCTGACTAAGAGTCGAGCTTGTTTGAACGGAGTCGACTATGAGTCGGACTCGTTAAAGGAACTAAGCTGATTAAGAATCGAGCTTGTTAAAACGAAGCTGACTAAGAGTCGAGCTTTGTTGAAGTTAGTGTATAGTGTTTAGCCGAACAGAACCACGATTTTTATTGAAGTAGGAACATGCTTACATCAAATGGAAAGCTAGAACTATGATAAACTGAGAACTGCCTTAACTTCGAACTGAATTACAAAACTTGAACTAGAAGTAGTACTTGATAAGGTGAGTGGCATGCCATGGATGTTTCAGCTCTTCACCGTCTGGATGTGCTATCATATAAGTCCCCTCTTTGATGATTCGAGTCACAATGTAAGGACCTTCCCAGTTAGGAGATAGTTTATTATGTTGGGTTCTCCTTCCTGTAGCCTCAATTTTCCTCAACACATGATCTCCTACTTGGAATGATCTTGTCTTTACCTTCTTGTTGTGGTAACTTTTAGTTCGCTGCTTGTAATTTACCATTTGAAGGTAGGCAGTATCTCGCTTCTCGTCGATCAAATCCAGGTCGATCAATCTGTTGATATCATTCTGCTCTTGATCAAAGAAAGTTACTCTAGCAGTAGGAAATCTCAACTCAGCTGGTGCCATGGCCTCTGACCCGTATGCTAGAGCGAATGGGGTTTCCCCTGTGGGCCCTCGAGTGGTTGTGCGAACTGCCCAAAGAGCAAGGGGGAGTTCGTCCAACCAGTTATTGCGTCGACCTACGAGACCCGTCTTGAGTGAGGATAGTACGAGCTTGTTTGCTGCTTCAGCTTACCCATTTCCTTGAGGATAGGCGACAGAAGATTGCCAATGTTTGATCCCTACTCGATTCATCTCTGCTTTGAAGGCTCGGGAGAACTGCAGGCCGTTGTCTGATACTATAGCTCTAAGGAACCCCAATCTACACCAGATGAAGTCATGTATGAAGTTGATGGCATTTTCCTCCGTGATGCGAGCTAATGGCTTAGCTTCGACCCACTTGGTGAAATAGTCAATTGCAACGATTGCATATTTGCAATTTCCACGGGCGGGAGGGAAGGGTCTAATCAGGTCGACGCCCCACATATCAAATGGCCAAGCAGCGATCACTGGGGTCTGCTCCGTTGTAGGTAGATGAGGTAGGTTGGCAAACCTTTGACATTGGTCACATTGCTGAACGAAGTCATGAGTGTCAGCTCTCATATGTGGCCAATAATATCCCAGAGTGATCAATTTGTCGGCCAGAGTCCTGGCCCCCGGGTGTCCACCACAAATTCCACTGTGAACCTCATGCATTAGCTGTGTGATTTCTTGAGGATGAATGCACTTCAACAAAGGTCTGGTGTATGATCTTCTGAACAGCATGCCTCCTTGGATTACATACCTCGAAGCTTTCTTTTTAATAGCTCGAGCTTTCTTCTCGTCCTCAGGGAGCTCGCCGCTTTCTAGGTACGCCTTCATTTCTTCAATCCATCACTTCTCATAAACCCAATTTCTTGAGGGATCTTCTATGCATTGGATTTTGACTCTTTCATAAGCTGGGCTCTCAAGGTAAGAGATGGGCTCTTCATGTGGCTCGTCAGATGTAGCTAGCTTTGAGAGTAAGTCGGCTAACTCATTGTCTTCTCGACCAATCCTTTGGATCTCCCAAAACTCCAAGTCTTTTGTCAGCTCCTTCACCAGATCGTGGTACTTGGCTAAAGTGGAGTTTAACACCTCATACTCGCCTCTGAACTGGTTGACTACTAGTTGGGAATCACAGTACGCCATGACTTTAGTCGCTCCAAAGCACTTAGCGTATTCAATGGCCGCAACTAAGGCTTCATACTCTGCTTGGTTATTGGAGGCGTCAAATTTGAACCTTAATGATTCTTCATACACTGTCCCAGACTCTAGCTCGATCAAAACTATCCCAGCTCCACTGACACTCTTTGTAGCTGACCCATTCGAGTAGACTTTCCAGCAATCGTCGGGTAGAAACGTGATGGGCTGGGACTCTTGTTCTTTTCCCTTAGCTTTTTCCTTTTGAGCTCACTGCTCGCTGTCTTCCTTGGTGAACGTAAGCTCGACCAAATAATTTGCTAGAGCTTGAGCCTTCAACGCTTTTCGAGGTCGATACTCGATGTCAAATTCCGTAAGGGCAATTGACCAATTGAGCAAGCGACCTGAACTCTCTGGCTTGTGCAATATTTTTCTCAAGGGTGCATTCGTGAGCACCACGATGGGATGAGCCAGGAAATAAGCTCGCAGCTTCCTTGAGGCTACGACTAAGGCATAGGCTACCTTCTCAGCATTGTAGTATCTGCCCTCCACTTCTGATAGGGCCTTGCTAACTTAGTAAACTGGCTTTTGAAGCCCTTCCTCCTCTCGAATCAGTACTGCTGCAACTGCTTTGTCTCCCACAGATAAGTACACGAACAAAGTTTCTCCAGTGATCGGGCTACTCAAGAGAGGAGGAGTAGCGAGATAATCCTTAAGCTGCTGGAACGACGAATGACATTCGGTCGTCCATTCAAAATTCTTCGTCCCCCTCAAAGCCTTGAAAAAAGGGAGAGATCTTTCCGCTGATTTGGATATGAAGCGACCTAGAGCTGCTACTCTTCCATTAAGTCGCTGCATCTCTTTGACACTGGTAGGCTCCTTCATGTCGACTAGAGCCTTGATCTTCTCCGGGTTAGCTTCTATACCTCGCTGAGACACCATAAATCCAAGGAACTTGCCAGCTGCTACACCAAAAACACATTTGCTGGGGTTAAGCTTCATGTCGTTTGCTCTCAAATTGGCGAACGTTTCCTTTAGGTCGACCACGTGACGTCCGGTCTTTGTTTTAATGACCATATCGTCGACGTAGGCCTCCATGTTTCGGCCAATCTGTGAAGCAAAGACCTTGTTGACCATACGTTGATAGGTCGCCCCTGCATTCTTCAGTCCAAATGGCATCATTGTGTAGCAATAGATGCCTCCAGCTGCTTGGAAAGCCGTCTTCACTATGTCGTCCTCATGCATCTTTATCTGATGATAGCCTGAATAGGCATCTAGGAAGCTAAGGGTTGAGTGGCCAGCAATAGAATCAACTAGCTTGTCAATTCTAGGCAGGGGGTAGCTGTCTTTTGGGCAGGCAAGGTTGAGATTAGTGAAGTCGACGCACATTCTCCATTTGCCATTTGACTTCTTCCCATTACCACATTAGCTAGCCAAGATGTATGTGTGGCCTCCTTGATTATTCCTGCACTCAAAAGTTTTTGTACCTCAATTTTTATGGCTTCCTCCTTGTCTCGAGCAAAGCTTCTCAACCTTTGGGGTTTGGGCTTTATGGTCGGGTTGCACAAAAACCTCAAGCCTATGAACGGCGACTTCCTCTTTGATTCCCCTCATGTCCTCTACTCGCCATGCAAAAAAATCATTGCTTTGTTTTAGTAGCTCGATGATCTCCTCTCTTTCTTCGGCTGATAGCTGCTCTCCTATCTGAATTTTCTGCTCCGGATAAGAGGGATTTGTGATCACTGATTCTAGCTCGTTAACAGCTTCTAGCTCTGGACCATCTCTAAACTGTAGGGTCTCAATGATGATCTCCATCACTTTCTGCCTCTCTTCGGGCCCCAAATGTGGAGCTTTCTCAGCTATCATGTTATCTAGCTTATCAGCGATCTCATCGGTGGTGGCCCCCGAGTTATTGTCGACCTGGAGGCATAGGTCGCCTATGAGGACTTGGTCGACCATAACTACGTCTGGATCGACCGCTGTGACTTCAGAGTGACGTGTCGACTCAATCATGACCTCGTCACTTGAGCGATAGGTCGACTCCTCCACATTGGTGATCGTAGATAGCCGGGTAGTTTTGGTGACTGACTGGGACAGCTTTAGGTAACCTTCCGCTATTTCAATTTCCAGCTCCCTCTTCTTTCTTTCTCGAAGGACATGATCCAGATATGCTCGAGCTGTGCCTTGTACACAGCCGACTCCAACTGGTGTGGGGAATTTAACTCGCTGGTGGGGGATCGAGGCCACCATTCCAAGTGCGACCTGACCAGGAATACCAAGGATAGCAGCATAGTCACTGTTCACATCTATTACAATAAATTTTACCTTTGATACGACCCTGTAAGGGTGCTGGCCTAGGTCGACGTCTAGCTCGATCTGTCCCTTAGCGTCAACTCGATGATTGGTGAAGCCCTCTAACCTGCCATCGTATCTTTCAAGTTGCTCATTGGAGAGACCCATTTCCTGGAATGTCTTATAAAATAGAATATCCTTGCAGGCCCCGTGTCGACTAGGAGTCTGCTCATCGTACATCCATCAATGAGTCCTGGGATGACAAGAACTTGCTCCCTAGCCGCCATATTAGTTGGTAGCTCTGGGGATAAAAGCTGATCACTTCATCTCTAACGTGGCTCCTTGGCGGCACATGTGGGGCTTTGTTGAGCTGAAAGATTTTGTGTTTGATGGCTGTGTTGCTGGCTTGCTCTGTGATGACTCCCAAGTTCAATCTGGGTTGCCTAGGTCCTTGATGTCCACCCGCTGGCTGCTCGCCTCCACCTGCTTGAGGCCTTTTCACATATGCGTCGAGCCTTCCCTGGTCGACCATTCTCTGGATGATACGCTTCAAGCCTAAGCAATCTTCTGTGAGATGACCCGTATCTTTGTGATATTCACAATATTTGGTGTTGTCCCTCCTGAACTTATTTTCCGGGTTCATTGGGGCAGGTGGAGCCCGCTCGACTGCGTTCATTATTTTTGTTCGACTCACCGTTAGGGGAGTGAAAACCTCGGGCACCTTCTCCGTCGCCCTGGTCCTGTTCTTGCCATTCTTGTTGTTTCCGCCATTTTTGGTGGAGTCTTTCTTATCATCGACGACCTCAACCTTGGGGCCTTTCCCATTCTTCTTTTCCTTTCTCTCCTCGGCTAGTACCACGTTGTAAACCTTCTCAAACAACTCTTGTTGAGTAGTGACTGTACGGACTGTCAGCTCGTAATCCATGTCTGCCGAAGAAATTCCATTTCTGAAGCAATTGATCACCTCCCTGTCAGTGAGATCCTCTTCAATCTTGTCAACCATTTCTTTAAACTTGGTGTAGTAGCTCATGGAGCTTTCATTTTTCCCTTGCACCAAGTTGTTTAGGTCGGTGACAGTCACTTTCCGAGCTCCGGCAATTGAGAAGCGATCTAGGAATTTTGTCCTCAAACACATCCAGGTGGAGATGCTACTAGCTGCCAAACAATTGAACCATGTTAGGGCTGCCCCCGTGAGTGTGCTTATGAGGGCTTTGCACATATTGTCGTCCTCATTGGTGACAGAGCACATTGTGGCTTCTAGGTGCTGCACGTGGCTTTTTTCATTGGTTGCCCCTGAGTACTTCTCTAGGAGGGGTAATCTGAAACCAGGAGGTGGTCGACTGTCAATCAAATCCTTGGCCAAAGGTCGAAGAGCGAAGTCAATTCGTTCGACCTTTCCAGCATCATTTTTCTTTTCAGCCTCCCATTGCTCAAACTTTCTCTTCCATTGCAGCCACTCCCTAGCATCAGGTCTGTCTTCTCCAGCAGGGGGAACAACATTCGACCTCTGACCTTCACTTCTGGGAGGAGTTATCTGCCTGCTTCTCCTATCCCTGTGAGAAGGTACCCTTTCTGATCGAACTGGTGACCTGTGCCTGTCATTTCTTAGTGGCGACCTGTGCCCTTCGTCCCTGGGTGGCGACCTGCGCCTATCATCTCTGGGTGGTGACCTGCGCCTTCCCTCTCTTATAGGCCACCTGCGCCCATTCCTATCCCTATGAGACTGCGACCTTTGTGTCCTGGCAGGCGAACCGCGTCGAATTCGGTTGGCCTCTAACTGCATCCTTAAGTCTGACTGTGCTTCTTGTTCCCTGTTCCTAGTGAGACTAGCCCTTAGGTCGTCACTCGGAACATGGATAGGTGATTGAGGTCGTACCACCATCCTTTGATCAACATTCTGACCCACAGTTTCGTTTGGTCTAGTACTCCTGGCACGCTCCCTATTAGAAACTTGAGATGGGGCCACTCTCTTAGACCTTCTATCCACTTGCTCTGCCTCCTCCATTGCCAATAACTCAGCCAGAATCTGAGCTCGTTCCATCAGCATTTCCTTTCTACTCAGTGGGTTGGATGAGGGACCTGCCCTATTTCCAACATTCATCTGTCCAGTTGGACGCTTTGGAGGAGGTGGAGCTCCTTGTCCCTCCATAGGTCGTTTCTCTCTCCTTGCGTCTGGCAATCCCCTGCCATCAGCCACACTGTTGGATCGCGTGGCTCTAGCGTGCTAACGTGGCGGAGGGGGAGGAGGCTAATTTGAGTTTCCAGCGTTTGCATTAGTGTTATTGTTTCCTTCTTCGTGCCCGAGTGAGGCCTCAGATACATGTCCGTCTGAAGTCACCATTGTTGTAGGTTGAGAAAACTTTCGAGGTCAAGCTTATGCACGATTCCCGGCAATGGAACTAAACTGATGCCGCAAGAATAGTGCTTATCAACCTTCGTCCACGTGGCAGGACTGTTCACTTAGCTCCTTGACCTGAAAACAAGAACCCACGAATAGCCGGATGTGTCTCCGGCTTAGACCCTCGGGCGTGAGAGTAAGTATATGATTTGGAGAGCAAAAATGTATTGAATAAAGATGATTCAAATGACAAAATTGCAGTTACCTCATAACCGTGGTAGTGATGAAGTATTTATAGTTGATGAGAGCGGTTATTTTTGGTGGGCTACATGAGCTCCGTGATTCTTGGGACAGTTACATATCATGGTAACGTGTCCTGATATGGCTCCTGATTTATTGGGAACCAGTTACGGAAAGAGTTACGCCCACGTCTTGTTTGATTAGGTCGACACTGGTTAGGTCGAGGTTGCCTATTGGGATAGGTCGACCTGACTGACGGGTAGAGCTGGATCGTACCCGAATGAGAGCATGGATCGTATAGTCGGACCAAGCTAGGTCGGGATCTTAGAGATCGGACAATGAGCTTAGGTCGACTGATCCTGTTGCTGGGCCTTGGGCCTTATGGTTATTGGGCCAAACTCATTTAAGAATGCAGAGGCCACGGCAGCATATGATTAGGCTTTACTCGATTGGCCCAACTCGACACTTTTGGTATGTTCAATTATAATATAGAAATGAGGGTTTAGGGGTATATGTATATGAATTAGTGTTTAGGGTTTGGGGTATAAGTTTATGAGATTTGAGATGTAGTAATAAACATTATTAATATTTCTTTTAAAGATTAAATTATTATTGTTGTTAATAAGTATTTTTGTTATAATTTATTACTATCAATTATTACTTAGGTATATTAATATTTCTTAGAAGTTTAAATTAATAAATTATTATTATCAATAAATTATAGTTTTAGGCATTATTGTTTTAGGATTTAGAGTGGAATTCAAGGCTTAGGTATACTAATATTTCTTAGAAGTTTAATTTATTTTGTTGTTTTAAGTATTTTATCTATATTATTATCATACCTTTTATTTATTATATATTATTCAATTATTATTTATTATCTCTCAATAATATTAGTTAATATTCTTCTTCTTGAAAGACAAATTATTATATATTTAATTATTATTAATATAAATATTATTTTATATTTATAATAATTATTATTTTTTTGAAAGACAAATTATTATTATTGTTGTTTATTATTTTAACTAATTATTATAATCATCAAGAAAACATGTATATTATTATTATGATATATTATTATTTATTATTTAATTATTATTATTAGATGCTATTATTTAGTATTTTAAATTATGTTTATATTAATAATTATTTTTACTAATTACTATGGTCATTAAGAGATTTTTGTGATAAACAAATAAACATAAGAGTTGCAATAAATCATTAGAGCACATATATTCACATGGATCACTACCCCAAGCAACATCTTCACCATTAAATACATCAACTATAAATGAATCCAATGGTCCAAATTAATCCCGGCAAAAACACAAATACACTTCCTTTGATTGGCTCCCCTAATTTCACATGGATTGATTTTTAAATCAATCTGGACCATTAATCACACACATCCAATTCAATGGTCCAAATTCAACATAACAAAACCATCCACATTCTTTTCTCTCTTTTCTCTCTTTCTCCCTCACTAGTTTAACCCCCGTGCGATGCACGGACAGTTAATAACGAATAACTGATTGAAATTCAAACGAATACAAAAGAAAATAGAGATGTTTGTATACATTATAAAAAAAATGCTTTGAAAAATATAGTGTCAGTAAAAATATCAGATTGAAGGTCACTAAAATAAATATAGTGTTACATCCGTGCGATGCACGGATAGTTATTGATGTTTGAAAAGAGGAAAATTAAATAAAATGACTAAATGGGACAAACATTTTTATACATTGTGAAACACATCTTTAAAAGACAAATTTATTGGTACAAATGTCGAAAGAGGAAGGAAGTACATCATTACATATCAATATCTTCGGACCATCGGAAATGTGAAATTTCGATAATGCAAAATATAATTGAGAATACCAAAATACATAGTATCTATTTGAAAAAAAAGACCAACAAAAATTATTATTTACCATGACTTTTATTAATAGGCATAACATAAAAGGAAAACAATAATACAAATATCGTGAAATGAAAAATAAATTATCATACACTTTAAAATTTTTATTACAGACAATTATGAGACATTAAATAATGAATAAGTGATTCACCCAATAATTAAATAGAAATCCTAATCCAAATTCATCATCCCCTATATGACCAATCCATAAATTCTCTCTTCTATCAATTATTTTAATTCATCTTCATATTTTTTTAAAAATTATTAGACATACATACACATAAACAAATTAAAGTAATAGTTAATAAAATCGGATATTTTATAGATAACGAAAATTAAAGAATAACTTTAAAATTGATTATAATTATTGTGTATTAGTTTTGTAAAATAAATCTAAATTTTGAAATAAACATTTTACAAATATATATATATATATATATATATATATATATATATATATATATATATATATATATATATATATATACATATATGAGTAGAGCCAACAACGCAAGGGAGTAAATCGATCCTCCTCCGCCGTTAAACTATACATATATCCCATAATTTTATTATTATTATTTCACCCGATATCCCATTTTTTTTAATGTATACAACAAATAATACTTTGAGAATAAGCTTCTGAGTTACCCAAACTGCATGCTCAAAAGACGACAATTAAATTAAAACAAACAGAAAAGCGAGTTGTTTTATACATTGTGAAAACTTTCTTGAATACTATATTGTTAGTACAAATATCAAAGTGGTCAGTATTATCATCATTACATATCACTATTTAAAATCATTTACCTTTTAAATCTGGATGTAGCGACATATAATTCTTCATGGCGAAATTTTTATTTTTTCAAAATAAAGACTAATTATTTTTAAAAAAATATAACTCATTCTGGGATGAAGGGACCTATAAAATTATTGCAAAGTAGAAGAAACATTGATTAGTATAAAGAGCAACTATAGAGACAACATTTAGTACACGATATATCTTAAAATGAACAAATGACCCATTTTAAATATATAGATTGAGACTTAAAAAATTGAGACCAAGCTTTAAGTAAAATTAGTACATACACTATTTCCTACCCACATTTAAAAAAATCAAAATTAAATTAAATTGAAATAATAATTTCTTTATCTAATTTTTTTTTTCTTCACTAATTTATTCCTTTTTTCAATAAAATTAATTCCTATATTATAAATGCACTATTTTTTTAGACGAATAGAAAAATCAACAAATTTATTCATACTTTATTTACTATGCTTCAAAGATTTATTTAAAAAAATTAAACACCATCCCAACTAATCGTCCTATACCCCACCACTTTTACTTTATTTTAAATTCTTTATTTTTATGATTAATAAAATTATTATTATTATTATTATTATTATTATTATTATTATTATCATTTATAAGTAAAAATAAATATTTCACACATAATAAAAATAAATTTATATTTAAAAAAGATGATTTTTTTTTTCATTGTCCAAATCAAATGAAAAAGTCTCTATTTAAAGAGAAAAAAATTATGAATTTCGGTGTAAAAAAAATATTTTAAAAAATAGGATTTTTTTAATAATCATTTATAATTAAAAAAAATTACTTCACACTTAATTAATTTTAACTAAAAAGAAATTAAAAAATTAGTAAAGGATAATTAACAAATTTATATTTTAAAAATAGGATTTTTTTTCTTTGTCCAAATCAAATGAAAGAAGTCTCTATTTAATGAGAGAAAAAATTTATGAATTTTGGTGTAAAAAAAATAAATTATTTTAATATATAATAATTGAGTTCAAAGAAATGGAAATTTTTTATTTTTGAAATCCATCCAGCCAATCATGTGCTGCCATGTGTCAAATAAAAAAAAGGGAAAATATTGATAGAATGTGCGGTTGTCGGCGCGTGGTTTCCACTCACCATGTAATTGTCCAAAATGCCCCTGCCTAGCATGCCAACATGTGTCCAACTTGGTTTTAAAAAAAAAATCCAACCAATAACATATTAGCAAGTCGCCTTTTGTCCTTGTTAATTGCAAATTTGCCACGACATGAAAAGACGAAAATCCCTCTCATACCTCCTTTAATTACTACCATCTTGTTATTATATACTCCATCCGTCCCATATCAATGGATATCAAAAAAAAAGGGCACACATATTAAGGAAAGTTAAGAGAGAGAAAAAGTGGAGAGAGAATATTGTGAGTGTAAAAATAAAATAGGAGAGAGAATGAGTGGGAGGAATAATTAGGAGAGAGAATGTTGTGAGTGAAAAAGTAAAATAGGAGAGAGAATGAGTGGGGTAAATAGTGAAGATTCCTTTGCATTTTGGGTAAGTATCAATTGGTGTGGGACGAATCAAAAAGGAAATAAGTATCAATTGCTATGGGACGGAGGGAGTATATATAGATATAGATATAGATTATTATTATTATTATCATTTATAAGTAAAAATAAATAATTCACACTTAAAGAGAAAAAAATTATTATTATCATTTATAAGTAAAAATAAATAATTCACACTTAATAAAAATAAATTTATATTTAAAAAAGAGGATTTTTTTTCATTGTCCAAATCAATTGAAAAAGTCTCTATATAAAGAGGAAAAAAATTATGAATTTCGGCGTAAAAAAAATATTTAAAAAAAAAAGAATTTTTCTTATTATCATTTATAATTAAAAAAATTACTTTGCACTTAATTAATTTTAAACAAAAAGAAATTAAAAAATTAGTAAAGGATAATTAACAAATTTATATTTAAAAAAGAGGAATTTATTTCTCTGTCCAAATTAAATGAAAGAATTCTCTATTTAAAGAGAAAAAAATTTATGAATTTTGGTGTTAAAAAAAAAAAAAAAATTTTATTTTAATATATAATAATTGAGGTCAAAGAAATGGGATAATTTTTTTTTTCGAAATCCGTCCATCCAATCAGGTAATGACATTTGTCAAAACCCAAAAAAAACGAAAAAAAAAAAGAAAATGTTGGAGTATACGCCCCATTGTCGGCGCGTGTCTACCCGCGCGCAGGTAAATGACTGAAATGCCCCTCCCCCGGTAGGCGACACGTGTCCAAACTAAATAAAAAAAAAAAATCTTTTTTGGCCAATAACACGCTGTCATATTGCATTTTGCCCTTGTTAATTGCATTCTTGCCACCATGTGAAAAGACAAAAATACCCCTCAATGGCAAAAAAATTACCACTATCTTGTTATTATATATATATAGATTTCTCTCTCTATTCTTTTCTCTCTTTCTCCCTCATTTCTCTCTCTATTCTTTGTCACCGTCCGCCGTCCCAACGCCGACCAAATTTTCCGGATCTGGCTACCTGCGTCTCCACTTCTCAAACCCATTTTATGGAGTCCCCTACCACTTCTCCGACCACAACACCTGCACCACCAAACACCCCAACAATTCTCCGCCTACAATCCTACCCATTTTGCTAGAAAATGCGACCTGTGGACACCGTACCTAGACGTCATTGACATCATTATCAGAAAGGCAAAACTGGTGAGTCAAAATAAAGAAGATCAAGTTCGACTTAATCGAGTCCAGATCTGGGACGACGACAATTGAAATCGACTTAGAAATTGAGCCCAGCTCAGTGGTTTTAATTATGAATTTTATGGGTACTTGATTTTATGTTTGCATTTTGGATGTGGTTTCTTTGGTTGAAAATATTGTATACTGTGAGACATTTGTGTTAGAAATTGGGATATGGATTGGTGGGGGGTTTCTTCTCAATTTTTGTTGCTTTGTTGTTGGTGCGTGGCAGTAGGCGGTGGTGGTGCGCCTGGGATAGATGGTGGTGGTGATGCAGTTTAGTTGGATGGTGGGTGGCAATAAGCTAATTCATGAATTGTTAAATTGCTAAAAAAGATAAGTAAGTTAATTTGTAAGGACAGATTTAAGATTAATAAAAGTTAAGGTATTGATTTAAATTGATTGACATTATAATTTGTTTTTGATAAAAATATTTAGGATATATATATATATATAAATATATATATATATATATATATATATATATATATATATATATATATATGTGTATATATTTTAGAAAATAATTTTCTGCAACATAATTTTTCGTTGCAAATTAGGTTACATACTTGAAACAGAACAATCAGTTGCAATTAGAAACAGAAATAAATCAATTGCAAATTTTAGAAACAGAAATAACATATTTGAAACAGAACATTCAGTTGCAATTAGAAACAAAAATAAATAAGTTGAAAATTTAGAAACAAAAATAACATTTTGAAACAGAACAATCAGTTGCAATTAGAAACATAAATAAATATGTTGCAAATTTTAGAAACAAAAATAACATAAACAGAACAATTAGTTGCAATTAGAAACAAAAATAAATAAGTTGGAAACTTGAGAAACATAAATAAATATGTGTAAATCAGTTGTTGTTTGTAACGGATGTAAAAAATGTCACAGGATACACATTGCAACAGAAAGTACAACTACTTTTTCTGTTGCAAGGATTTTGCAACCACAAGAAAGTGGTCGCATAAATTGCGACAATGCTTCCTGCGACTGCCTTTATTACGGATATTTTCGGTGGCAAACATCAATTTGAAACCGATTTTCCTGAATCAACTGAAAAATCTGTTTCAGTTGCCATGTTTTCTTGTAGTGCTCTAACATTTTCGTAATCCAATTTTCATCTTTCATTGCCTCTAAGACATTCTTTGGCTCAAGATGAGACACAAAACAACAAGAGCTTACCTTGTTTACACAGCTCAATCCAGCCAATTCTCTGTAGTTGACTCTTGACTTCTCCCTTGTTTTTATTTACATTGCGAACCACATGTGTAACTGGGTGGTTCTTTTGAATTCGGCTTGGTATGTCTCTGGTCCTATCCAGATTCTCCTCTTCACCATCTGAACTTTCTGAGTCTGATGTAGACTCATTTTGACCTGATGTAAGTGGTGATATGATCACATCAGGGCCTACCTCATCTTTCTGTAGCCCTGTTTCCGCTTCTGTTGTATTTTGGGTATCTTCCATTGTTTTCACACAACCTGAGACATCATCTTCAAGAGTTTTTAGATTCAAATCGGCAGTATTATCAAAAGTGACATAAATGGATTCCATCACCATTTTAGTTCCAAGGTTGTAAACCCTATAAGCACGGCTATTTGTGAAATAACCTAGGAATATAGCTTTGTCACTCTTAGAATCAAATTTTGACAGATAGTCTCTATCATTCAGAACATAACATATGCATTCAAAAACATGAAAGTACTTGAGAGTAGATTTTTTACCAAGAAGAATTTCATAAGGAGTCATGGTTGACCCAACCCTCAAGTAGACTCTATTTCCTATGTGACAAGCTATGTTAAGAGCCTCATCCTAGAATCGTTTAGAGATGTTTTTAGAACTAAGCATGACACGAGCCATCTCTTGCAAAGTAAGATTGCTTCTTTCAGCCACCCCATTTTGTTGAGGAGTTTTAGGGGCTGAAAAATCATGGGTTATTCCTTTGGAGTTACAAGATTCAGAAAACAAAGTGTTCTCATATTCAATTCCATGATCGGATCGAATTTTAATTACTTTCAAACCATGCATGTTTTTGAGTTTCCTATACCAAACTTTAAGCACTTCAAGTGCTTCAGACTTTTCTTTCAAATATAGGACCCATGTGTACCTAGAGAAATCATCTACACACACATAAAAGAGTACGTCTTTTTACTTAAGCTTTCAACCTAAATGGGTCCCATAAGGTCAGTATTAATTAGTTCCAAAATCATAGAAGTGGAACTTTGATCAACCTTTATGTGGGAAGCTTTAGTTTGCTTGCCCTTTTGACAAGGACCACACACACTCACTTGTTTAAAATCAAGTTTGGGTAAGCGTTTAACAGCATTGAATCTCACCAACTCTTCCATTTTCCTAAAACTTGCATGACCTAACTTTTGATGCCAAACCTCAAGATCATTTATTTTGGAACTAAGGCAGGATAAGTTGTCACAAAATTTGTAACAATTATCTTGAGACCTTACTCCATTGAAGAAGAATTGATCAGTGTTATCAAACACTTTGCATTCATGCTTGTCAAATCTAACATGCAAATTATCATCATATAGTTGGCTTATACTAATGAATTAGCTTTTAAGCCTTCCACATGATAGACGTTACATTTCATGTTCCTTAAGCACCCTCTATCGGTGAGGAACTCTACATTACCTGTCATGTGCCTTGAGCACCCTCTATCGAAGTACCATGAGCTAGCTATGCTGCTCTTGAGTGAGGTGAATACCACTTTGCATTCCTCACTTTTCTTTTCCACCCACACAAACTGACCAGATTTCTGGTGATGTGAGTGGTGTTGTGAGTACATCCGGGGGCTCATCTGAGGAGCATATTTTCTGAGGTCATGAACCCTTTGGTAGCAAAAGGGTCTGATGTGAACTGGGGAAAAGTAGTAGTGGCATACAAACCTCCTTTTATTAGGATTTGTTTTATGATTTTGAAAAACTTTAGTTTTTGAGGAACTCTCTCCTTCTTTCACAATAGTGGATTCATAGCCAAGACCAGTTTTCAAATTATTTCCCATATTTAGAACTTCCTCAAATTTGGCCTTTCCAGTATTTAATTTTGCAAAAGTTCCGTTGGCCTTTTCGAGTTCTATTTTGGTCTTCTCGAGTTCAATATCACGTTTGGTGAGCATGACCTCGAGTTTGGCTATGGCATCCTTTTGTTTGTCATTTTCAGTGGTTACTTTTTCAAGATCATGTTTTAAAGTGGAGATTTCAGTAGAGAGTTTCTCATTAATTTTTTCGAAAATTGACATTTTTTCTACTCGTTTTTCCTGTCAGCAAATAAATCAACATAAGCATCAAGAAGATCTTGGTAACTTCCATCACTTTCTTCTTCATCTCTGTTCTTAGTGTTTCATCTTTGTCCTCACTGCCACTAAGGGTCGCACAAAATCTCATGTACAAAGCCTTTGCAGGCTCCACATTGAACAGTTTCAGATCTTTTCTTAGCAAAACTAGTAGGTTTCTTGAAACTACTCTCAGTATCCTCTTTTTGTTTTTCAAAAGTGTTTTGAATTTTCGAAGGAAACTTTTTGTCCCGTTTATTTTTTAAAAAAGACATAAATATTTTGGTCAAAAGGGCAACATCAGTTTCCAAATTTGAAGTGTCAATTTCTTTGGAGATTTCTTCAATTTCTTTTGACACTTTGGATACATTAGAGAGAGTAGTTGCAAGAGTAATATTTTCAGCTTTATATTTTTGTTAAATTGACAAGTTCATCTCAAACATGGTCAGAATACCAACAAGAGTATCTAAACTCATGGTTGTGGTATCGTGTGCTTCTTCAACATCAGCAATTTTAATAATGAATTTTTCAGTAACAGATCTCACCATTTTACATACCAATCTAGCATTTGATATAGGTTCACCTAGGGAGAGACATTCATTTGAGATTTTTTTCAATTTAGCGAAATAGCTTTTTATGTCCTCAGTCTCATTCATCCTCATGTTTTCAAACTTGGTCATGAGAATTCTCAACCTAGTGGCCTTAACACTACCATCGCCTTCACAATGACCTTGCAGAATATCATAGGTGTAGCGACGGTGAATTTTTAATCTGGGAGTCGCCACTTATATATTGATGGAAAACAATAAGACAAAAATGGCCGCACCAAGTGGTTGCCTACGTTTCTCCCAAATCAGGAAGACTCAGGCCGTCGTAGTTCCACATAAAAAGTAGAGAGAGAGAGAGAGAGGGAATTAAATTTATTAATTACAAAGCCCGAGTCAATTGTTGACCGGTAAAAATTAAAAATCCAATCTCCCACAAGTATATGGTTCAAGTAATTAATAATTAATATATCCTGCAAAATAAAGTTAATACAAGAAAAATAGAAATAATAATTTATTTTGACTTTTCTAAATTTTAGAAACTTTTTTGTAAGTTTTGTTTTGTTTTTTTTTATTTGAAGTTTTTTTTTTTTAAACTGTTTTTTATGGTCAAACTTTTTAAAGAAAGTCAATTGGCAAGCCAAGTCCTTTTTTTTCTTGTGAGGTCAACGTGGAAGTAAAGTCAACCAAGGGTTTCTTTGTTTTTTTTTTCTTTTCTTAATGCCCGCCGCCGCCAAACACACTATGCTTTCCGAATATTAGTCTCGCGCAGGACTACGTTGTCCCGCGCTGGACAAGCAATCTGACAGTAATTTTTTATTGACGAAAACAGTTCAGAAAAATTCTAAAAAATTCAGAAAAATCTGATTTCAAACAAAAAATTGAAAAGAAAATTAAAAAGATTAATAACACCCAAATTAACCCAAGTCTAACCCTCTTAATTAATTGTCTCCAGCGGAGTCGCCATTGTATCGATGGTGAATTTTTAACATCTGAGAGTCGCCACTTATTATTTATTGATGGAAAACAATAAGAATAACCTTTTTAATATTTTCAAGAGATTCAAGGGTTCGGGAGTTAAGTGATGGAATGAGTAGGTCAAGGAGCATCCATTCCACCCAATTCGAAGATTGGTATTGCTAATTGGGTGTTATTAATCTAATCAATTCAAAAAACAATAAGAAGAAATAAATAAACCCTAATTAATTTATTAATTAGGAATGTTGGATCGTATGCTTCGAGATCGCCTCCATGAATTGAAGGGACTCTAGGCTAATCCTTTTGATGGGATTACACTACTCTAAAATCAATAGAGGGATTGAGAAGAGAAACGGAAGTTTAAAGGATGATTACCTTTTAAGAAGAGATTCAGACAGAGTTTCGACTCAATCCTAGATTTGGACTTCGATTTTTTTGATCAACAAGGTTGATAAACAAACTAGGTGATTTTAGAGTGATTTTAGGGTGATTTTAAATAAATCTTTCAGGGAGAGAAACCCACAAAATGTGTGTGTTGTGTGTTTTTTCATCAAGGATCGGGGACCTGATATACTAGAAATCATCAAGTATTTATTGGTGGTTGGAGAGGTAAAGGTGGAGAGGGAAACCACCCTAGGAAGGTTCCAGAACTCAAATGCTTTTGGAGAACCGGATTGATAAGATTTATAAAGAAAAGAGGTTGAAACGGAGAATGAAAGTGATTCTGCACATACTGCAGAAGGGTTGTCTGGCGCGAGACGCATATGTCCCGCGCGGGACAACTGTCATTTGACCATTTTGTCCTCTTCAGTTATTCCGTTAGACTGTTAGGTTCAAAACTAACGAGGTTAGTTAGAAACTGAACGAAATATGACGAAACTGATATGCTTTCTTCAAAACAAAAAAGAGATACAAAGAGTAGTGTAATCATGAATTATTGGTTCAGAATGGGGTGTCTACAAAAGGTTGTTTTTGCTTCATTTTGATTTATAACAAGTCGAAAAATGTGTTCATCCACATGACTTGATATAGCACCAATAGCCTTGGAATTATAATTAGCTAGAGTGACTTCGGCCGTAGTCCATTCTTCCTCAGGTTTGAGTTTGAAGATTTTTTCTTAGGTTTCCCCCTCTTCACCCTTACTTTCAACCTTAGGAGAAGACCATGGAACAATGATACTAAGCCACGCCCTCTCATCAATTGCTTTGATGAAAAGATGCATTTTTTTTTTCCAAATAGCATAATTAGTTCCATCCAAAACATGAGGACGGTATTGATTCAAATGTCCTTCCATAATGGCTACTCTTTCTTGGATCTCACTCAGTGTAATTGAGTGGAGCTCTGATACCAAATGAAAGAAATTGAGCGGCTAGGAATAACAATTGAACACAAAGACGCCTGTTATGAGTCCAAGTGTGATAGCACCAGTACTAGCACCAGCACAAACAACATCAGAATAAACAAATTTAAATCAATGTAAAATACAAATATAACACTTATCTGCATCAACAGCTGTAGACAATAAAACTTTTCTTATTAATAATAAAAACTCGGTTACACAAAAGAACACTAAGAGAAGAACAAAATAATGAAATAACCAAAACTAATCTCTGACACTTTAGAATTCTCTAAATATATGAAACTCTTATGTGGATAAGATTTGCTTGAGAATATCTTCTTAGACTTCTACCTTCTTTGTTTAATCCAAGCAATCCTTCCTTATCATGGACTCTTTCCTTTTGTAAGAGAAACATATCCAATATTATGTTAGTCAATAAAAGAAAATAAATTACACTATAAATAATATTTACCTAAATTAACTAATATAAGAAATTAACAAATCTTAATACAAGTCAACCTTTGACTTGTCAATTTGTGTGAGCCATCACACACTTTCAAATTTTATAAAACAGATTAATCAACACAAAAGACAATGTATAGTTGGAAAAAAAATAAAGATTAAGTGCTAAAATACATTTGATGTTAAAATAAAATAAATATTAAAATTATAAAAATGCGGGACGTCCCGTCCCGTCCCATCCCGCTTTGTCCCGCATCCCAAACGGGATGTCCCAAATAGGCTTGCTTTTATACGGGATTATATTATGAAAGTCTTGTAGCTAGGACTCTTCACAGATGTGCACAAACTTGTGTGTACAGTTGAGCACACAAGTGTTCGCACAGATTACTTAGCAACAAATTTCCAAAAAATTAACTTAAACAACAAAATATAAATGTAGCCGAAATAAAACATCCGCAAGAATTTCTTGCTGAAATACTTTTCATAAAACAACAACTTTGTTTAGAACACAAGTTGGAGAACAAACTATTACAATGAAAAGTGAACAAACTACGAAATATCAAACTGAGTCCTAATCTAAGAACTCCATAAAAACGAAACAACCTTGAGAAAACAATCTCCGTTTTTCAAGGTAAAAACACAAAACTCTCAAGGATATTATCTCTCTAGAATGCTCGGTTCTTTCTCTGAAAATCCCTAATGAAGAAGACGGCGCAAACATCTTTTTATAAGTGGTTGACTCCTTGTTTGGCAAGGAGTCAATTACTCCATGTAATCCGAGAATTAAGCCATCAATCCTTATCTCCATATGCTTTCCTTTCTTGAGAAGATTCCTAAATAAAATAATCACTAACTAAAAATACACGGTTAATAATTACTCAAACATAATTGCAATTAATCCTATTCTATTTATGTACTAAATATATATAAATATCAAAATCAGAATCACAAAGATATTAGGAAATAACAAAGAGTATTTTCATACTCTTTCAATCTCCCCCTATCTTTGTGGTTCTGTTCAAAATCCTGCAAAACAAATTGTTAATGCTAAACAAAACATTACTAAACATTTTACTACTAGGAATTCAGAATTTAAAGTTATTACAAACCCAAAATAAGGAAAAGTTTTTTTCAAATGTCACCATAAATATCGTCTCCCAAAGTGTCTATCTCAAAGGCTATGTTAGCTGCTGAATAAACAACATCTTCGACATCTTCTTCAATATCAAATGTCAAATCATCTTCAACATTTCTTGCAGCTGCTGCTGTAGCTCCCCCTGCATCTGTAGCTCCCCCTGTATTGCAAACATCTCTCCCTTTTTGAGAGGAACCACTAAGAACCACCTCTAACTCATCAATGCTTTTCTCTAAACCAGCAATAAGAATTCATTTGCCTTCAATATCAGCCCTATGGGATGTAATCTGAGCACTGAATAGAGTAATTTGACCACAGATTGCATTAGAGTCAGAAGGTGTGGCTGGAGTGACTGGATTTGTGTACACAGTTGTGTGCACAACTGGAGGAACAGATGACATCACAGAGACTGAGGGAGGAGGAACTTTACCAAACTTTGCCAGATCATCAAATTTGGACTGATCATTCATAGTCTTAGGAATCTTGAACTGTTCAGAAATGATAGATAGGCTTTCACCAAGGATATCCTCTACCACTTGATATTTTAGCATTGCAAAAATCAAACTGGGATGTGGAAGAGCATGTGATGTGTTGGTGTTTTCAGCAAAGCTCAAAATTGTATCAAAAATACACTTCCCCAAGTTAAAATTGTCCTCACTGACCCGAAACAAAAACAGAATCTGATCTTTCGTAACAGAAGAGGAATTGGAGGTAGGCATCCAATTGGTCCTCATTATATGATGCAAAAACACAAACAATTTTGACAGAAGAGTCGTCCTAAATCCAGCGGTCTATTTTGGTACCCTTCCCCCGATGACAGTTCGCACAACCTCATCAATATTGGTAGGCAATTCATCAAGAGGGAAATCAAGGGTACATAGAAAGGAATTAATCCTAGTAGGACTGAAATCGACCACTTGATCTCTAACAAACACTCTTCCAAAATTTGGGGACCTCTCAAGACCAATGTCACGATTTAGGTTGGCAAAACAATTCCAATACAAGGGATCTAGAGTAGGGTGCTGGGAAATCTAGAGAGTTATCCAAATATCTCTTGGTGAAAAATTCAACCATCCCATGTTTTTCAAAAAACTTCCATATTCCTATTTTTTTCAATAACAAACACCCTATGCAACTTGATTGAGAAACAGCTCTCAGCCTCTGAGGTATAGAACAAAAAGTTGTGTTTGGTATCCAGATTATAAGGGGAGGAAGGAACACGAATAGAAGAATTACAATTTTTGGAGGAAGATTTGGAAATTGAACTGCTTCCATGAGGTGCAATTGTGTGTGCAGTTGTGTACATAACTGCCAGTGCAGATGTTTGCACAAAGGATTCTTCCTTTCTGGCCTTCTTGTGGCTGCAGGCTTCAGAATAACTCGGCATATCCACAGAGCCTAGTGAGGTTAGAGCATCCCTGGATTCTTCAAACTGAGATGATGATCCCTCCTCAGCCATAACTGGAGCAGCACTAACCTTTGATGAACTCCTCATTGCCTCTTTAAACTGCTCTCCCCCTGAACCCTAGTCAGAGACATGGACTGAACCCTAGCCGGAATTTTCTTTTTTGCCGACGAGCTCTTCTTGATCAATGTTATGAGCGGTTGATCATCTTCTTTCAAACCAGCAGATGGTGACGACTCTTGAGGGACATCTTCCTCATCAGACGAGTCCTGCAGTACCGATTTTTGCCTTGCATCAGTGGTAGGTTTTGCCTTAGGGTTTCTTTTGGGCTTGGCAGCATGCTTTGGACCTCGAAACAGGGCAGACTTGCCAGAATCGATCAGGTGATGAGATCTCTGGGTTCTTGGTAGCGGTGGTTGATGAGTGGCTTGTACTTCCGCTAGAACGGACTGATCTTCCACATCAATGGCAGTATCTTATTGGCCCATGGTACACACATCCACCGAGTGAACTGACTGTGGCTCGCTGATTAAATTATCCACAGTGGCTTTGCATTTGGAGGATGTCGGAGCTTTAGAAGAAGATGGTGATGCCATGGAGCTTAACTGCAACAGCCAATTAGAGAGAGAAAATCAAGGAGAGAGAAACAGAAGAGCGATACAAGAGAGAGAAAGAAGAGAGTTGTGAGGGGAGTTGTGATTAGACTTGTTTGAACAATATTTAAGGAAAGAAGAGAGTTGCCAGGGTTTGGTAAGAACTTCTTTCTCAATCTCATTTCATGCTTTGCATTTCATCAAATCCATGTTTTCGAATTTCCTAATTCATCGAATTGGATATTTTTTTTCTTTGTCTTAGAACTAGGTTCTATCATTGCATGCTTCGTTTTTTGTTAATGTTGTTGGATGTTGTTGTTGTATTGGCATGCGTATGAGTTCCCTACACATCTTGGATTGTAGGAGGGGTTGATTTGGATAGCCAAATGCTTCCTTGAACATGACTTTCTAATGTGCAATCCAAGTGTTTGATGAAATGCCTCAATGAAAATTGTCTCTTATTTCCTTGATGTTTTTCCATGGGATGATTTCTGACATTGCTCCCTTCTCCTTTCCCTTTTTTGCAGCCATATAAGGTGACCAAGAACTGTCATGGAAGTGTCAAATTTGCCAAGTCTTTATGGGATAAAGTCAAGAGTTTGAACAGAGTCCGGGCTAGGGTGGCTCAGACGGGGCTCCTTACTTTTGTCGATAACATCCGGGGGATGAGGCAGACTCCTCAAGTCCTTCAAGCTATTAGGCAAAGGTGGTGGGACACTACCCACACGGTCCATCTTCGATTCGGAGAAGCTACGATGACCACGACTAATTTTCTTGCTATTACCGGGTTGGAGTTCATTGGTGTTGCCCTCCCGAAGACTGTGGGTTTCAAACCTGCGAATGATTGGCTTTGCCCCTAACAATGTTAAGGTATTTGCTGCTGAGTTGTTGCCTCTTCGCGTTCAGCTCGAGGCTTATCCTGAAAAGCATAATTCGAACACGAATTGGTTGATGAGGGGTGCTCTCTGGTATATCTTATCAAAGACCATCTTTGCTAATCATTCCTCCATGGCTCGCCTTGCTCTCTTAGGGCTGCTGGAGGATCTGGATCTAGTAAGGACCTATGATTGGGGCTCAACCAGACTGGCCTTCTGTTATCATGCCATGGATAAGGCATATAGGCACACCAAGGATACCCTGTCAAGGTATTCTTATGCTTGGGAGGTATCTTTTCTGTCTTTCTTTGTTAATTATCTGTACGTTTTGCCTGCGCTATTTGTACTGAATCTGCTTTGTTTCCTTGTACAGATATGGGGGTATGCCGTCTTTTCATTGCATAAGTTTGAGCTAGATGTTCGAAATCCCATGTTTTCGGATATGAGGAGGTGGAGCCATTCCAACCGAACCGTGGATAAGGAGGTGGGGGAGGACTGGACCTTGACCGTTGAGGGGCGCAGGCCTTGCTGGATAGCTTTGAGTTTGAGCAGCTGGGCCTGTATCCGTGGACTTTATTGGTGTGAAAGGTTCACCGTGCGTGGGCATCATCGATGTATAGAGGATCTTGGTATCTCTGGAGGGGGATACCATGTATCTAGGTGAGAGAGTCTTCCCTCAGCATGGTCGGGGTTCACTTCCACATAGGGTATCGGAGGATCCGCTTAGGGCGATGCACCCTACCCATTTCATCCCTTACGGGGATTATGCCCATCTTGTGAATGGCTATGTGGCGACATATTGCGTTGTTTTGAGGGGCTTAATATGAGTAGTTCTTGCCTCGCTTGATGGGTGCCGTTGTGGTAGGTGGCAGGCGATCACGTGCTCGAGCTTCTGCTTCTGCCTCGGCATCAGGCTCGTCAACCCCAAGCTCTTCATCACAGTATGCGGGTCCCATGAATTTTGCACTGGATTTTGGTCCACCGAGATTCACGTACAATATGGGAGGCATGCAGATGGTGGGTCACATTGCGATCCCAGACCAGATTCCGGAGGGTTATCGTCGCACTCACCAGGCATCTTCGGTACATTTCTGTTTATACTGCTTCCCGTATTCATCCATATATGTGTATATGTATGACTTCATCTAAGGATCTTTCTTCGTCTAACTGGTCAACATGTCCGCAGAGGATTATGACTGCAGCGCGAGCAGGAGGGCTGGCCTGATGGCCACTGTATCGGACCTGTCCGAGAGACTGTTTCAAAAGGTAGCTTCGGCAGCATTGGCAATAGCCTCTGCAGTGACCCCGTCTTGTGGAGCCAAGATGTCAAGGAGGGACAGTAGCCCCGGCAGCCGTGACGATGGAGGTGCTGGTAGCTCGGGGAACTTGATGGCATGATCCCCCTTTTCTCCCTATTCATTTCTTGAGAACTTGTAAATATTGGCCGAGTGGGCCCATAATATTTCTTTTTCTTGTACATGTTAGAACATAGGGAGCACAACAACAATGTTTTCTTAATTCCTAGTCCTATGTCTAATTAATTCAATTTTCTCGACATCCATGATGGAATGAAATGACCATTTAGGTCAAGATTTTGAGCCTGGTTTTGATAACTGTACTGCATATTAGGAACTATATTTGCATGTTTCAAGACTTGCTTCGTCAAGTCGGGGCTAGATCATTCATTTTTGCAAGAAGGTTGCTGATTTTTCTGAAAGGTTGTATCGCGCGGGGCAAGGTGTCTCGCACGAGACACGCTACTCAGGAAGAGTTCTTTTATTCTTCGAATAGGATTCTGTCAGTTTTCCCCTATATAATCACCCTGTAGTCCAGCCAGATGACTCCTTTCAGCCTCTCCAACTATAGAGATATCTTGTTAGGGTCGACTTCTTGTCTTCTTTTCCAACCCTGTGATCCATGGCTTCCAAGGAGGTCGTTCCAACGTCCATGATTGTCGATGATTTTTCTCTGCCACCTAATGTAGTCGAATCATTCAAGCAAGTATCAAAGAATTTTGTGAGGTCGTTTCATAATCGATCTCACAATAAGTTTATTGCAGAATTCGGATTCAGAATCCTTTTTACTTTGAAGAACCTCCAACCGGATTGAAATCTTCTGCAGGGCGCTGCTCAATTTTGGGATCCCTCTGTTCATCTCTTTAATTTCTCTCTTAATGAGATGGTTCCTACCGTTGAGGAATTTGCTATTATCTTGGATATGCCTTTGATTGGTGAGATTGTTGTTCCTTAATTCAATAGAAACCATTCAGAAGCTTTGAACGAATTGTTAGGGATCCCCCTTGACACTTGCTATGAGTTAGTTCACCGCAGATGGGTGAATTGTTCTTCCTTTCCTGAACGCTTTGGCGGAGATTCGGGTGATGAGACCTTCCATATTTTCAAACAGAATTTCTTAGCTCTTTCTCTTTTCGGAGATGTTTTGTTCACATGCAGGGATGGCTTGGTTGACTCCCAATTGGTGGAAATCGTTCTGCAGGTTGGGAAACGTTCTAGGAACATCATTCCGCTAATCTTGGATAAGACCCTTCGCGGTCTTGATGAGCTGCATAATACCGGTGCCATGACTCATAGGAGTCCTCTTTTATTGACTATTTGGGTCAGGGAACATCTCAATTTGGTAGCTACTTCGTTGGATTATTCTCCCTTTATGTATCATATGAGGAAGTTGCTGATCAAGGATCTTTCGGTAGATGAGTGGCCAAGGTGATTGCAAAGGCCGCCACTGCAGATATCATTTGGTGTCCACCTTATTGGAGTTTGAACAAGTATGTTTCCAATACCATGGGTTTTGATAGGGTTGTATTTCCGGGTCTGCGAGATTCCTCTTTTTACTTTCCCAAGCGGGTGTTTCGTCAGTTTGGCCAATAGCAGGACACTTATCTTTTCGAAGGAGCTTCTCGCGAACTGTCCTATATTGGTGTGGAGTTTGCGAAGGTGCTAGCTCAAGCATGGGGTGAAGGAACTAATCAAGATCGTTGGTCGAACCTTCAGAATTTCGATGCAAGTGTCTTCTTATCTGACAAGTACTTGGATTGGTTCCTTCATACCGGTCACCCAAGTGCGGAGAAGATTGATGATCTGCGGCTTTTACTGCTAGGAGATTCCTTCATGACGAGCATTATTTTGAGAAGGAGCGAGGCTCAGCTTGATCCTGCTAATGTACAGACTGATCCAACCTATGATTTTCTAGATGAGGATTGGTACGAGAGATGAGGTAAGGGTCTTCCCAGAAAGATGCAAGCTTTAGATAGGCCCAATGTCTTAAAGTGGCTTTGAGAATCTGTTTTCACTCGCCTTGAATGATGTTCCGCTTCGAAGGGTCCAAATCGCAAGAGAGATCGAGATGGCGGAGGCGATCATGTCTGCCAGCCTACCAAGTCAATGAAAGGCTAGATCCTAGAGATTACCAAGAGATTGCTTTGATAGATCAATAGTTTTATTTATTAGTATTTTTTTTCAAGATTGTTAGCTTAGCAAATTAGTCGTTGTCGTTAGGATTTCCCTTTTGTTATTAATAAAATGCATTCGATTAATAAAAGGATGAAATTTTGATTTATTTATTTGATTAGACCGAACCCGAAGGCTGCCTACGTTCCTCTTTTACAACAATTAAATAAGAGGCTCAGGTCTAACGTAGTTCATTTTTGAGAGAAAAAGGACAAAATTCGATTTTAAACCGAAGGGTAGTCTTGCGCGAGACAAGGCCTCTCTTTTTTTTTTCTTTTTTTTTTCTTGTTGTTCAATGCACACCCTTGCTTTTTCCTAGACCGCCCTTTCAGGTTTTTCAATCTAGTAGGCTTCTTTTCATGTGCAAGCTCTAATTTTTGCCTAGACCGTCCCTTTCTAGGATTTTCAACCTAGTGAGCGATTTTATTTTTAAGAGGCCAAGTCACGCGATGTACTTCTTGAGCTTGTCCATGTTGACCGGCTTTGGTAGCTACTCTCTGTCTAAGTCCACCAGCTGAAGGGCTCTGCAGAGAATTTCTTCTTAACAACGTAGGATCCTATCCATCTCGGTCCCCACTTGCCTAGAGGGTTGAAAGGTCCAGGACGGTGCTCGCGGAGAACCAGGTCGCCTACTCTGATGTTTCTTGTCTTGACCTTTCTGTTGAAAGCTCTTGCCATTCTTCTTTGGTAAGCTTGAATGTGCTCGGCTTCTCTCAACCTCCTTTCGTCTAGCAGGGCTAGCTCTTCTTATCTGTTTTCTAACCAGTCGACTTCATTCACTTGGTTTTCTAGGTGAACCCTTAGTGATGGTATTTCCAACTCTATTGGTAGAAAGGCTTCCATCCCGTATGTGAGGGCTTATGGAGTTTCACCTGTAGCTGTTCGGACTGAAGTGTGGTATCCCCAAAGTATGAAGGGTAGCTTGTCGGGCCAATCTTTTCCAGTGACTGCCATTTTTCTGATGATGGTTTCGATCATTTTGTTTACGGCTTCAACTGCTCCATTCGTTTGAGGCCTGTAAGGAGATGACTTATGCCTTATGATTTTGTACTCTGTTAAGAGGCGATCGGTTTCTTTCTCGAAATGGGAGCCATTATCATATATCATCTCTTGTGGAACTCCATATCGGCAAATGATGTTGTGCTTGATGAATTCTGCTACCTTTCTAGCATTCAAAACTTGGTAGGAGGCAGCCTCGGTCAATTTAGTGAAATAGTCGAAGGCTACTAAGACGAAATAGTGACGGTTGGTTCCCGCGGGTGAAACCTTTCCAATTACATCTATGCCCCATGTTGAGAACGGCCAAGGGGACGTCATAGGGTACAGCAAGGAAGGCGGTGCATGCTGAAGGTTGGCATGTATCTGACACTTATGGCATTTCTTGACCATGTTGGTACAATCGGTTTCCATGGTTAACCAAAAGTACCCTTGTCTGATGATATTTTTGGCGAGCATGTTTCTGCTCATGTGGGTTCCACATACTCTTTGATGAACATGGTCCATTATTTCTTGGGCCTCTTCTTCGGTGGTGCAAAGGAGGTTTCCCTGGGAGTATTTTTTGAATAGACGGCCAGCAATGATGACGTAATTAGCTGCCAGTCTTCTAAAGGCAACTTGAATTTTCTTGTCGACCTCAGGCGGGATGGTTCCATCTAGGATGAAATGCCAAATGTCATAGTACCATGGTTTCTTTTCGAAGTCCTCAATGGAGGAGCATTCGGATAACCACTTGTCTTTGCAGTCATGAAGGTGGACATCTTGGAATTGTTGCACCAACTCATGGAGGTGGCCATTGTATATTTGAAGGGTCGGATCTTGGATCCTCCACATCTTCAGTGTCTGATTGATGATCAACTGGGAGTCCGCAAATACCTCGAGTTCGGTGACGTTTCGTTCTAGGGCTGCTTCGAGTCCCACTATGCAAGCTTCGTATTCAGAAGTGTTATTAGTGGCATCAAAGTCAAGACGTATTGCTAGTGGAGTATTGATGCCGTCAGGATCCACTAACAACATTCCGATGCCAAAACCATTCCTATTGGCTTCATTGTCAAGAAATAGTTGCCACTTATTTTCGTCTTCTATACTCATGATGTCCTCATCAGGGAATCGTGGGTCTTCCCCCTTCACTTCGTCGCTAGGAAATTCGGCCAACTAATCTGCGAATACACTGCCCCTGACGGATGTTTGAGTGACATAAGTGATATCATATCCCGCGAGCATGAAATACCACTTAGCAAGGCGTGAAGACAAATCTGATTTATCTAGGATGTATTTCAGAGGATCCATTCGCGCGATGAGATGAACCGGGAAGGCTTCCATGTAGAGCTTTAGTCTCTGTGTTACCCAGACGAGACCAGCGCAAGACTTGTCGAGTGGAGAGTAGTTGACTTCACTGCCTTGGAATCTACGGCTAACAAAGTAGATTGCATTCTCTATATGCGAAGCTAGCTGTTCTTGAGCAAGCATAGCCCTTAGTGCATTATCAGTAACCGTGAGGTAGAGTTTCAAGGGTTTCTCCTTGTGTGGTGGAACCAGGATGGGTGGGGAGGTTAAGAAGTGCTTAACTTCCTCGAATGCCTCTTGACATTCATTGGTCCATTCTTGAGGTGCGTTTTTCTTGAGTAGCTTGAAGATAGGATTGCACATTGTAGTTAGTTGATTGATGAATCAACTAATGTATGGAGTCTGCCCATGAATCATTTCACTTCTTTCTGTGTTCTGGGTGGAGGCATGTCTATGAGGGCCTTTAACTTGGCGGGATCTGCTTCTATGCCACGATCGGTGACCGTGTATTCCAAGACCTTTCCTTTGACCACCCCAAATGAGCATTTTGCGGGGTTAAGCCTCATCTTGTGTTATCTCAGTCTATTGAAGAATTTTTTGAGATCTCTGAAGTGCTGACCATATGTCCCTCTAGAGTGGATAATCATGTGGTCTACGTACACTTCTATTTCCTTATGGATCATGTCATGAAATAGTGTTGTGACTGCCCTTTGATAGGTAGCCCCTGCATTTTTTAGACCAAATGGCATGACCGTATTACAGAACGTCCCCCAAGGTGTGGTGAGTGCTATTAATTTTGTGCTGGTCTTCTTCTGCCATGAGAATTTGGTTGTACCCTGCGAAACCATCCACGAATGAGCCGACTTCGTAAGTCACGGTAGCATCGACTAACATGTCTATATTTGGTAGCGGGAAGTCATCTTTAGGGGATGCCTTGTTCAAGTCTCTGAAGTTAACACAGACTCGTATTTTCCAATTTGATTTGGCTACTTGCACTGTGTTGGCTAGCCATTTCGGATATTCAATCACCTTGATAAACCCTACGTTCAAGAGTTTCATGATCTCTTTTTTCACTTGCATTGACCATTCGCGCTTAATTCTGCGTAGTTTCTGTTTGACTATTTTGGCGTTAGGTAACAGTGGTATCTTGTGCTCTACGATCAACTGATTTAACCCTGGCATATCTTTATAGGACTGAGCGAAGATGTCAACATATTCTCTAAGGAGCTGCGTTAAGGTTTCTCTGTCTTCCCCCTTGAAGAAGCTGCCGATCATGGTTTCTCTGGGGTCTTCTGCCGTCCCAAGATTAACCGTTTACATTTCTTCATTGTCAACAGGGCCATTCTTTCCACAACGACCTACTTGCTTTGCTAATTCTTTTAAAATTTGTTTGTTTTCTTGATCTATCTCATCATATGATTCATTATTAACTTTTTCGTTATATTGATTATTATTAGTTAATTCATCATTCACGATGTTAGCAATCTCAGGGTACTCAGAAAGATCAAAGTGGTCATTAAGGAAGTAGGGGAATACATGCTCGACCACCGCCTCAATTTCCTCTTGAGTGAGTTCATCAGAGGCAGAGCCTGACACTAAAGTGAAAGCTATAGGGCCAATCTTTCTGCGGGGATGGGGAGTACAACTAAGCTCTTTGATCATGAAGTCTTCATCAACAAATGGCCCCTCAGTTACGTACCAGTTTAGAATTGGCTCATCACATTTCTGGATAAGCTTCATATAATCAATAGTTGGAGTGTCCCCCTTAGATATGGCATGGATCTGGCTGTCTTCTAGCCGGCACAGGTTCTTAAACTGTCGCAGCATGTCTTCTCCCAATACAAAGTCCCATTCGCTGGTCAGCTCTGCCTTTGTTCCCCCCAAATCTTTAAGGATTAGTGGGATAGGTTCTGTTTCGTCTGATGAAGCATCGCAGTCATTGAAGATTTCAAAGCCCGGATGGCGTTTTCCTTCATCGTCAGTCCATGGTTCTAAAAAGATAAAGTACGGGTTGCTTTCCCCTTCTTGAACGAAGTAGCCGTTGAGTGTCTTCCGGTATGGTTCGATATTGTAGCCCTTAGTCTTTGGGTTATTGTCATTTCTGTAGGTAGTCCCTTCCCACTTGATTTGAGTGAAGTCACACTCTTCTTCGTCACTTTCATCGTGGAAGGAAATGATGTATCCTAGGCCATGCTTTGTTTGTGGTGGGGGAACAGGTGGTGGCTCTGTTATCCCTTGCATGTGTTTGCCAACTCCCAAGCCAGAAAAGCCCTTTTGCTTGCATCATTCTCGAAACAGGAAGGTTTCCGGAAAACCAATGTGCCTTAGAGTAGTCATTTTCGTTGCAAGTTTTGATGACATTTTCGATATTATCTTTCTCAATCTCAAAACCATAGGATAAGTAATCAGAATTGAAAGGAAAGATACTGACTAAACTATTATTGAAAAGGAAACTTGATACCCTTGCCCACAAATGAGGATTTTAGGCAAGTAGTACCTAAACTAAACTAGACTACTAATCGTTTCTTTTGCAAATAAAAGTAAATGACTGAAAGGAAAAAAAATTCTCATTTCTCTAACTCTTCCAACTTATGGCGCCTCCGCTAAGAGCAACTTTGATGATATCGTTGTCAATTAAGTCTTGGACTGCATTCTTCAGGTTTGAGCAATCATCGGTGTGATGGCCATGGCATTGATGGTAGTAGCAGTAGAGGGGTGGAGCTCGTCCTTCCCTCTTGGGTATGTAACCTTCCATTGGCTTCAGTTTTCCATCCTTGTGAAGAATTCTGAAGAGATGACAGAGAGAGATCCTTCTGATGTCAGTGTAGGTCCTCCCTTTCCTTCGTTTAGCCATTTGATAATGGAGGTCTCAGATGTGGTTCTCATAATGCTGCACAAAGGTGTTGTTTCAGGAACGGTGTTCTTCCTCCATTTGTTCCTTGAGGTCACGGTAGAGAGTACTGAGGCAGTACTTGACTCTTTCGTCGATGTCATCTTCAATGTGGGCTTCGAGGGCATTGCATTTTTTAGTCATAGCCTTGAGTTCGCTTTTGACATCCTCGAGTTCTTCAATCAGCATATTTGTCTTGTCAGCTTGGATGGACACTTCCAAGTTATGCCATGCATCGTTATTGTCAATCTGTTGCAGGGCTTTGGCAAGTTGGGCTTTGATATCACTTAGCTCTTCTCACACGGATGATCGCCCACTGTCGGAGTCATTTTCCATCCTCCGAAAATCCCTTGCAATATGGGTGGTAGGCATATCAAAATCTTCCCTCCAACCTTCCACATGCTCCATTTCAGCGACAAGAGACTTGGTCATTTTCTGCAAATCTTCTTCTTCAAGGTCCTTCTTGGTGATGAAGTACTTTTCTATAGACATTGTGTTGGGAGTCTTGAGGTTGAGTAGCTTCGAAAAACTGACAGAAGAGATGCAGAGATTGAACCAGGATCAGATCTAGCCCTAATGAATCGAAAGAAGGCTTAAAGGGTTCAGGCTTAATCATAGCAAATAGAAGCATTATCCCACGCGGGACAAGCAGTCTCGCGCGAGACAACCACACGGAAAGTCAATTTTTATTAAGCCTAATTTCTGGTCGGAACGGAGAATCCATTTTGAGGGGTTTCTAAGGCATTTATCCAAACCTAACGACTAAGTAATCAATCTGATTTTGTAAAATAAAGCCATGTAAGATTGTTTGAAGGATTTTTTTTTGACGTGACTATTTTTATTTTGAAGGGACAAATCCGAAAGGGTCATTCCGAAGGGACTTTTCCGAAGGGACTATTTCTAGTCCTTCTTTATGGTCAATTTTAAATGGCTTTATTTTGATCAAAAACAAGAAAGATCACAGAGTCAAAACCGACCGGTCACGGAGTGATCCTAGAAAGACATTCTATATGATATGTGGAAATGCAGGGCTTGAAGGCTAGGCTCCCCGCGATAAGACAATCTAGGTGGATTGAATACGCGGAGTGGGATGATCAAACTTCGGAGAGACCGGCAAATAGATGGTTACCATCATCCGTCCTTAGTGTGGGTCCTGGGTTAATAGGGGCATGTAGTGCAATGACAGATATAGCATGAGTGCGCGTGTGTGAGAGTTCATCTAGGTGATAGATAAAATAGAGATTTTTTTTTGAAAAATAAAAAGGAAAACAAATAATGGCCGCAACAAGTGGTTGCCTACGTTTCTCCCAAATCCGAAAGACTCAGGTCGTCGTAGTTCCACTTAATGAGAGAGAGAGAGAGAGAAATAAATAATTTAAATTACAACTCCCGAATCCCCAGTGGACCAGACATTAAGTTAAAAACCCAATCACACGCAGTTATAAAGAATAATCAATTATTTATGCCAAATATGGATTCGAGTTCTACATCTTAAGGGAGGCCTTAAGTTGAAAGAACTCCGAAGATAATGTAATCTGGAATCCCCCTTGCGTGTTGACTCTTATCTCGGATCTTGAGACGAACGGGAAAACCAGAGCACAAAAAGAATACCGATGTATTGTCTCGCGCGAGACAGAGAGTCGTCTCGTGCGAGACAGAGAGTCGTCTCGTGCGAGACTAGCCTGAACTGAGTAAAAAAAAATTATTTTTTTTAACCTTCTTTATTAACGCAAGTTTAAGACACTTTAAATTTATGGTCCCCAGCGGAGTCGCCAAACTGTAGCGATGCGCGGAAAGACTCGGTTTTCCCGAACTTGTTCGTTTTGTTTTGAGAGTCGCCATCTATATTATTTGATTGGAAACATAGAAAAACCATTTTTTGAAAGATTTTGGGTTCGGGGCTTAGGTTATGGAATGGGAAGGTCAAGGAGCACCCATTCAACCCAATCCAGATATCGGTCATGCTAAAAGGGGGGTTTTCAAAGAAAATGTCATTTTAAATAAACAAGTAAAATATCCATTTAACGAGGTTAAACGGAATATAGGATCGATTGCTTCGAGACCGTCCCCATGATTTAGGGAGGCTCTTGGCCGATCCTATATTCGATATGCTATACCACTCTAACAATCAATTAGAAAGGGAAGAAAGATTACCTTTTGGGAAGAGACTTGGACATAGTATCGACTCATTCTTATAGTTAAATCTTGATGCAGACAGAGCTTCGCCTCAGTCCTTGATTCTTACATCGATGTTTGTTGATCAACAAGGTTGATAAACAAACTTTAGGTGATTTAGGGGGTGATTTACATGAATCTTTTAGCGAGAGAAACCATTAAAATGTGAGAGGCTGATCGGGGTCGAAATACTAGAAATCATCAAGTATTTATCGGATGTTGGAGAGGTGAAGGTGGAGAGGGAAATCACCCTGGGAAGGTTCCAGAACACAAATGCTATTGGAGAACCTGATGATGATAAGATTTATCAAGAAAGAGGTTGAAATCGACCAGGAAACTGGCTTCTGCATGCCTACAGGAGCTTAGTCTCTCGCGAGACACGACTGTTCCGCGCGGGACAAGGTTGTTCAATGGATAATTTTGTCCTTCCCTCGATATCTCGTATGCAGTTTATTCCAAACTAACAGTTGTTAGTCAAAACATAACGAAACATGACAAAATGGTGGATTTCTACTCTTGACTCAAGGCGAGACATAGAGTGGTATTACTGTGCTCCGATGGGATCTAAATGGGGTGTCTACACCAACAGAGCCAGAGCCGTGACCCAGTCGGTATCCTTAGACCAAGGTACCCGAAGATGCAATTTCCAAAAAGGAAGACCCGATCATTACCCAGTTAAAGCAGACCCAAGCAAACATCTCCCTTTGGTCTCTGCTCACCTCTTCCTACCCTCATAAGCTCAAGCTGGAAGAAAGCTTAGCCTGGATCATGGTCCCCATGGATGTAACTCCTACAAAAGTAATCCAGATGATTGGCAATATCCATTACGGGAACATCATCACCTTCACCGACTTGGACTTGCAAAAATTTGGGGCTGTCCATAATGAGCCACTCTACATCACAGTCTAGTTGGATGAGTGCCGCCTTCCCTGCGTACTTGTTGATGGGGGCTCAAGGATGAATGTTTTGCCTGCAAAGATAATGGACCTGCTCAACATCAAGCCCACCGACTTGAAGCCTTCGGCTCACACTGTCAAAGGTTATGATTCTATCTCTCGTCCATTTCTCTTGGTCGCTACCTTAAACCTTTGGTTCAGCAAATAGATGATGCCTACCGAGTTTCAAGCCTTCAACATTCCTATCACTTTCACAGTTATTTTGGGAAGACCATGGCTGCAACAAATAAATGGCGTAGCATCCACTCTTCACCAATGTATCAAATTCATGCAAGGAAATAAACTGACAACTGTCTATGGGGATAGCGTCACGACTGAATGGAGATGAGTAAGGAACTGAGGGAACTGACAGAGGAACTGATGAAGATGAGAAGTGAATAGGAAAGGTAAACGTAGAGACTGCACAAAAGATGGAAAAGCTGGCATGGAACCTCCAATGTTTCAGAGGACTCAAGGCCAATCCGATAAGGGGAGCATTCTTCAACGTCACTGCACTACCTGGACCCATTGCCACCACCGTTTAGCATGAATACTCATTCAAAGGGATCCCAACATAGAAGAACAGCTCGAAACGCTCTTCTTAGGACACAGGAAGTTCGGTCCAGCCCACGAAGCAACATTTGAAATGTCGATCTCAAGGAAGAAGGAACCAGAATTTGTGGAGAATGCTCTGAGTGGGCCTGCTCTTGAAAACCTCTTCAAAGAAGTCAAAAAAATTCCAAACCTGATCGATTTGGGCTCCGAAGACAGTGTGATAGCCATGATCGAGACAGGAAAAACCAACCTAGGGCTCATGTAGCATGCTCAAAGCACAAATAATAATATTCCTAAATGGATTACAAACCAAAATAGGAAATATTTCACCGAAATCTAAGCCCGTGCCTGCCCAAAACCAAATGAAAAACATCGCTCTAAGAGGTATCATACTTGAAATGGAACAATTTATTTCGTTTGCTCTTGCCACACTAACATATGTAAGTCCAACTTCAAAATTTGTCAAATATGCATCAATACCCCTTCTAAGGTGTCCCTCCATCGGACTGTACAGAATGCAGGTACCCTTCGGATTAGTGATGTCAAAACCCAGCAGATCCGTGAGCTGCTCCGTAGTGAACTCCTCAAACCACTCTATGAGATTACCCCGGTAGGACAACCCGGTGATAGCTGCGAACTCCGTGGGTGTAATCGTTGCCTCCCCCCACCTGAAATGAAAAGTGTGGGTCGTATCCCACCTGTGCTTGCTCAAGGCCATGTGAACAAGTTTGACCCTCTGTGTCAACGCCACTACAGCCACTGCACTAATGAAGCCCCCAGACTGGAATCTACTTAATACCATCTGTCGAGGACTTCTCTCTTCACCCCGAGCCATGTCTGGGAACATTCCCCACAACTTGCTCACCGCCTCAACGTTCCCCGTACTCTTTGTAGTGGACAAGTCTATTTGCCCTTGCCTCTGTAGGTAAGACACATCAAAGGTATGTTAATACCCAAATAACGTACGCAAAACGTACATGCCCTGAAACAAAATCAAATAAATATATCATCACAAAGATATAATCCAATCATTGCAAAATTATTTCAAAAATCTTCCATCTCAGTTTGGAGTCATTTAAAAAATCTTCCGTCTCAGTTCGTATTCATCTCAAAATTTCCATTTCAGTTCGGAATCAGTTCAAAAAATCTTCCGTCTCAGTTCGGAATCATTTAAAATTTTCCGTTTCAGTTCGGAATCTGTTCAAAAAATCTTCTATCTCAGTTCAGAATCATTTCAAAATTTCCGTTTTATTTTGGAATTTTTGTTTCAGTTCGGAATTTCCATTTTAGTTCGAAATCATTTCAAAATTTCCGTTTCAGTTCAGAATCAGTTCAAAAAATCTTACGTCTCAGTTCGGAATCATTTCAAAATTTTCATCTCAGTTCGAAATCATTTCAAAATTTTCGTTTCAGTTCGGAATCAGTTAAAAAAAATCTTCCATTTCGATTCGGAATCATTTCAAAATTTCCGTTTCAATTCGGAATCATTTCAAAAATTCTCGTCTCAGTTCGGAGTTTTTCCACATCATTTCAAAATCCCCGTCCCAAATTAACACACGTTAAATTTAGAGAACATAGTTAATCATGGAATTTCTTTACCAAAATTTCTACATTGTCTACCCATACCCTCAATTGCAACAAACAACAATCAATTTCAACAAAAGGGCATAACAAGATCAAAAGCCCCAAATCGGGCAACAAGAACCCTAATCTAACAAAAATCTATTCAAAATTCAAAATTGAAAATTCAAAAAACATTCAAATAAATTCAAGAATGCTTACCTTTCTTTCGATCCCCGCATTGGATTTGTGATTATCCCGAGCCTTGTAAAACTCGAACGTATCCAAAGGAAGCTCGGTCATTCGCACCGTCCTCTTAAGCTTCTTCCTCACATTGTCGGTCCTCCTATGGCGGCCCCGTCGCCCTAATCTCCCTTCCATAGCATTAATCTCTCAAAATTTCGGCAAAGAATAGAAGAAATCACAATTTTTTCTCTCTTTTCTCTCTTTTCTCTCGTTAGATTTTGCTAACGCCCCCTCTTTTGAGGTTAAATTTCTCGTTGGATTTCGCTAATGCACCCTCTCTCGAAGTTAAATTTCTCATTAGATTTCACTAACGTACCCTCTCCCGAGATTAATTTCCCGTTAGATTTCGCTAATGCACCCTCTCCCAAAGTTAAATTTCTCGTTATATTTCACTAATGTCCCCTCTCCCGAGGTTAAATTTATCGTTAGATTTCGCTAATGTCCCCTCTCGCGAGGTTATATTTCCCGTTAGATTTCGCTAACGTTCCCTCTCCCGAGGTTAAATTTCGGCCGTCATCATAAGCCCGAACAATTCTCCCCACCATAATCATAAGCCCCTCCTTTTAACAAGAATGTAATCATCTCTTCTGTGTCTAACTGCTTTGTTAGAACGCCAATCATCTCTTCTGTTTCTAACTCCTTTGTTAGAACATCAATCATTTCTTCTGTTTCTAACTGCTTTGTTATAACGTCAATCATCTCTTCCGTTTCTAACCGTTTTGGTTAGAACGTTAAAATGTTTTCCTCCGCTTTCGTCAGAACTTCAAATGTTTTTCCCCGTTTCTAACCGTTTTCGTTAGAACGTTAAAATGTTTTCCTCCACTTTCGCCGGAACTTCAAACGTTTTCCCTGTTTCTAACCGTTTTCGTTAAAACGTTAAAATATTTTCCTCCGCTTTCGTTGGAATTTCAAACGTTTTTCCCCGTTTCTAACCATTTTCATTAGAAAGTTAAAACGCTTTCCTCTGCTTTCATCGAAACTTCAAATGTTTTTTCCCGTTTCTAACCGTTTTCGTTAGAACGTGAAAATGTTTTCCTACGCTTTCGTCGGAACTTCAAACGTTTTTCCCAGTTTCTAACCGTTTTTGAAAGTTAAAACGTTTTCCTCCGCTTTCGTCGGAACTTCCTACATATGAGTTTTCGCATTCCCAATCGTCACGGGATAGCATGTTGACAGACCCGGAGATTGTAGAGGGATTTCCTACATATGAGTTTTCACTGAATGCTATCGTATTCACTCAATCATTCTGGGGGAACGGATTTCCGACTGTGTTGGGGCTACGGGGGCATTCTAACTTTAATTCTTCGATTAATCCTTAGACCACTTGCTTCAACACGATGCAATGGTCGGTTGCGTGGCCGGGATAGTTGTAGAAGGCACACAGTTTGCTCATGTCCATGTTGGGATTGAGATTCTTCGGCTGGTAGTTTTCAAGGGGTTTGAGAATGTTCCATTTTACCAATGCTACGAACACTTGTCTTAGGCGCATCTCAAGGTCATCAAAGTGATGAAAGCACTGCGGCCGGGGGGGATTGTTATTCCTTGGGGGCATTTGATCGTGGCTTCCTTGGACTCCGTTTTGGACGTAGTTGACTGCTCCGACGGCTTCTTTTCCTTTGCTTGGGACAGGGGCCGGATTTGACAAGGCTGCT
This sequence comes from Adenophora triphylla var. japonica, assembly GCA_022495995.1. NCBI lineage: Eukaryota > Viridiplantae > Streptophyta > Magnoliopsida > Asterales > Campanulaceae > Adenophora > Adenophora triphylla. Next base: position 128,891 of record JAFEMH010001593.1, on the reverse strand, counting down.
TGTAGCGGTAGGAAGAAGCAGAAGTGGGCGCCATTTTTTGTAGGCTCAAGGTCTTTTGGAACTTGGTCCCGAAATTTACCATGGTGCAAAGGTCGGGATAGAAGTGCTGGCTAATGAGGGCCCTCTGATGGTTTGAGGCAGGAATGGAAAATATCCATTTGCTCTTCTTTGGAAAGCGGCTCCATTATCTTGCTTGGTTTCCAGTTCCATCTTTTTTAAAATTCTCCCACCGGCTCATCATCCTTTTGTTCGGTGGCTTGCAGATCATGGTAGTTGGTTTTCCACTCAAGGTTGGCGCGGTACTTCTCCACGAAGATTTCACTGATTTGATCCCAAGTGGAGCGATTTTCCGCTTTTACATTAAGGAACCATCTTAGTGTCATGGATTTAAGGGAATGTTGGAAGTGGTCCTCCATTTGTTGAGGTGTGGCCCCTTTGGCTCTCATACCTAGGACGTAGGTATCGATGTGAGTCTTTGGGCATTCTGTCCCATCAAACTTCTCCATTTCTGGCATTCTAAACTTCGGGGGGAGAGGGACCACATTACTTGGATCTGTGGGAAAGAGCGAGTCTTTCCAAGAGTTGGCCATTTTCACTTGCATGTCCTTCATTTGTTTGACAAACCATGCCATATGGGGGTCACTAGGCAGAGGCAGGCTACCATTTTCTGGGATGGAAACCGAAGATGGAGGTGGATTGTTTGATGGGATTGCCACTCGAGAATCTTGGGGAGGCAGTTGAGTGTATACCAACCCGTATCCTGGAATATTGAAATTGGGGCCAAGGGTGTAATTTCCCGAACCATGCTAGGTTGTGTTTGGGAGCTGAGAGAATATTTCATTAGCCCCAAGAGGTAGTCTGGCGGTTGGCAGATTCGAAATGTCAGGGTATCCACTCAGTATGTGTGTCCATTGCAGGCATTGGGACTTTAAGTTGTAGCTTCGGGGATAATATGGAGGCAACAAAAATGAATCCCGGGGGTTATCGAGAGGCATTGGGCTCTGAGGGAGTGGGCCCATAGGTGTGCTGGTGATATTGAGTTGGCGGAGCGGAGCTGAGAAATTGATTGTGCTGGGGTTGGAAGAATGTACCTTGTGGCTTCAATACTGAAAAGATGGCACCTAGGGACTCTCAACCACTCTCAGTTCACTGGAGGGGCTAAAAGGCAAGGTTTAAACTCAGGAGGGCTTTTTGGATGAAGGGGGAAAGCTTATGCGACATGCAGTTTCCTTTAATTTTTTGTTGTTTCAATTTACTTAAAACATGTTTTCTCAGAATCCTAAATGGTTGGAAAAGATTGCTCTTCTTTTTCGCAATTATTCTAGAACCTGGGTCAGTGGAATCCATCACTACATCTATAAGCCCCTCATTTTTCACCTGTATTGTGACCTCTCAGGGTGGACAACCCCGAGCGAGGGTCCTATAGGGAAAACGGTTTCCACCGACCAAAAAGAGAAACGAACCTTATGACCGACCCTGTCATGTAAGTTTCAATGTTTCCGCCATGTGAACAATGAACAAATCCCATATCCTTGAGTCAAGATCGGGTCAAAAATTTGGCATGACCTTTCTTTGCCTCGCTTTCGCATGGGATCTTTGACTTTAGGTTTTGACTAGGTCATATTTCACATGGGTGATGCATTAAAAACTTGATGACATGGTGTCACATGGGCGTTGACGCATATCCGATATAGATCATTGTCTAAGATAGCGCTAGAAATCAAATCGAGTCAAGATTTTTGCATGACCTTTCTTTGTCTTGCTCTCACAAGGGATCTTAATTTTTAGGTTTTGACTCAGAAAATGATCAATATGGGGTATACATTCAGGCTTCATGACACAGAAAGGGTGAAAAAACCAACCAAGTCATTGGACAAAGTGTGACACAAGTATTGCATGGTTGACACTGGCGAGGATGGGCTGTTTTGAATGATCCAATGCGCGCAAGAGAGGCATAGGAACACCTTTCGAACTGCAACTGAGACCATCCGGGTTTGGGGTTGTAGTGTGCAAGTGTACAGGATAAGAGTGTGCGTAGTGTGTGGTCATTAAAATTCCCTTTTGAGTAAAAACTGAAGTTTTTGCTAAATGTGTTTTAAAGATATGCACACAAATATATATACATCATTTTATGTATTTTTGAATAAGCAAGGCAAAAAAATAAAATTCACACACACATACACAATTGTCAAAAAAAGGGTAAAATGAAAGTTTGACCCACATGATGTTTTAAAAATCTTTTTAGAAGTTTTTAAACCAATTTTCCCCAGCAGAGTCGCCAACTGAAATTACCAGATCCAGCGCGCCCGACGCGAGTCTTTCTAAACCCTTCTTAGAAGTTGTTTCAAAGATGGGACGGATTAATTTCTTTGAAAAGACTGAGTCGCCACGCCATTTTGATTGTGCCCAAAACATTGAAAAAAATGCTTTTTAATGTGTGATGAGATTTTTGAGTTCGGAGGCCAGGTTACACCTCGGGAAGAGATTTTTTAGCTCACTTGACGTGCCTCATATACATGAGTCTTTCTAAACCCTTCTTTGAAAGTTGTGTGTGTGTGTGTGTTTTAAGAAATGAAATATTTTTGAATGTAAATAAAGGAAGGACAGTACATGGAATATGAACAAACCACTATCACCGTCAGACATCCATTCTTGTTCACATTGTGCATAGAAGATCTTAGGGGATCACATAGATGGTTTGGGTCTACGTATATAGTAAATAAATACAACATTATAAACGATATATTTAAGCAATAATGTATTTAAAGAATTGGAAATTAAAGCATTCATTTAAAGTTCGGAAGGAGATCTTACCAATGTTCGTTACATTCTATCTTCCGAGGGTTTGTTTGTGTAAGAAGTAAGGGGTTTCCTCAGGTGGTTTTCTTTAGGGTGATTTAAAGAGGAGAGAAATTCTGATCTCACTTGGGCAGAACTTCCTCTAATTAACCCTCGTTTACACTAGCTAAACTCGTGGATTTTGACCGCTTTTGAGTCATTTGTTAGGTGTTTGGAGTTTTGTGAGTGAGTGTGAGTTGATGAGGGTTGATTGAGGATGAATGGGGGTTATGTTGCATCGGGAGGTTGGTCGGGGCGAACTGGGATGGATTGGGATGCCTTGGGATGGGCCGGAATAGCTCGAAATGGCTGGGGAAAGTTGGAGGAGGGTTGGAGGATGTTTTGGTGTGTGTAAATGAGGCTACAAGAGGCTGCATTTATAGGCTCTGAAATCGTGCAAAGAGGTCCGCACGGATCACTCAAGTACTGTCAGATTTGTCATAATTTTCTTGACTTTTGTGTCATTGGCGTGTTGATAAGGAAATCCGTAAGAACAAGCATAGTTACATACAGGTCCGCACAGCTCAGTAGGTAATGTCAGATTTTTCTGACTTTCGTGCCATTCCTGTATGGCCCTTCTAACGTCTCTTTATGCCTATGCAGTCCTTCTCTGGTTTGCTTGATAAGTTTAGTCCCTTTGGAAGTTTACGGTTCTTCGTAATCGCGGGGAGGTGATACATGACTTTTCTATAGTTATTTATAGCATTTTATCTTAGTATTTATTTAGTTTTTATTAACATTTTTAGTCTAAAATGGTAAAATTTAGCTTCTTTTGTATCATATCCTTGATTTTACACTTGTTGGTATAGTTCTAGTATTTTCTACTGGTTTTAAGTCAAATTTTTGAATAAATGATGCTTTGGGAACATTAAGGGATCAAACGCAAGGAAGGACAACTTCAAAACCGACATTCAGACCAAATCCAAGCTGGAGCGGCCGTGCACTTGCCAGGCCAAAATGGCCCCAAATCAGTGGAGTGGCCAAGCAAACTAGGCCAGAGCGGCCGTGCAGTGTAAAGTTGAGCGGCCGTGCAATATGGCCAGTTCAAATCCCAATTTAGCGCCAAGGCTGGAGCGGCCATGCAAGATTATAGTGCATGGCCGTGTACTTGCTGTTGCAGTCATGGAAAGGCACCTTTTGAAGATGGCTTTTTGAAGAAACACAACCCTTGCCAAGGATGCCTATTTAAAGGCCATTTATATCAGTAAAAAACACCCAGAAAATCTGAAAATCCTCAAAATTTGTGTGGAATTACTTGATATTATACTCTAGAAATTATTATTTCAAAAATCTCTCAAAGATTCAAAGTGTGTTCTTGGAGTTTGACTTGAAGTATTAGAGCAATAAAACATTGAAGTTATGCAAAGTCTTTTGTCTTCATACAAACAATAAGTTCTTCTATCTCTATCTTTATTTATGCTTTTATGTTTGTTTTAAGCATGGATCGTGAGTAATCTCCTTAATTCTTGGGGTTGGAAACTGAAAACGTCTTTTATTCATCATCTTTTATAAAGTCTTGTCATCTTCTCTTCATCTTAACAATTCTCTTTATATTAAACTCAAAATGACTTACATTTTGGAGACGTCCAACTTGTATGATTCTAGTTAATCGAGAGAAGTTCCTAGCGAAGAATCTCGATTAACGAAACCATATAAAGGAACTAGGTTTCATTGATCACGAAAGTAGTTCAATGACCTAGGGATGTTCTTTGAATGGAAAGTGCGTTGATTTTCGAACTTTAATGGATCCTTACTAATTATGGGCCATCGAGAGATAGGGCATAATTAGTGAAGGGTACAAACGCTACTTGCTTGATTGTGAGAAGTAGTGTAGGCTTAACGTACCATCCTTGATTTCGATGAGTATTTATATTTTCAAAGACATGGCTAAATGATGAATAATTGACTAAATGATTTCCAATCCCGAGAATGCTTCCGTTTATAAGAGTTTTTATTAAAGTATTTTCTGTATATTTTCTTATCGTTTTTAAATTCAACTATATTTCTCCCAATCTCATCTTTATTTCTTAGTAAAAACAAATATATCCCAAAGTAAACCATGTCCTGGTGGGATCGACCCGTACTTACACTTGCTATATTACCATAGACCATGCGCTTGCAGAAATTAAAAAGACCGTTAAGGTTTGAAGCTAATAGGAGGTGAACCCTTAGTGTTTTCGTATGCTCGGATGGAGAGCGGTCCGGATTGGGGTACTTACAACATCGACCTCTTCTTTGATTCCCTTTATATCTTTGACTCTCCAAGCGAAGACATCCAAACCTTCTTTTAACAAGGCAACTATTTTGGCCTTCTCTTTGGACGATAACTGCTGACCTATTACCTTTCTCTTCTCTGGGTAGGGTTTTAATTATGATTTCTGTGAATACCCCGTCCCGATGCAACGCGCATTCGGAAGTTTGAAATAAATAATCATATAATGTTGGACCGAAATGGGATATTCATTTAGTGACACTCGCTTTAAACCATATTAAAATATTAGTTTAAATTTTGAGAGTCGTCACGCCACTTTGATATAGCCCAAAGCTTTGAAAAAAGGCTAGACAGTTAATTGGGTTCGGGGGTCAAGTTACAACAGAAGAAGAAACGCTATCACTCCTATTGCCCGACGGATCGGTCTTTCTAGCATATGGGGTGTTGGTTGTGTGCGATGTTTACAGGAATAGATAGAAGAAACGGGATCATGCATAAGGAGGAGGGGAGAGAAAGAATTAGTTAATGATCACACCCTAGAACCTTTGAGTTAGGCCCTCGGAAGGTGCACTAATCAACGTTCATCCTTGGGGGATTGTTGATCATGGGACAATTATTACTAAGGTGGAAGGAAAGAAATAGTTCCTAGATCCATTGGGTTTTCTTGGGCGAAACCTTAGATCATCCTCGGCTATACATATTTAAATATATTAAAATAGTCCTAAATCTAGCATAAAGGAACAATTAAAATATAATAAACATGCAAATATAATATGACAATAATAATAATAGAGAACAAAAATATTAAAAAGAGTCTTACCAATTGTAGCAAGACTTTGGGGTCGAATCTAGGGCGATTCGAAGAGAGTAGGAAGAACTGTGGGTAAAACAAGAGTAGTCTCGTTTCTCCCGAGTGAATTGTGTGTTGAAATTGGGGAACCGGTCACCCCTATTTATAGTGCTTCGGTACTTGGGCTGGGCCAGCTGAAGGGTCGATCGGCCTTAAATATAAGGGTCGATCGGCACAGAATAAAGGGTCGATCGGCACAAGGATGCTATGTTCGATCGGCACAATAATAAAGGGTCGATCGGCCATTCAATAGGGAAAGGGCCGATCGGCACTTTGATCTGGCGTACTTTCCACGCAGGCAATGACGGCGGAATTTGACAGAACAAAGGGATTCTTTTTAGGGTTTTGTTTTAATTAACCGGGCCAGACATTTAAAATGCCTTTTTTCGGACCGGGTACTAACAGTAGCCCCTCGGCGACGCTTCTTGTAAGACAAGTGGGGTCGACGATAAAAGAATAGGAGCCGTCCTGAAAAAAGGGATTTCAGGAGGTGAAATAATGATCTTGCGGATGCGAGGTTTGGACTCGAGCTGAGTCGCAAAAAAGATGACCAGGTAGGTCGAGCGGCTGGACCCACGTCGGGCTACCTACGTATCCCAAGAGGAATCAAGCCGAGTCGTAGTTCGAAATAGTGGGCGTTTAGTACCCAAGAATGGCGGATGTGTAACGTCTCAAACCAGAGATGCGATGGTGCGGGAATCACCTGAGGGTGCGTGACTGCGCGAAAGTCATTGAAATGCGAAGACGTGACCGCGTGGAAGTCACTGGAATGCGAAGACGTGACTGTGTGAAAGTCACTCAAAAAATTGTGAGAGTATGACTATGAGGGAATCACCCGGAAAATAGGAATTTTAACTGTGTGGGGGGTCACCCCGAGAGAATAGAAATTTTTAACTTTGTGGGAGTCACCCCGAAAAAATAGGAATTTTTAACTTTGTGGGAGTCACCCCGAAAAAATAGGAATTTTTAACTTTGTGGGAGTCACCCCGAAAAATAGAAATTTGACTCTGTGGGAGTCACCCCGAAAAAATAGAAATTTGACTCTGTGGGGGTCATCCCGAAAAAATAGAAATTTGACTCTGTGGGAGTCACCCCGAAATAATTATAAATTAAAAAGGATTTTGTGTTAAAAAAATAAAAGAATTTATTTTGAAAACGGAGGGTCTTTTTTTTTTTGGGAAATGGGGGATTTTTTGAAAAAGGGAGGTTATTTAATAACCTGGTCAACCGATGTGACCGAGGGGACGCGTGTCAGGCGGGGAAGGGGAAGGGCCGATCGGACCTTCCTTCTGATTGGCTGAGGACAATTGACGCGGATCCGCGTCGCCAAGATGAGATCTGGACCGTTCGATGGCCCCGAAGAAACACAAAATGATGGGCCGATCGGCCCTTCACCCCATTGGCCAGATTTTACGGCCGATCGGCCTTAAAAGCTGCCTGTCTTCTTCTCCAACACGCCTTCTTCTTCTCTGTTACGAATTTTCTGAAGCTTCTCCTCGCCGGAAAATTTCTTTTGTGCCTCCACTTGTTTTGTGCCGAGTTAGCAAGGCTTGCCATGGATAATCCTGATTTGGCCGCTTTGGAACTTTTGCTCAATCGACCGGACGCTCCATCGTTGGGCTCTTATGGCGGCGTAGGTGACACCTTCTTTGGCTATGGCGGCGGAGTTGGAGCTAGTGGCCATGGGGCCGGAAGTAGCCACGGTTCTGGTAGTTTTAGGGGTGGTTATGGCAATGTGGGTGGTGGTTTTGAGGGTGGCTATGGAGGTTATGGAGGTTATGGAGGTGGTGATGATGGTGGTTATGGGGGCGGTTTTGATGGTGGACACGGTGGTGGACAGGGCGGCAATGGTGGCAGCAGCCATGGTGGAAATGGCGGCGGACACGGCGGTCCTGGTGGCGGCGACGGCGGCGGACACGGCGGTCCTGGTGGCGGCAATGGTGATAGTGGTGATGATGATGAAGGGGAAGGCGATCCTAACGCCGGGGAGAGCGATAGGAGTGATGTCGGTGGGGGCGTTGAGGCTCGGAGGCGGCGGGCTTCGCGCTATTATCGGCCCTCGAGATTGCACTTTCTGTTGTACAACCAGTCCGATTTCTATGCGGGCTTGACTTATCACGGATCCACCGGTCTTCGTTCCCGCGTCGGGATGAAGGTAAAGAACTTTTATTTTAACAACAGAATATTTTATGTATGTACAAAATATTTATTATTTTAAAATGCGAGTAATGACACGTACCTTTGCTGTGTTTACCTGTTAGGGGAAGAAGATGAAGGGACGGAGCTCCCTTAGAGCGGTTGGTGAGTTATGGGCACTTCTGCCGGCTGGTGAGGGTAGTCCTCGTGAGAGGGTACGGAGCTTGGGGTTGGGCCCCTTTTTTGACATGGTCTCACTGATGGGCCATACTAGGAAGTGTAAGACAGTGGTGAAGGCGTGTCGGGAGTTTTGGTGGGACACGACGCACACTTTTCATTTGAGCTGGGGTGAGGCCACGATCACTCCCACGGACTTTGCCGTCCTTACCGGATTGAGATTTACGGACATAGCACTGCCCTTTGATGAGACCCTTCATTCTGATAAGGCTCGTCAGATTCAGCTGTTTGGCGCTAGCGTAGGCTCGAGCAGAAATTTCGGTGTAGACGCGGGGAGGCTGTATAAGCTTGTCATGGCTGCCATTGATCAGTACAGAGTTGGCCAGTATGGGCTGGACGCGCTCGTCCGAGGATTTCTTTGGTACGGTCTTTCAGTGGCCCTTTTTCCCAACTCGGGCCCAGTATGCAGATTCTCCTTGTTGGGTGCTTTGTCTGACTTGATCTTAGTGCGGGACATCTCTTGGGGAGGGGCCGGCTTGGTTGAGCTGTACCGGGCTCTTGATACTGTTTCGAGGTCCAACACCTCTTCTTTTGATGCCTTTCAGTTTTTTCTGGAGGTATGCCTACTTTCATCACTTTTACTGTCCTTTTACTTGTTACTTGTCTTTCTGTCTTTGTAAATATCCGTCCTTTGTGTCTTTTGCAGGCCTGGGTTTATGAGATTTTCGGCGTTGCGCCGTTCACTTTACGGGACCAGACTCGGGATGTGCCGGTTTTGCGGTACTGGAGGAAGGAAAATCGGATTGAGGGGTATCCGAAGACGGTTCGTGAATCCGATTTGAGGGCCGTTCTTGATGGTCCTAGTAGGCCCGAGTTTTTGCTCTACCCATGGACTCCTGAGGCCTCTGAGACAGTTGGCGCTGTTCGGGATGTGACTGCTTCCCGCAGATTGCTGGTCGGGCTGCTTGCTGATGAGTTGTACTTGGGCGAGCGGGTGTCGAGGCAGCACTATGCGTGGGCTCCGCTTTACGCGCCCCAACATCCTCCGAGGAACATGTGGTATCCGAACTGGTTGCCTAGGAGGGAGGAGTATTTGTTTGGGGTCCCTGCTCATCAGTTCCGTCTTGATATGGCCTACATGGACTTTGTGGCGCTTTTTCTGAGATCACCGCAGGTGGTGAGGCGGACTGCTGCGGCTGCCGAGGCTGCTGGTATGGGGGAGCAGGGTCCGGTTATTACCGAGCCGATGGGTGCTGCACCTCCCGAGATAGTGGATATGCCTCCATTTCCTGATCATTTCTATGTGCATATGGCCGACGAGGAGGTGCGGGTAGACTTGGCACCTACAGAGGCCGATGAGGTGGAGGGTGCTCAGCTTCCTCCCGGCGGTGCTGGCGGGGTATGCCTCTTACTTTTCCTCTTCATTCATTGATTATTTCAGCTGTGATGTAACTCTCGCGCTTGATTTTTGCAGGTTACCCGGGAGTCTTACGTACGAGCTGTGAGGCAGACCAACATTCTGACCCGTTTGCTGAGGAGTGCAGTGTCGACACTTTCCTGCCAATCCCGGAGATCAGTGGATGTAGATCCGGCGCAGTGGAGACAGCGCTCTCATGGTGATGGTAGCTCGACATCCGGATTTTCCCGAGGTCGTGCCTCGACCTCCCGTCGGGGCCATTAGGAATTTTTCATTTCGTAGTACCTGTAGTGAAAAAGGAGCATGCAGACTCTATATTTTATGCTGACTCACTCATGTATGCAACTGATTTATGTACTAGTCTATGGATTTAATATATAAAAGTTAGCACTTTCTATTTATGAACACTTTCTATTTTTGGACATTATCTATTTTTGTGCACTGCATTGAACAATTAAGGGGAGTATTTGTAACAAAGCAACATAAAATACACAGCCTGAGAATCTTTGTGAAGCTGCGCCGTCTTTTGGGGAAACCGAAGGTTCGATCGGCCCAAATTTAAAGGTCCGATCGGCCCAAAATTAAAGGTCCGATCGGCCTTATGCTGAAAGGCGGCGGTTGTTTCTGAGCAATGGGCCGATCGGCCCAACACTCTCCTTTTCCTGCATGGATTCCTTCGCTGTCCTTTTCCTGTACGGAATCCCATACCAAAACCTATATAACACCCTTGCAGTCGACGGTATGCGCACATTTTTCTTCTTTTCTTTGTCTCTTTCGCTGCTATTGCTCTCTTCCCTTGCCGTGAATCAACAACACAATGAATTCCCACCCTTCTGTTTTGATGGAGAAGCAAAGCAATTTTGAGAGTGATTTGGCCGTTTGGGTATCTAAGGTACCTCGCTCCGTTCGTCATGCCTTTGACAAACGCTTTGGGGTAAAGTGTATTTGGTCCCTTTTGCCCATGCATCCCAATTGGAATATCTTACATGCTGCAGCTGCTTTTTGGGACGAATCTAATCACGTCTTCAACTTTTCTTACAACGAGATTACACCTACCTATGAGGATTTTCTTGCTTTGTGCGGCGGAGATGATGTCAGTTTGATAGCAGTTCCTCAGGATCGAGTTCCGTTGGTGACTAGGGTGGCTAAATTTCTGCGCATCCCTACGGCTGTGGCTAGAGGCTTGGTCGAGGGTGTAGACATAGATATCTGTGATTTGCCGGGGAGATTCGCTCATGGTGATGACTTCGACTCGGATTTTGCTTTGGATTGCTTGGCCCTCTGCTTGTTTTCCAAGGTTCTGTTTTCTCCTTATGTGGGGGTAGCTACCAGTGGATGCCTGGATATGGTTGATCAGGCCCGTTCTGGGAGGAGCATCGTTCCGGTTCTCTTGGGCGAGACACTTCATGGTATATCTCAGATAGCTAGGGGTGCTCCACTCATGACTAGGGGCAGTGCCAAATTACTGACCACATGGCTTGAGGATCGGCTTTTTGTTCTAGAGATTCCTCCTTCGAGTGTTAAGCCTTGGTTTCACGGTTGCAGGAGGAAGATTGATCCGCTTTCTGGCTTATCAGAGCGAGAGTGGAAGATGTACTTGGCGGAGGTGGATACGGACAGGATTCAGTGGCGAGTACAGCATTGGGGCCTCTCCTTCATCCGGAGCCTTCAGCTTGGGCAATGCTTGATCCGTGTACCAGCTTTTGAGACCACCACTTTTTACTATGCAGAGCGGGTACTTCGGCAATATGGCATGGAGCAGGTCCGTCCTCAAACTTGGGGAACTTCTGAGTTTGATGATTCCGCCAAAGTTCTTCCAATGGACGTTGGTGTTTCAGTTTTGATGGTAAGCTTATGGAGTTCTCATGGGATGCCACGAGTTTATCTTGCGCAGCGGACCCTTAGCACTCATCTGTCACATGCTTATTTGACATGGTATGAAGAAAACTTGGGACCGATGAGGGAGATTTTATATGACTTGAGACGGAGATTGATTCCTAACATATCTTCGAGCCGTTTTCTCAGAGACAGGGAAGCTTTGGGGATTTCTTTAGACACAGTGGAGGAGCGTCCTCCCAAGAAGGTTGAACGGAAGTTGAAGGGTAAGGCGATCGAGGAGGTTCCCCCATCGAAGAAGAATCATTCGCCTTACTTTAAGAGAGAGAGCAAGAAGAAACCGACTCGACGAGCTGCCAAGAAGAAGAAGGACGGAGATGAGGGGCCTAGTGCCAAGGAGTAGACCCATATGTCCGAGTATCCACCCACAGTCATATGCAGACACATTAGTTATTCATTTTGTCTTTTAATTTTTTAGTTTCTTTTGCAAGTTATGTAGTCATTAGTATAGTCGAGCTTAGACTCATCAAATAAGTGTAATCATGCATTGATTGTGGGAATGAAAAAGTTTATTGCTTTAATAAAAACAGACTGGATTTTTATTTATTTTTTGGACCGCGCCGATTAAGGCTGCCTACGTTCCCCTTTTACAATGAGAACCAAGGGGCTCAGGTCGTCGTAGTTCACTTTCGTCAAAAAAATTTTTATTTTGTTTGTTTGCTCTAACTTTTGCCTAGACCTCCCTTTACGGGTTTTCAATCTAGCGAGCTTTTGAACGCACCCTTTCTTTTATTGCTAGACCGCCCTTTACGGGTTTTCAATCTAGCGGGCTTCTTTTTGCGTTTTTTTTTTTTTTTTTTTTTTTTTAGAGGGAAGGAAGAGCTTAATTATAGTAGCGTCTGAGCTTGCTGAGATTGGTGGGCTCCTTGAATTCGTTGCCATCTAAATCTGCCATTTTAACTGCTCCACCCGAAAATATCTTCTTGATCACGTACGGGCCAATCCATGTAGGGGCCCACTTCCCAAGAGGATTGAACTTATTGGGAAGTTGCTGCTTCAAAACCAAATCTCCTTCCTTAATGTCTAAGGGCTGCACCTTTTTGTTGAAAGCCCTTGTCGTCCGTCTTTGATAGGCTCGGATGTGTTCCATGGCTTTGAGTCTGCGCTCGTCAAGTGTGGCCAACTGATCATATCGACTGCGAAGCCATTCAACTTCTGCTACTTGATTCTCTAATAAGATCCTCAAAGACGGGACTTCCAACTCAACCGAGCACCGCCTCCATCCCATAGGTCGAGCAAAAGGAGTTTCGCCTTTGTAGGCCGTACGGACGGAAGTTCTATATCCCCAAAGTGCCAACGGTAATCTCTCGGGCTCCCTACCTCGAATTGTCAGTTTTGATTATCTCGCTTCAATCGTCTTGTTAGCCGCTTCGATCGCTCCGTTGGTCTCGAGGCCTATAAGGGGAAGACTTGTGCGGGGTAATCTTGAACTCGCCGCAATCTGTCACAATCTCCACCAAAGTGGGACCCATTGTCCGAGATGATCTCATTTGGTACCCCATATCTCGCACATGATGTCCTCCTTAATGAACTCGTGCCACCTTCTTGGAAGTCAACACCTTGTAAGACTTTGCCTCGATCCACTTGGTGAAGTAATCCACACCTACTAATACAAAACAATGCCCATTGCTTCCCCGGTGTAATCTTGCCAATCACATCAATCCCCATGTCGCAAATGGCCAAGGGGTTACCATGCTATACAACCTGGGCGAGGGGGTATATGGTTCAGATTGGAACACATTTGGCATTTGGGACATTTCCGCACAACCGGATGCGTGGCTTTCTATATAGTGACCCAATAATAACCCAACCGTGTGATTTTCTGTCTCAACATTCTGGCGTTCATGTGCGGACCGCATAAGCCATCGTGTACTTCTTCCATGATCGTTTTTGCCCGTTTCGCGTCTACACAGAGTAATAGGAGACCATCGTAATGCCTTTTGTACAACATATTATCCAAGAGGAACAAACCGTCCGGCCAATCGTTTCAACGCCCGCAAGCTTTGGCTTTCACGTCTCCTAGAAAAGACACATCACCCTTCTTGAGATACTCATAAATTTGTGCGTACCACGGATCCTTATTCTCCTCGATGTCGCCTTGAATCTCGCAGCAAAGAGAGGCTTCGTAGCAAAGCAAGCGGGGTTCTCTCTCCGACCAACTCGAATGGGTTTACGTACATTCCGTGAGGGATTTCGACCAAGGAAGCCAGTGTAGCTAAAGCGTCAGCGAATCTATTTCTGTCTCTGGGTAGATAATGGAATGTCACTTCCCTGAATTGCTTAACTAGCTCTTCCATGTGAATCTGGTACTGCTGCAGGTAGGGGTCAACAGTCTTCCACTTCTTAGACGTCTGATTGATAATTAAAGCTGAGTCTCCATATACCTCCAACTCCTTCACATTACACTCCAAGGCTGCTTCTAAACCGGCTATGCATGCCTCGTATTCAGCTGCGTTGTTGGTGGTTGTAAAATTCAGTTTGATGGCGATGGGGGTGTGCTCATTTTGGGATCAACCAAAAGGATTCACACTCCGTTGCCTCTCTTGTTTGCGGCCCCATCAAAGAATAGTTGCCATCTCTCTTCTGTATCAAGGCTAAAAATCCCCTCGTCTGGAAACTCTGGTTCAAGCCCCTGTTCTTCTGTGCTCGGATACTCTGCTAAATGATCTGCCATGGCTCTCCCTTTAACTGCTTTTCTCAAGACATAGGTGATGTCGAATTTAAATATCGACCACTTGGCTTACCTCATGGACAGAGACGGCTTGTCGAATGTATACTTAATGGGATCCATCTTTGACACAAGTAGAATCGGATGTGCCGACAAGTAGTGCTTCGAGTTTATTAACCACCCAAACTAGCCCTGCAAGTAAGTCTTTTTCCAACGCCGAGTAATTTAGCTCACTCCCCGCAGCCTTCCGACTAACGAAATAAACGGCGTTCTCCACCCGAGAATCCTTGGCTTCCCTGTGCCAAGATAGCCCCAACGGCCGTATCGCCATCGTTAGGTACAATAGCAACGGTTTCTCCGAATGTGGGGGGCGAAGGATGGGGGGATTGACCAAGTACCTCTTGATTTCCTCAAAGGCCTCTTGACATTTCCAGTCCCAATCTACACTTGCGGTCTTCTTCATCAGTCTGAAAATCGGCTCACACATAGTAGTCAATTGATTAATGAAGCGGCTGATGTACTGTAACCGTCCCATGAATCCCTTTAACTTCTTTTTCTCGTACGTGGTGGTCTCATCTCCATGATGGCTTGAATCTTCCTTGGATCTCGCCTCAATCCCTCATTCGGTGACCATGTAGCCCAGACCTTTCCTCGAATAACCCCAAATGTACGCTATGTGATTCGTACGCATTGCGTGCTCACGCAGTCTGTCGAAGAACTTTCTCAAATCAATAAAATGCTGACCGTCTGACCCCTTGGAATGAATGGTCATATCATCGACGTACACCTCGATCTCCTTATGGATCATGTCATGGAATAATGCTGTGACCGCTCTTTGGTATGTAGCCCCTGCATTTTTCAATCCGAATGGCATTACAAAGGTAACAAAGATGTTCCCCATGGTGTAGTGAAAGCCGTCTTCTCCCCGGGTCCGCTCCGCCATCTTGATCTGATTATATCCTGCAAAACCCTCTACAAAAGACTTGACCTCGTAGTTAGCAGTGGCATCTACTAGCATGTCGATGTTGGGCAACGGAAAGTCATCCTTTGGGCTAGCCTTGTTGAGATCTCGGAAGTCAACACAAACTCTAACCTTGCCATTCGATTTATCGATCGTCACAATATTAGATAACCACGTCGGATACTCAATAACTCGATAAAGCCCACTCGAGGAGCTTCTCTATCTCTTCTTTAACTTGCGCAGAGACCATTCTCGCTTAATGCGGCGCAATTTCGCTTGACAAGCTTGGCGTCCGGTGCTAGTGGTATTCTCGTGCTCCACTATCGAGTTATCCAAACCTAAGATATCCTTGTATGACCATGCGAACACATCCGAATATTCTTTAAGCGGCTCGATCAACGCTTCCCTTTCACCCCTTCGAAGAAGCTTCCAATCTGTGTCTCTCTCGGCTCCTCTTCCGTTCCCAAATTAATACATGATAACACCTCATCGGCAGCTTGGGCTCGACCTTCCTTTTGATTGATAACTTGCTTAGAAATTTCTTTAATATATTCATTGTTTAGTGTGTCCGCTTCTTCTAATGAATCATTATTAACTAAGTTAATTTGATTAAGTTGAGCATTGTTTTTAGTTAATTTATCATTTAAAAGATTGGCTATGAGGGGATACTCAGAAAGATCTAGCTTTTCATTCATAGCGAAAGGGAAAACAACATTTGCAACTAAGTCATAGTCCTCTGACGTGAGGTCATCAAACTTAGAGGAAGACTCAAACTCAAAAGAAAACACACCAGACTCAAACAAAACAGATGACTCTGAAGAAACAGAGGACTTGGGGGAACCAATGGGAGACTCGGCAGGAGGAGGCATCAATCCCAGCTCTTCAACCATGTATTGCTTCGTGGCTACGGGTCCGCCAAATACGCACCAATTCTTCAGCTTTCCAACCATGGGTGTCACCAACGTCCTTGGGTCAACATTGTCTGTCTGCTCTGCTCCAATGACTGCAACCATATCATCCTCTATATTCAGGTTCCCCAAATGCTGTAGCAGAGTCTGACCATCCCATTCTTCTGACTCCTCTGCAACTGCAATGTTCTCAACCAACGGCTCATCCAAAGATACCTGCCCTAGCTGATCGGCCAACTCATCTTCAGTCTTGATGGTGTACCGGCTCTGGACTGTGACAACCTTGCCTCTCTTTTGACGTGGATCCATGAGAACCGTTTCGCCTTCGATCTGTCGACCTCTGTATCCCTGAAGATCTCAAAGCCTTTCTGCAGTCTACATGTGTGATCGAACCAAGGCTCGTTAAACTCCATGCAAGAGAACTCTTCGCCTTCCTTGACAAAGTAACTATTGAGGGAAAGGCGGTATGGTCTCATCTCCGGCTTCTCGTAGGGTAGCTTTGCCCTGTTGAGGTACTCAATTCTTTTCTCTTCAGCCCGATCTTCAGGGGTAATAACATAGCCTAAACCGTGCCTGCTGCGATGATCAGTAGCTTCCATTGCTTGCGTAGGTCCTTGGAGATGCTCACCAAGCCCCAGTCCTGGTACAAATCCCATGTTCCTCATCATTTTGTGAGGTCTACCGCACAAACTTGTGCTTGTGCTATTAGCTGAAAACCGCTGAACATAGAACTACCCTCTTCATGCTGAATTTGCAGAACCGGCTTTCCCCCCAGTGCTTGACCCTTGAGACGTTACCAAATCGCTGTAGATGACTGTCACTTGGTCGCCCGACTGGAATTTCACACACTGATGCAAAGAGGAAGGGACTCCATTCATCTGATGCAACCATGGCCTACCCAGCAGCATGGTGAAAGTGGAAGGTATGTCTATGACTTGGAACTCAGCAATCATAGTGGTGGTCCCGCAAGTAAGAGGCAAACTGATTATTCCCAATACTGACCGGCTAGTAGAGTCGTATCCTCGCACGGAATGAACTGAAGGTCTCAAATCTGTAGGACTTAGATCAAGGACGTCCATCATCCTGGAAGGCAGTATGTTCACCGCAGAACCGTTATCAATGAAAATACGTGGCAACCTTTTCCCGTTGACCTCAATAGTAATGTGCAGCGGTTCATTATGATCCGACCCAAACTCCGGCATGTCCAACTCTGAGAATGTGATGATATTCCCAAAGTGTATGTTGCCGATCATCTGCGTTACATCTTCTGGCTTTGTGTCCGACGGCACCAAAGTCGCGGCAAGATTCTGTTCCAACATCATCCTGTGAGCATATGAGGACGTTAGCAAGGACCATAGAGATATATTGGCTTGGGTTAGCTTCAGTTGAGTGAGAATAGGGTCCTCTTTATCGGGATTCACTACTTCAGTTTTCGGACCAAAGACTTTCTTCGCCCCTTTATCTTCTGCTTGATATACCCTTCCGGACCTCGTGAGTAGATTAACCCCATTATTTTCCATGTCGGATACTTCTGCGTGAATTTCGGCCAACGAGAGAGGTTTAGGACTCTCTTCCACATAATCATCATTTAACGAGGCAACTTCTCTGGACAGTTCCTCAAAAGACAGCATATAACAAGAAAATTCTTTATAAATTGAACTCAAATTACAACCGACACAACCGCCTCACATGATCTGTCACAACAGACTCGACTGGATCAGTGAGGTCTTTCTCTACCATATCAATATCACTACCAACTATCTTACTAGGATTCTCTATCTTCCCTTCAATGATGAGCTTCTGCACAGCCCTCTTCAAAGCAAAACCAGCACACTTGGACAAATCCGGAACAAGCACTCCCCTTCTGACAATAGCTGAGAAAACCTTCTCTGTTGACAGCCCCAGTTTCTCAAAAGCATCTTCCATCTCTACCATACTGATAAAATTACCTTCCACCATGTGGATCCTGTTGTTAGGAAGGGGATTCCCCACAACATTCGGAGACTTTGGTTTCTCCACCTTGCCTTGCCGAATCAAGTCTTGCACTAACCGTTTGAACTGAATGCAGTAATCAGTAGTGTGGCCCTTGTACTTGTGGTAGTTGCAATATTTGGAAGCATCTAAGTCTTCTCTTGGATTTACCGGTTCATAATTCTCAAGTGGCTTGACCAAGCCCTTCTTTACTAGCACTTCGAAAACTTTGCCCATTGGCATTCCAAAATCATCAAACACGTCTCTCTCGCGGTGAACATTGTTATTCCCCCTCATTAGCTTGAACATCCAAAGCAGCTCCCCCTTGTACATAGTTGACTTGCCCTACTGGCTCTTTCTTTGCCGCAGTGTTGGCGGGAGCTCTATAGCGGAACGAATTATTACTAGCCCCAGTGTCCTTCGGTGGAGTAATCCTGATGATGCCGCTTTCGTACCGTACTCCCGAATCTACCATTTCCCTAAGATTGGGGAAATAACCATTACCAACTGCTAACTTGTGTCCGGGCAATAAGCACTTGTAAAAAATCTGTTTCTGTTCATTCTCCTTGGGCGGATACTGAATTTCGCTCATCATTCCAACGCTTGTAAAAATCATAAATTGACTCCCCATTCTTTTGAAGCGTGTGCTCTAAATCAGCTCGATTAACTTGCCAATCCATGTTTGCTTGATACTTTTCCGAGAACACTCTACTAACCTTGTCCCAAGTATCCCTTTCCTCCTCGTTCAACTTCAAAAACCAACGGAGAGCAGCCCCTTCCAATGTGCTATGGAACATTCTTGCCATTTGCTCGGGTGTACAGTCTTTAGCCCTCATCGCCAACGTATAGCTGTCTAAATGTGTCTTTGGGCAAGTAACTCCTCCAAACATTGCCATCTTGGGTATCTTAAAATCTTGAGGCAGGGGTGCAACTTTTCTCGGATTAAGCATCTTGATGGGGGACACACCTTGCTTTCCCATTTGCTCGGTCAATGCTTTCACTTGCTCAATCAATGCTAACACAGTCGGGTCTGTAGCAATGTTGGAGTTCTGCATGGCTGGGGGTTGAGTGATGGTAGGGGAGGTGGAGTAGGTAGGAATATGGTGGCCGGAATAATTGAAGGGTAAAGTGGGAGGGGGTAGGTTAGCAAAGTGGTCCTTGGGTGTGTCGGCAGGAGGTTGATAAGGTCTTTTGGATTTGCTCGAGCTCCCATACATGACTGGTGGTGGAACATTATTGTATCTGTTTGGAACGTAGTTGGGTAGAGGGAAGGTAGGTGCATTGGGGTTGGCAGGATTAGGAGCATTGACAGTTTCATCTTCAACATCGACAACTTCATTCCCCATCAAAATAACCTTGTGTCCCCTTTTACTGAGCTCCTCAACAAAATGATCCTTCAACTCTTGATTGTGATTCTTCAAAGTGCGATTCTGCTCTTCAAGTTTCTCAACCCTCATGGTCAAACCGGCAAAGTAGGCATGCAGAGCAGGCGGAATGTCATTGAAGTTGGGGTTGACTGGACCTTCCATTGAAGTGACTGGTTTAGAGCAGGTTGCAGAGGCAGCAGGCGTGCTTGGAGTAGTTGATGGAGGCAAGGTTGTCATTGTTTAATGAAGAACGCGGCCTGACCTTAGCTCTGTAGAAGTATCAGACAAGACTTGGCTTTAGGAGAAGGGTTGACTCAATGCAGTGTACTAGCTTGAATTTTTTATTTACAAAAGCTTGGTTTCTTTTAGACCTACTAGGGTTGGAAGGGATACCCCTTTTTCGCAACTAACTAAATATCCTAAAGTGGTGGATCCTAACGACTAACCTTCTCGTATATACACTTAATATGATTTTTATGAAAAGTACCACAAACCCATGATAGGCCAAGATCTTTTAACAATATATCACTCAACCTTACATAGCACGTCCTTTGAAAGGAAATCAATTTTTTAGTGCCTTTAACCTCTCGATAGATCTTGACTTATCATTGGTTCGTAGCGACTTAACATAAAGACCTTATTAATTGTCTACATAAAAAAGCTAGTCAAACCAACCGGTCACATGGGGTGTATTCCTAGTAAAGTGGGTGACACAAGGGTTAGGTTTCAGGTTCCCACCGTGCAGCCGAAGCGCACTGATGAGTGGATGGCCAAGTGAGACTCGGAAGGGAGGCGACATGATCACCACACTTCCCGCACTTTGGCTTCTCCGAAGGGTAAAAGGGTGTCTGTGCAGTGTGACACGGACTCTAGTGGTAGTGTGAGGTAAAAAGTCTAATTCCTTTTTTAAGGAAAAAAGAGAAAGATTTTTTATTTACATGAAATGCATGCATGCAATGCAACAGTTAAGAGTAAAGAAAATAAAAAGAAAGCAAAATACAACACCACAAAGGAAAACGAAAGTCTGACCCACTTAGTTTGAAAAAGATTTCAAAACAATCCCCAGCAGAGTCGCCACTGTGAATACCCCGTCCCGATGCAACGCGCATTCGGAAGTTTGAAATAAATAATCATATAATGTTGGACCGAAATGGGATATTCATTTAGTGACACTCGCTTTAAACCATATTAAAATATTAGTTTAAATTTTGAGAGTCGCCACGCCACTTTGATATAGCCCAAAGCTTTGAAAAAAGGCTAGACAGTTAATTGGGTTCGGGGGTCAAGTTACAACAGAAGAAGAAACGCTATCACTCCTATTGTCCGACGGATCGGTCTTTCTAGCATATGGGGTGTTGGTTGTGTGCGGTGTTTACAGGAATAGATAGAAGAAACGGGATCAAGCATAAGGAGGAGGGGAGAGAAAGAATTAGTTAATGATCACACCCTAGAACCTTTGAGTTAGGCCCTCGGAAGGTGCACTAATCAACGTTCATCCTTGGGGGATTGTTGATCATGGGACAATTATTACTAAGGTGGAAGGAAAGAAATAGTTCCTAGATCCATTGGGTTTTCTTGGGCGAAACCTTAGATCATCCTCGGCTATACATATTTAAATATATTAAAATAGTCCTAAATCTAGCATAAAGGAACAATTAAAATATAATAAACATGCAAATATAATATGACAATAATAATAATAGAGAACAAAAATATTAAAAAGAGTCTTACCAATTGTAGCAAGACTTTAGGGTCGAATCTAGGGCGATTCGAAGAGAGTAGGAAGAACTGTGGGTAAAACAAGAGTAGTCTCGTTTCTCCCGAGTGAATTGTGTGTTGAAATTGGGGAACCGGTCACCCCTATTTATAGTGCTTCGGTACTTGGGCTGGGCCAGCTGAAGGGTCGATCGGCCTTAAATATAAGGGTCGATCGGCACAGAATAAAGGGTCGATCGGCACAAGGATGCTATGTTCGATCGGCACAATAATAAAGGGTCGATCGGCCATTCAATAGGGAAAGGGCCGATCGGCACTTTGATCTGGCGTACTTTCCACGCAGGCAATGATGGCGGAATTTGACAGAACAAAGGGATTCTTTTTAGGGTTTTGTTTTAATTAACCGGGCCAGACATTTAAAATGCCTTTTTTCGGACCGGGTACTAACAATTTCCCTGACTGTTCTTCTTTCTTCTGCTCCAAAGTGTAGAGCTTCTACCTCAATCATGCTATCCAACTCTATATCCATCTCATTTGTATTGGTGGCACTCGAGTTTTGATCGACTGAGAGGCATAGGCTACCATTGGCGACATAGTCCACCAAGGTTGTAACAACATCATTTTTGTGGCTGCTAGAGGGACGTGTCGCCTCAATCATGACTAGGACATGTGAGGGATAGGTCGCCTCATTTTTTACTATTTCCATATCGTCCTCCATACATTGGATGGTTGCCAACCTTCAAGTCGTGGTCACGGACATAGAAAATTTACAGCTTGCCTCTAGTGTCTCTATCTCGAGCTCTCTTTTCTTTTTGGCCCTTAGTACATGATCAAGATATTCCCGAGTTGTTCCCAATACACATCCAATCCCAAGGGGGGTGGGGAACTTAAACCTTTGATGGGGGATAGAGGGTATCATTCCTAGTGCGACCTGTCTAGGAATTCCTAAGATAGCATGGTAATCACTTATCACATATTGTAACTACAAAAGTTACCTTGGTCGTTGTCCTTAGATGGTGTTGCCCAACGTCAATCTTGAGCTTGACCAGCACCTTGGCATCGACTCTGTGGTTGGTGAAGCCTTCCAGTTGACCTGAATAAGGTGATAATATAGCATCTATTGAGCCCATTTCTTGGAATGTTTTAGAGTAGAGAATATCCTTGCACGCTCCCGTGTCAACCAAAATCCTATTGGATGTCCAGTTGTCAATAAGCCCCGGGATTATCATGCTTTGTTATCTCGCTACCAAGCTGGTGGCCAACTCGTAGGGATAGAAACTGATAACCTCCTCTTGAACACAACTCCTTGAAGGGTCATAAGGAGCCTTGCTCAGTTGAAAAATCTTGTATTTGAGTAAGGTGTTGCTGGTCTCCTTCGCTATCACCCCAAGAGTCAGCCTTAGTTGTCTTGGCTCAGGTATCCCTCTAGCATGTTGATCCCCGCTGGGAGAAAATCTTATTTCACAAGCCAATCTAAGCTTCCCTCATTAACCCACATCTGTATGATCCTCTTCAAACTCATACAATCCTCACTATTGTGACCGGTATCTTTATGGTACTCACAATATTTATTGTCATATCGATGGAACTTGTTTTGGGGGTTCATAGGAACAGGGGGGAGCTATATCAATAGTATTCATGATCACAGTCCAGCTAATAGTGAGGGGAGTGAAGTTTTTGGGGACTCTTTTCAATAGCCCTAGTTCGGTTCTTCCCCTTGTTATTGTTTGTGTCCACTCTAGTCGTCACCCCTTTGGACGACTTTCCCGTGTTAGCATTCTTAGAGCCCTTTTGTCTTTTCATTTCCTTGCGCTCCTTATCAACAGCCACATCGTAGGCCCTACAACCACATCATAGGCCCTACAGCCACATCGTAGGCCCTCTCAAACAAGTTTTTCCTAGTGTTCGCTCGTCGGACTTGCAACGGGTAATCAAAGTTAGGGGAGGATACTCCATTCCTTAAGCAATTGATGACCTCTCTTTTCCTCAGGTTATCCTCAATTTGGTCGACCAACTCCTAGAACCTCGTAAAGTATCTTATAGTATTCTCTGTCTTCCCTTGAGCTATGTTGTTCAAGTCGGTGACTTTCTTCTTACGTGCTTTATCAGGTGAGAACGTTTCAAAAAACATATGATTCAAGGCTATCTTGACTTATGTTGTGCCTTGTAAAGCACATCGTCTTTGAGGATACCAAGCACATTGACGCCTCGAAATGTTGCATATGATTCAAGGCATTCATCGTACCAACATACTTTTCTAGGATGGGAAACTTAAAACGAAGTTCAGGGGGTCCCTCGTCCAACATCCATTGGGCAAGTGGTCGAAGATTGCTATCATTTCATTCGACTCTTCCATTGGTTGCCTGGCGATTCGCCTCCATATCATCCAACCTCCTCTTGAGGTTCAATAGCTCCCTAGCATCCAAGCCGGGCGCTTCATCTCTTTGATGGGAAATTGAGTTTGACTTTTGTCTCTCCTCCTTTTGGTGCATCCTCTTAGAGGGTGTTCGCTCCCCTTCGACCCTGGGAGGAGTCCTTTGTTTCCTATCTCTTTTGGGAGGTGAGCGACATCTTGCTGAGGGAGCACCCCTAGCACTTGGAGGCGACCTACCTCTGGCTTTTTCGGCTTCCAATTGTCTCCTTTGAGTCGATTCAGCCTCTTTCTCCCTATTGTTGTTGAATCTGTCCCTTAGGTAACCAGTGCGATCACCTGAATTAGCCGTTGGGCGAGGTCTTTCGTTCCTCCCTTCCTTCCTAGATGGCATAGGAGTTTCTTTCCTTGGTCGGTGGGAAGTTTGTGATGGAGCTACAAAGTTTGACCGGTGGTAGTCCTTCCTATGAGACCCTGGTAGCTCAAGTAGCTCATCGTGAACGTCCAATAATATCTACAACACCTTTGCCCTTTCCGAGAGTATGTCTCTCCTACTATTGAGGATCTGAGGGACCAACTAGGTCGCCTGCAGTTATTTGACCCGTTTGGTGTTTCCCCCTTAGATGGCCATGAGCCTATTTTCCCTTCTCCTATCTTCGATCCCTACTCCATCTGCCACACTATTGGAATGGGTAGGTCTCCTAAAATGATTCCCAGGTAGAGGAGGAGGAAGGTTGGCCGTGCAGTTTCCAGCACCAACATCCATGCCGGGGTTGTTTTTGCCGGCGTTTTCATTGATGGGGTCACTTGAAGAAGTGGCGTTATGCTCGTCAGATGCCATGTTTGGCGAATTGGTAGGATTTCAAGGTCTAGTATTCAACGATTCCCGGCAATGGAACCAAATTGATGATGCAGGAATCATTTTGGATCAGCCTTATTCCAGCAATAGGTTGTAATCCAGCTACTAAGACCTGAAAACACAAACAAATGACTTGCCGTGACAGTATCCGGCTAAAACCCTCTAGCATGATGATGAGATAAGGTGTTATAAGCTTATGTAAAACTGTATGGAAATTACGTAATCTCAAAATAGCCAAGATGACATTACCTTTTTCCATTGGATATGGAGTAGTATTTACAGTGTTGTTAAGGGATGTTTATGAATCCCGTAAATCATGGAGAGATTTTAGGTGTAACAGTTTCCGAGAAAGCAGGGAACAGTTACGTACGACGACTTAGGTTTAAGCTCATTTAGTTTGGTTAAGATCGCCTGGTTTACAGAGGTCGACCAGAATTGGTGCCTATGCTATGAAGAAATTATATAAGGGGTAGATCGTATGTCGGACGAAGCTAGTTCGATACTAAGGAAGGTCGGAGAGTGAGCTTGTTTGACTGATCTAGCTTGATGGGCCGGTATAATTAGGACAGCTTAATGGGCCCTATCCGCTCGATGGGCCTTTGGGCTATATTGGACATATGGTCAAACCGTTGGGCTTTACCCAACACATTTATTGCGGGATGACTTAAAATTGTAAAAATATTTCACACTTTTTTAAATGTCCTGATTGACCATTTTTTTCTACTCTACAAGTTTTAGAAAAATCACTGTCTATCCCTAGTTTTAACGCATCTGGCAGTTAAAACAGTTAACGATCAAGATTGGGCCACGTCATCAGTGTCGACTATCTATCAGTTCGAACATCTATCAACAACCTACTCAAGTCTTCATCAAAATTCCTATAACTTTCTGGTCGACAAAAGTCCACCCAGAAAGTTGGGGGGCACTGAACGGAATAAAAGTGACGGGCTAGGCCCAACATACGAAGCCCAATTATTCAAACAGCATTGCCACCACATCCTTGGTGGGTCAGCCCAATTATTTACAGGCCCAAGGCCTATCAGTCAAAATCAGCCGACCTAGCTTATTGACCGACCTAAATGGTCCCGACCTAGCATAACATATCTATAATTCTTTCCATGCCAGAAGTCCTGCAAATCTGGTGTTATTTATGGACGCGATCTCTCATTTGATTCGTCCCACGATTCTAGTGATTTCATGCAATCCTATTACAAATATAACTCATATCAACACCTATAAATACTACACAACTTCAACGGTTCAAAGGTAATTGCTATTTGTTATTCTGAATTCATTGTTCATTATAATATTTAAGCTCTCAAATCACCATACTTACTCTCACGCCAGAGGGTCTTCGCCGGAGACCATTCTAGCTAGTCGTGGGTTCCTTGTTCCAGGTCAATCAAAGCCAGTGGATCAACCTAGTTGCTAGATGTAGGTTGATCAACACGATTCCTGTAGCATCAAATATAATATTGTATAATAACTTATGATACATTTAAATAAATGAGGAACTTGATGGGAAGTGATTTATCCCATAAATAACTTATGCTAAAATTCCCTTTTAAAATTCGTTACTGTTTCACCATTATAAATGTTATAAATAACAATTTCTATAATTGAATAGAGATATCTGTATTTTATTAAATTTAGTTTAAATTTTGATTGAGTTGACCATAAAAATTAAAATGGAACCTCATAATTTATTATGGTGTAAGAGATTTCTTTTCTAGTGTTATCCAATTATATAGACAAGCATTAACTATATAAATATTATGAGTTACTCTCATTCTGGTTAGAAAGCTTGACTTTCCATTATAGACAAGTTGTTGTTGTTATTATTTTACGTTAAATAATAATGTATGCATTTAGGAAGTACTGCGGAATGACAATCCTAAAATATACTTATATATTGAGTAGGTCTCCGGAGAAACGTGTTTCTCCATAAGTCATGGAGAAACGTGTTTTTTCAAAATTTCTGAATATCTTTTCTCTTAATTTCTGGATATACTTTTTAGTGATTTTTGGATATATATACTTGGTCAATACAAAATTTCTGGATATCCTTTCAAAAAGGTTCTGGATATCCTTTCAAAAGGTTCTGGATATCCTTTCAAAATTTCTTGATATCCTTTCAAAAGGTTCTGGATATCCAGAAACCCGTTTCTGAATATCCTTTCAAAAGGTTCTGGATATTCAGAAACTTGTTTCTGGATATCCTTTCAAGGCAATGGGCCAAGGTCATGGCCAATACAAAATTTTTGGATATCCTTACAAAAGGTTCTGGATATCCAGAAACCCGTTTCTCCATAACTTATGGAGAAACGCGTTTCTCCCTAGATTTTGGCTTATATATTTTAAACTTATTAAGTTGTTCCCTTTTCTAATAGATATGGTTAATTAATTTCGACAATATTCTTTATGATCTAGACTTTTTCTTATCAAATTGTATGAATGTTATTTTATAAACAATATTGAAAGGTCCTGTTTGCTTAGATCAAATTAAAGGTTAGGCAGTTAAGGTTTGACAGCTGAGGTGAAATCTTAGCTGTCAGAGGTTAACTGGTTTTAAAGATTAGAGTTAAATGTGCAGCGGAATAAAAGTGTTTGAAATAATGTAAAGACAAGTGAATAGTGTATGTGTGTGTATATGTGTGTGTGTGTAGTGTGATAATACCAATTGAACACAAGGAATTTTAAGGTGGTTCAGAGTTCACTCCTCCTACGTCCACCCTCACTGTCAACCTTGACAAGTGAGATCAATCCACTGAAATCTAGTTCCCGTTAAGATTTACAAAGGATTGGATAGGCAAGTTCCTTGAACTTCCTCTTCCTAATAAGTACAGTCTATTAGGGATTAAGCTCTACACTGAGCAATTCACACTACCCACTTAAAGTCAGTCTTAAGGGGTTCTTACAAATCGGTTATACACACGAGATCGATTACAAGTGTCTTAATGTTGTTTTGATTGTTGGTTGCAGGTTGAGAAGGTTTGGATGCAAGGTTTGTAGAAGTTGTGTGTGTAAGGGGGTGTCTTCTTCAGTCTTGGAGAGTTCCTTTTATAGGCTAGGAAATAGCCGTTGGAGGAGACAAGGAGACAAGGTAGTAAATGCATGTTGGAGTTGCATTTAGAGCCTTTGTTGGTCGGAGAATAATATAGCCGGAATCGCAACCAAGCATGTGATCTTCATGGAGATGAGCCGGCAACATACGTATGGAGAGATTGGGCAAGGCACATCTTGGTCATCACGGGATTTCTTCATTGCCTTTGATGTTGAAGATCATAGCTGTTGAGGGATGAAGTCTTTCTTTGTGAGAGAACCTTATCGCCGTGAGCTAAGTTCTTGATCTAGAAGGTTTAGGCAATATGTAAAGTATCATACTACACATGTAATTAGATACATTAATGTACATGAGTGGTTTTGAGTGATAACTTTGTAGGATGATTGAATCATAGCTGTCCAGTTGATATATATAGAAGTGCAGTTTTGAAGTTGATGGCTTAGCTGTCCAAGGTCATATGTTATCTTGGCTGTTAGATAACATATGATATATTTCTTTGTCAAAACCTCTTATAACTATGTGGTTTACATAGTTAGGTCCTAACAATTTCCCCCTTTTTGGCAAAGTAATATATCTAATAAAGATATAACCTGCAAGATACTCAAGAATGAATATACCAATGAAGATGAGAACAATCTTCTTGATTCAATCAACTGAGCTTTAAAACAGAACATATTATCCAAAATAAACATTGTTTGTAAAGCAGTAAATAAGGGTAGGGATTAAAAAGGACTTATCCAAAAAGACATAAAATTTTCCTAAGAAAATTCATCTCTTTCTCTTCTTGCTGCAAGGATCTCCTCTCTTTCTGCAAGTAGCACTCTCTTCATCTTGTCCTCAACACCTCTGTAGTACATCTCATTGTTCCATTCCCAGCTCATCTCATCATCATAGGTGAAGGTTTGGTTTTGCCTTTCCTTGAGAACAGCTTTGGACAGAGGCTCTTCATCATTTCTCAATCTCATAGTACCCCATAAGGGAGCCTTCTTTGGTTTTGAGCTCTGACCCCTTGTTCCTGCAAATAGGTTAGAAAAGAAGGGGTTTGATTGAAGAGAGATGGGTTGTTGAGTTTGATGTAGAGGTGGATCAGTTGTGACAGTGAGAACAGTAGAGGTTGAGAACTGATGCTGTTTCATCACAGGAGAATCATCTTCATCATCACTTGACAGAATCACATTGGGAGCAAAGCACTGAGGCTCTCTTTCCCAGTAAGCTGCCTTCTTCATCGATTCAACAACCTTTCCTTTGGAGGTCTTCCTTTCAGATTTTGACACAGTTGAGACTTCTAAAATGTGTCTCATCTTGGTTATCATTGACCTTGTAAATCTTTGCATGTCTGTGATGGTCACATGATATGGGGGTACAAAAGTTGAAGGATTGAAGTTTGGAGGAAGGTTGGATTGGAGAGATCTTGTGTTTAGGGGGATGAATGAAGAGGGTGCGAAGATGAAGGGGGAAACATATTTGTCGAGGCTTGGTCTTGCAATGACAGCCATGATAATGGATTTATTGAGGCAAATCCTCCAATATATTTCTTTGGCAAGCTCAATGCATAGGGCATACACCAGGGATGAAGGCTTATAAATGCATTCATTGATATTTGAGGAGAGAAGCTGGGAGAACAGAATTTCCCAATCTAGTATGGTAGAAATATCCATGAAGTTTGGTAGCAAGGGGGCTTTGTGAAAGAAGGAGTTGGGGAGAGCTATTCTGTACTTTTTCCATTACTCATGGGCAAACACTATGAGGCCACATCTACTCCTTGCATGAATCATAATGGAATTTTTGCTTAATGTACCTAAGGATTGGAGACTAGGTGAGGATTGGCAATTTCAGGGAAATGGGAAATATCCTTCAATCTTTGGTGGGCAGCCATGATAGAGGGGAAGGAAAAGTCAATGTCACAATCTAAGATCCAAGGTTCACAAGTAGGAAGGATTTCAGATTGAAGAGAGGGATCAAGATTTTCTTGGGTTTGGACAGGCTCACTAGGTTTAGATTGAGATTCTTGTTCAGGTTGAGGTTCAGGTTCAAGATCAGGTTGAGGTTCAGGTTCAAGTTCAGGTTGAGGTTCAGGATCTTGGGTAACAACATGAGGTTCTTGAGTTTGAACAGTTTCAACAGGTTTGGGTTGAGATTCAGGTTCAGGATGGGGTTCAGGTGCAGGTATGCTTGCTTTCTTAGCCAGATCTCTGGTTTTGATAAGTTTCAAGGCTTTTTGGGTTTCTTCCTCTGTTAGCAGTTGTCTCAAGTAATAGATAACAGCAGGAACATGCTTGGGATCCTCTAAGGAAAGTCCTTCAGATGCTTTGAAGATGTTTTCAGGAATGGGGGAAGGATCTGAGGGACTATCAGAGGGTGATCCTTGACTAGAGAGAGGCATAGCTGTCAGAATGGGAGACATAGGACTTTTGTTCCCCCTTAACAGAGGCTCATCTTTTTCAGAGCTAGAGCTATTCCCCCTATCTTTTTCAACACTGGGTTCATTTGGACTAATGTTGGAGGGATTAAGATTCAAGATGCCTTGAGCCACAGAGTCATGAGGTGAACTGGATTGGTCTTTGGATGAGGAGGGTTGAGGAGTGGTTGGCTTCAACTTTTTGGATGGGGGAGCATCTTTATCTGATTTTCTCTTCCTAGAGAAAGTACTGAGAGTAAGAGAAGGCTTAGAGGTTACCTTGGATGGGGTTTCAGCAATTGAGACAACCTTAGCTGTCAGAGATGAAGCTTCCATAGCTGTTCCAGGAAGGGACATCCAACCTTAGCTGTCCTCACTTCCATTAGTGACTCAGCAACAGCTCTTCTCATATCTTCATCAAACTCATCACCTTGAGCTTCACCAACATACACAGCATCATGGATTTCTTCCTCTTCACCATCATACTCATCAATGTCCTTAAAGATAGGATCTGACTGAGTATCTTCACTGTCAGATTGTTCTTCAGCAACCATCTTCCCTTTGTCAGTTCCTTGAGCACTTTCTTTCTCAACAGCTTTCTCTTCTTGAATTTGCTTTCCTTTGCTAAGCTTCTTTCCCTTTCCAGTTCTCTTAAACTTGGCTAGGCTTTTTCTCCTTTTGATTTTGCTAGGAGAGGTCTCTTGAGCCCTTTATTTTATGACAACACCTTTGTCATGCTTTCTCTTGGATCTTTTGTCATTCACCATGTTTACCAATCCCTTCCACATCTTCATATCTTTCTCAGTCTTTTCTTTCAGTCTTTGAGAGGCTTCATCAAAATTCTCAGAGCTGTCCCCAAGCTCTAATTTCTTTTTGCTCTTGAGTTTGAAAGTACTTAAGTTGAAGCTTCTGGTTGATACTAGAGATGTAGTCTCAAGCCACTCATCCTTTAGGGGAGGATTCAACCTTGGAATAAGGTGATGAAGAATTCCACTCATCAATCTGAAATTGTTCATCCTTGGGTTTTGCTTTTTGAATTTCCAAGGAGAAGGAGATATGGCCAATTGAAAGTTATGCAGTAAAGCAACACTCCAGTTTACCTCTTTGGTTATCAAACTTAGGGCTTGCTTCCATTCATTAGGACTAATTTGATCAAAAGATGATTGCTTTCCATCAAACCCTTTGATGACAACATCCATTAGGGTTGATTTGAACAGATCAAGTTCCTTCTTTTTGATTGGTTTGTCCTGAATCAATTGATATTTGCAACTTGGTTTGTCAAAGAACCTTTTGTAGAATGGTTCCAAGTTGTTTTCTTTCCTATTCCACAGATTTGAGAGACCTTCACTTTTGATAGGGATGTTGTAAACCTTGGACACAACCTTGGGGGTCACATTGATTTCAGTTCCTTCTATGGTGGTTTTGATTGCCCCAGTTGATTGTCTTTCTCCTTTCATAAAAATCTCTCTGCATAACTTCTCATAAATTGGAGGTTGAGCTTCCATCATATTGCAGAGATGATTGGATTCCAGAAGTTCTTTGATGAGAGCTCCAACATTGTGCTCATAGAACTCAGGTTTGATGAAATATCCATGGGCTTTAGGGTAAGACATGTTTGAACTTAGAACAGAGAGTTTTTAGGGTTTTTGAGAAAAACAGAGGGAATCAAAGGATGAATTTGGAAGGGAGAATAGTGATTGTTAACTGAGGGATTAATTCGTATGGTTAAATGATAGTTTTGATGTGGGGATTGGTGGAGTTCAACGGCTAATACGTGGGTTACTGCAACGGTTTAAAATTTGCATTTAAGAGGGAGACTGTTCATGAACAGTGATATTTGTCTCCACTCATTACTTGTACAATAACTTCCCATAAAACATGGGAGTTATTTCCGTACACAAAGGCGAAATTTCAGAGGGAATAAACAGAGACATTAATAGATATGTGTTAGTGGCAAGTTCCAAAACTTCCTCGATTTGGCAAGAACTAAAATCATAGGCATCGAGACTTAATGACCAAGCCTATTTTGAATAATCATTGCCACTATTTTGGTCGAAACTAAATTTGGCTATAAAAGGAAATGGTTCGAGATGAAGAAATTTACCAAATTCATTTCATTCATAGAAAATGGGAAGACTTGTTTCAAAGTTCGGTCCTAGCAAAATGGCTAAGGCAATGAAAGAGACTTGTTTTTCAAAGTCCAAGGGTAGATGAAACAAGAGAGGCAAGGTTTGAGAGAGAGTTTCTGTCATATAGGCTCCAAACAGATACTGTTTTGGAACATGAAGTGGATCAAATGCTCAATGATGATCCACATAAGGAAGAGGAGTTGAGAGAGAGAGAGATAAGAAGGAAATTTTGGGAGGAGGAGAAACTGGCACTTTTGGAAGGAGAGAAAAATAGGTTGAGTGAGATAGCTAAAAACAAGGGTAAAGCTAAGATGGTTGAGAAGGGGCATAATGATCGGCGGCTAAGGTTAAGGCATCCAAGAAAGGAGAGGGAAGGAGAATCAAGTAAGCAAGTTAAGGATGGTGTAGAGAGGGTTTATACCTTGGGTGAGCTAGTGAACCTTGATAGTAATGAAAGGATTAAGGTTGACACACAAATTGGTCAACCTGATTTCATAGCTGTCAAGGAATACACAGCTGTCACCAGGGATTCCCTAACTCTTAGCCAAACAGTTCTTGAGGGAACTGGAGATAACTTTGCAGGAGTGCAAAGTTCTCCTTCCAAGGTTTATATGAAGTTGTTTTCTCAATTTCTCAAGTGTTTGAGTCTAGCTGTTCTGAATGGTGATGAAGATGAAGGTCCTCAGTCAAATCAAGCTATCATTGCACAGGCAAGTGCAAATTCTTCAGGTACATTCAGCTTTCTCTCACCACTCAGTGAGTATCCTCCTTATAATGCAGTTGAAGAATGGTGGCCAAGGAGGGTGTGTCCTTCTTTGCAATTCTCAACCACAGCCATTGATCCTTTTATGGAGAGGCACCCTGTATGGCTAGAGAGATATGGAGACATTAAAGAGAATGCATATCAAGCTCCAAACATTATCTATAGTGATAAAGGATATGGGGATGATTATTTCCAAGATCAGCTATGGGATAAACAGGACTGACAGTCCTTAGCTGTCAAAGCTTTTCAGAAGGGCTTGATGTGATGAGAAGGAGGGTAGAGAAGCTTTTGGTAATATGGGTTTATGTTTGTTTTTATGATCTTTGTGTTTGAAGTTTGATTGTAAGGTAGGAATGAATTTTGGTTTTGATGTTTAAGAGGCTTTTGGTTTGGTGGAAGGGGTTAGCTGTCAGATACCATGTTGTTGACAGCAGCCATAAGATAGGGTTTTATCTTTAATGAATAAGAGTTTTTATTTTGGTAAGTTGATCATGCCTAGCATTGCTCTTAACATCTCAAATCTTTTCTCATCCATAGCCTTTGTTAGAATATCAGAGACATTTTCCTCAGTACAAACTTTAGCAAGGCTGATATTCCCTTTTTCAACATGATCTACGATGAAGTGATGTCGACCTCAATATGCTTTGTTTTTGAGTGTTGGACGGGGTTTTTGTCATGGCAATTGTACTTGAGTTGTCACAAAAGATGGGAATGTTAGACAATTCAATTCCAAAGTCTTGTAGTTGACTTTTGAGGTAAAGTATTTGTGAACAACACAAGCCAGCAGCAATATACTCAGCTTCAGCTGTTGAGGTGGCTACTGAGGTTTGCTTTTTGCTTGACCATGAAATAATTCTAGATCCAATAAATTGGCATCCACCACTTGTAGATTTTCTATCTAGATTACATCCAGCATAGTCAGAGTCAGTGAATCCAATTAGAGAAAATGGGGATTCAGTAGGATACCATAATAAGGAGTTCCTTTGAGATATCTCAAAATTCTCTTGACAGCAGAGAGATGAGATTCCTTGGGGTTTGCTTGAAATCTTGCACAGAGACAGACACTGAACATAATGTCAGGTCTAGAGGCTGTCACATAAAGAAGAGATCCAATGTAACTTCTGTAAAGTGTTGGATTTACACTTTGTCCATCTGGATCAGCATGAAGTTTGGTTGTGGTTGACAAGGGAGTTTTGGCAGGGGAAGCAGTTTGCATGTCAAACTTCTTGATCATATCCCTTGTGTATTTAGCTTGGTTAATGAATATTCCTTCCTTCATTTGCTTGACTTGAAGCCCTAAGAAGAAAGTAAGCTCACCAATCATGCTTTCATTTCAAGCGATTCTTCATAATATCCCCAAATTCAGTGCACAAGTCCTCATTTGATGAGCCAAAGATGATGTCATCAACATAGACTTGTATGAGCAACTGATCATCTCCATATTTCTTGATAAACAAAGTGTTATCAATATGGCCCTTGGTAAATCCTTTGCCAATGAGATATTTAGATAGGGTATCATACCAAGCTCTTGG
Source organism: Adenophora triphylla var. japonica (assembly GCA_022495995.1). NCBI lineage: Eukaryota > Viridiplantae > Streptophyta > Magnoliopsida > Asterales > Campanulaceae > Adenophora > Adenophora triphylla. The sequence goes on along the minus strand of JAFEMH010001593.1, from coordinate 94,658 downwards.
TGCATGCTTAAGCCCATATAATGCTTTGTCCAATTTGTATACATGATCAGGAAATTTGGGATGCTCAAATCCAGGAGGTTGAGATACAAACACCTTTTCATTTAGGACTCCATTCAGAAATGCACTTTTGACATCCATCTGAAACACTTTCATCTTCTTGAATGAAGCATAGGCAAGAAATAACCTTATAGCTTCAAGTCTAGCAACTGGTGCAAAAGTCTCATCATAGTCAATACCTTCTTCTTGTCTGTATCCTTGAGCAACCAGTCTAGCTTTGTTTCTTATTACAACTCCTTCTTCATTCATTTTATTCCTAAAAACCCATCTTGTTCCAATGACAGTTTGATTCTTTGGCTTAGGAACAAGCTTCCAAACTTTATTTCTTTCAAATTGCTCCAATTCTTCCTCCATTGCTTCTATCCAATCTGGGTCTTGAAGGGATTCATTTATCTTTTTGGGTTCAATTTGAGAGATGAAGGCACTCATTAGAGAGTCAAGAACAGGCATGTCAGGTGGAATGTCCATTTTGTGTATAGGTAGGTCAATATAGATGCTTTTGTTTGGAGGAATGATGTGGGTAATGGTTTCAGGTTGAGGATTTGGATGAGAGGAGCTGTTATCAGGTTGGATAGAATCTTTTTCAAGGGAATTTTGATGACTGGATGAAGGAAGGTTATGAGGTGCACCTTGGCTGTCAGATTCACCTTTGCTGTTGAGAAGGGATTCTTGGCTGTTAAACAAAGTAGGTTGTTTATTTTTGTCTTTGGGCACTATATAGGGAAGGGAAGGTGAATCTTCTTCAGGAATGAGACAAGAGGGATCATGCACAGGAGACACTTCAAGTAGGTTATCTGAATTTCCCACAGCTTCATCAAAATCACATAGCTCAGTGTGACTTTGGTCATTGTTTTCATCAAAGTCTACATGAATTGATTCCTATACAACAAGTCTTCTTTTGTTGTAAACCCTATAGGCTTTGCTAGTGTTGGAGTATCCAAGAAAAATTCCTTCATCACTTTTTGAATCAAATTTATCAAGATTGTTTTTCCCATTGTTGTGTATGAAGCATCTACTTCCAAAGCCATGGAAGTAAGAAATGGTTGGTGTTCTTCCATTCCAAAGTTCATAGGGAGTCTTGGAGTGAAATTTGTTGATAAGGGTCTTGTTACGAACATAGACGGCGGTGGTGGCTTGCTTCACCCCAAAAATATTTAGGAAGGTTGTGTTCGACGGCATAGACCTTGCTGCCTCACAAATTGTTCTATTCTTTCTTTCAGCAACCCCATTTTGCTGAGGAGTTCTAGGAGCAGAGAAATTGTGCTCAATCCATTTTTGATCACAGTATTTTTCAACACCAGTGTTCTCAAATTCCTTACCATGATCTGATCTGATCTGATTTTGATGATGGATAAACCTTTTTGGTTTTAAATTTTATTGAACAGTTTGACAAGTTGTTCCAATGTATCTCTTTTAGATTCAAGAAGTATGATCCAAGTGAATCTAGTGTAGTCATCAACTACAACAAGAGAGTATCTCTTTCCACCAAGAGATCTAGTTCTGATGGGTCCAAAAAGGTCCATGTGGAGAAGTTGAAGTGGTTTTGAGGTATCTAATCTGGTTTTGGCAGTGAAGGAGGTTTTCTTTTGTTTTCCACATTGACAAGCTTTGCACAACTTGTCCTTTTTGAAGGGTATTTTGGGTAGGCCTTTTACTAGGTTTGAGTTGGATAATTTTGAGATACTTTTTAGGTTTAAGTGAGCCAATCTTTTGTGCCATAGCCAAGACATGTCAGATTGACTGAAGGAGAGTAGGCAATGGGCATCTGAGGAATCCACAATTTCTAGGTTTAGACAGTAGAGGTTGCCTTTTCTTATTTCAGTGAGGATTGATTTGTTGTTGACATCCTTGACAGTGCAGTGGTTTTTGGAACAAATAACATGATATCCCTTATCACAAATCTGACTAAGGCTAATCAAATTGTTCTTGAGACCCTCTACATAAGATACATTAGTGAAAATAATATCTTTAGTAACAAGGTTTCCTGATCCTTTGACTTTGGCTTGAGAATTGTCACCAAAAGTTACATTTGGACCATTTTTAGGGACATATTGTTGTAGCCACTCCTTGTTGTAAGTCATGTGCTGCTTGCATCCATTTGTCCAAGTACCATATTCCTTTCCTAGGTTCCTACAAAACAAAAAAATACATTTATGGTACCCTTTATTCTTTTGGGTCCAAAGGATTAGAATTTCTTTGGTACCCTAGCTTTGTTCATTGCTTTCTTTCCAAAGTACTGGTTTAGGGCATTATAGTATCCCATGATTTGCAGCATATAGGGAGTAGGAGCAATAGGTTGGGTTTGATTAAGAAATTGGTTGGGAGAAAAGAATTGGTTTTGGTTATGAAACTGAGAATGGCTTGGGGAATTATGAGATGATCTAGGAGAGGTATTGTGTTGGGCATGGTTTCTTCCATTAGAGAATGGCCAGTTAGGTCTTTGAGGTTTGGCATATGAGTGATGATCATAGAGTCTTTGCTGTCTTGGAGACCTCAGCTTTCCATCATATCTTGGCTGTCTAGGAAACCTCTGCTGTCCACCATGTCTTGATTGTCTAGGAGACCTCTACTGTCCACCATGTCTTGATTGTCTAGGAGACCTCTGCTGTCCACCATGTCTTGGTTGGTTCTCCTTCATTTGCTCCTTGATTCCTTTCTTTTGCCATATGTATTTACCTTTGCTTGCTTGTTTTCCTTTTCCTTTTGACTGTTTTAGGATGGCTATATGAGTTTTATCAGTGTGAGTGGGGCTATCTGGAGTTGATACATCAGTGTGGCTGGAGCTAGCTTCATCCATTTTTCCTTTTTTCTTGAGATCTTCCTTGGTTTGGATAGGATAAACATTTTCTTGGGCTTTGACATAGTTCATGCTTTCAAGAACCATCTTGTCAATGGCCCTTTCATCAGTAAGAGGGGTATATGTGTACATAGTAGGATTGTTAGCCCCAATTCCTGATTTGTCACACAGGGTGTCTTTGGTTGTAGCTAAAGTGGGTCAAGGCTTCTCCAGAGTACATTCCAGGTTTCAAACTTCTTTACGAAGGATTCATTTTCCTTTTCAAGATTGATGTTGGTTTCGGATGTTTAGAATTCACATTGTTAGTTCTTCATTGGCTTTTTCAAGCATAAGGTTTTGAACTTTCAGTCCTTGGTTGGCTCTTTCAAGGCTTTCAATGGTTTTACTTTGGGATAGATTATTAGTGAGCAATGAAGCAAAGCCAGTTTGGTGTCTTTTTATTTGTATTAAAAGAGTACTAATTAATTGCTTAAATTCTTCATTATTTAAAGTGTTAAATTGAGGTACTGTTTTAGTTCTTGAACTGACTAAGGCTTCAAGATCTTCTTCATTGTCTGAGTCTTCATCATCTCCAACCATTAAGCATATCATTGCTTCTTCTCCTTCACTTTCAGAGTCACTATAGTCACATTCCTCATCACTAAACTTAGATGAGTCAGCAATCAATACTTGCTCTTTCTTCTTTTCATTTTTCTTCTTTGTGCGGTTGTAGTGATTACACCTTGAACTGTGAATAATCTCCTTGGAGTATGAGAACTTCTTAGGCCCGATTTTCCCTAGGTTTCCTTGGTTCGGGGCAATCGGATGAGTAATGTCCAAGCTTCTTACGGTTGAAGCATTCAACTTTCTTTTTAGGGTTTTCTTGATCAGAGGTGGATGGGCTATAGCTTTTCTCAAAGGACTTCTTATGTGCTCTCAAGGTATTTCTGACAGCCATGGATATGAGACTAGGTAGATCTCCTTGAGATAGGTTATTTGTGGGAAGGTTTACTTTTTGGAGGGAAAGAAGAACCATGGAATCAATGTCTTGTTGGGTGATTGGTTTTGAGTGGTTTCTTGGGCGGTTAAGGCAAGGGTTTGTGAAATGGAAGGAAGCTGGTTGGAGTTTTATCATCCCTTCTAGTTCATAAGCTTCAAGCTTACCAAAGTATTGTTCAACAGTCATGGTGCTCCATTCGAGCCTTCTCTTATTGGTAGAGCTACCTTCTCATATTCTTGAGGAAGGTTGGAGTATATTTTGAGACACGGATCTTGGTTCTCAAAGGTTTTACCATGATCAGAATGGATCTTACCAAGTCTTCAAACCTTGGTTTTGCGGCACTTACTTTCTCACTGGTAGAACTTGAAGTTGTCAAGTTGTCTAAGAAGGTTGTATAGGTTTTGTGTTCTAACACTTTGGTGTGTTTTTGGAACTTGGTATGGATGAGTTCCCAGCGGCCTTTGCGAGATGGTTCCTTGGCAATTTCTTGAGCATGTGAGTCATTAACACTCTTTTGGAGTATGTTTTTGACTTTAAGGTTGGCACCGACTATTTGTCTTTACGAATCATCCGAGTGCGGAGATTTTACTTTGCTAGGTCCACCATTTGTATCAACAGATACAGGGTATGTGACTTCATTTTCAAGGGCATACCAATTCCAAATACTATTGGCATCAAGGTATGTTTTAATTTTTGATGCATATATTTCAAATGATCCACAGTCATCAATATGGGAAATGTCTTTCTCATTATTTCTCCTTGGTTGAGGCATGGTGGGTTGGTAGTTGATCCTTCACAAGTTGTTAGACTTTTGTGTGTGAAGACAAGCTCTGATACCAATTGAAAGGTCCTGTTTGCTTAGATCAAATTAAAGGTTAGGCAGTTAAGGTTTGACAACTGAGGTGAAATCTTAGCTGTCAGAGGTTAACTGGTTTTAAAGATTAGAGTTAAATGTGCAGCGGAATAAAAGTGTTTGAAATAATGTAAAGACAAGTGAATAGTGTATGTGTGTATATGTGTGTGTGTGTAGTGTGATAATACCAATTGAACACAAGGAATTTTAAGGTGGTTCAGAGTTCACTCCTCCTACGTCCACCCTCACTGTCAACCTCGACAAGTGAGATCAATCCACTTAAATCTAGTTCCCGTTAAGATTTACAAAGGATTGGATAGGCAAGTTCCTTGAACTTCCTCTTCCTAATAAGTACAGTCTATTAGGGATTAAGCTCTACACTGAGCAATTCACACTACCCACTTAAAGTCAGTCTTAAGGGGTTCTTACAAATCAGTTTATACACCTGAGATCAGTTACAAGTGTCTTAATGTTGTTTTGATTGTTGGTTGCAGGTTGAGAAGGTTTGGATGCAAGGTTTGTAGAAGTTGTGTGTGTAAGGGGGGTATCTTCTTCAGTCTTGGAGAGTTCCTTTTATAGGCTAGGAAATAGCCGTTGGAGGAGTTAAGGTAGTAAATGCATGTTGGAGTTGCATTTAGAGCCTTTGTTGACTGGAGAATAATATAGCTGGAATCTGCAACCAAGCATGTGATCTTCATGGAGATGAGCTGGCAACATCTGTATGGAGAGATTGGGCAAGGCACATCTTGGTCATCACAGGATTTCTTCATTGCTGCTGATGTTGAAGATCATAGCTGTTGAGGGATGAAGTCTTTGCTGTGAGAGAACCTTAGCTGTCAGAGCTAAGTTCTTGATCTAGAAGGTTTAGGCAATATGTAAAGTATCATACTACACATGTAATTAGATACATTAATGTACATGAGTGGTTTTGAGTGATAACTTTGTAGGATGATTGAATCATAGCTGTCCAGTTGATATATATAGAAGTGCAGTTTTGAAGTTGATGGCTTAGCTGTCCAAGGTCATATGTTATCTTTGGCTGTTAGATAACATATGATATATATTTCTTTGTCAAAACCTCTTATAACTATGTGGTTTACATAGTTAGGTCCTAACAAATATTATTATCGAATGCATTAATAATTGCTAGGGTTGAACCATAGAAAAAACATGATAAGAATTAACTATGGGTAGATGGGTAAGCGAAATTTTAGAATCATCTAAAACATAAGAGACTTCACATAACTGGTCTATACTAGAAGCAGACGAACTACGAAAACTTGATGATGACGAACACAACCCATAACGAGACATCAGATTATCTGATTCCATCTTTTCTAAATGGATTAAAATCTTCATTTCAATTCCTATAGGTTTCCTGGAAGACAATATTGCGACCACATTGTCGACGTACGATTTCTTCAACAGACGTATGATAGGAAAATCAAGAGGTATTAAAATCATTAACAACAAACCTGAAAATAAAAAGAGGCTTTGCTACCAAAGTTGGGGGGGGGAGTATGGCAGATCTATAGAAGACCTATAAGAACTGTAAGAAAGACTCAAGACTTAAGAAGAAACAATTAAACTAAGACTCAAGATTTACAAGAACAAGCACTTTCTTAACTAGAGAAAATAGAGAGAAGGAAGAGATATATAAAAAACTAAATGATTTACTTCATGATGAGGTTTACATGAAACAACTATCAGGGTTATAGATTCCGCTGCTCCTGATCTTGTTTGTAAGCTTCATAAGACACTCTATGGTTTGAAACAATCCCCTCGTGCTTGGTTTCAACATTTACAAGAATTTCTCCTATGTCCGGGCTTCTTCAACAGCCGTTCTGATTCTTCATTGTTTATTCGACATTCGTCTGAGGCTACTACTGTCATCCTAGTTTACGTTTACTACATCATTATTACGGGTTCTTCTTCCAATACTGTTTCGTCGATTATTGATGCCATCTGTAACACGTTTGAAAGTCGTCGACTAGGTGATCTTAGCTTCTTCCTGGGATTAGAAGCAACACGTACTCATGATACCTTACATCTAGGTCAGTCTCACTATGATCTCGACCTCCTCACTCAGTTTACGGACTGCAAACCCACATCTTCACCTACTGTCCCTCATACTCGGCTATTTGGTCAGGATGGTGACCCATTACCTGACCTTACCACCTATCCAAGTTTAGTTTGTGGCCTACAGTATCTCATATTGACATGCCCTGACATTGCATTTTCCGTATCTCACATTGCGTCAAACAAATCATTTGCTTCGTCAAAGAAACTACTCTCTTTGCGTCACTTTCCATCGCTCACCATCTTTCTCAATTTGTGCCTACTCTGACGCCGATTAGGCGGGTGATATCGACGATCATCATTCCACCAATGGATCTTGCATTTTTATTGGTCCTAATCTTGTTTCTTGAACTGCATGGAAATAAACTAATGTCTCTCGTTCCAGTAGTGAATCTAAGTATCGTGCCCTTGCGACAACCACTGCCAAAATTAGGTGATTCTCTTATTTGTTCCGTGAACTACGTGAAAGCGTGAGTTTTTGGAAACAAATTTTGTTTCCCTATTTTCGAATCCATGTTAAAAAGGTATGTTGAATTTAGGACTTTCATGAAAGATTTATTATGTCCTACATTGACATGGACTTTGTAAATAAAGTAAATATCTTTTATTTATGTATATAGTTTTATATTAGGGCTAACCTACTAACAATTTATTTCTTTGTGAGTGTGATTTATATTTCCTTGTAGGATTTGAGATCTCACAAAGGAATGATGTTGATTGCGTGAAGATCTTCTCCATGTTATTTTTGATGACTCACTTGATCTTAACCTCTAGACTACTGAGGATGATGTTTCAGGTTGCTTACTGGACTGGAAGGATACAGAAATAGTTGCTGGAGAACCAACAGAAACTGTCAGTATTGAAAAACCTGTTGAACCTACAAAGGATATAACCAAGGATGTGGACACATCTGCATCCACATCTGCATCCACATCTGAACCCACATCTGCTCCCACATCCACTCAAAATCTTGAAACTGAGGACAGTTCCTCTGAATCTGGTTAGAATGATGCTCCAGAAGATAATGTGGATGGGTGTGTGGATAGATCAAGGGATATTCCCTCTAAAATCTAGAAAAATCACCCTACTTCACAAATTGTGGGAGATGTGAAAGACCAAGTGAGAACTAGACAGAAAGAAAAAGTAGACTACAGAAAGATGGCTGGTTTGTGGAGTTGCTCATCAGCATACTCCCAGGTAAGTTTTTGTTGTTTTGTTTCAAATATTGAACCTAAGAATATTACTGAAGCATTGAAAGATGCTGACTGGATTCTTGCTATGCAAGATGAGTTGATTCAATTTGAAAAGAAAGAGGTTTGGACCCTTGTCCCTAGACCCTCTCATGGAAATGTCATAGGAACCAAATGTATTTTCAAGAACAAAACTGATGAGCATGGAGTAATCACTAGGAATAAGGCTAGGCTAGTTGCTCAAGGTTATACCCAAATTGAAGGAATTGATTTTAAGGAGACTTTTGCTCCTGTGGCAAGAATTGAGTCCATTAGACTTTTGTTGGCTATTGCTTGCTACCTCAATCTTACTCTTCATCAAATGGATGTTAAGAGTGTCTTTTTAAATGGGGTATTGAATGAGGAAGCCTATGTTGAACAACCTAAAGGCTTTGTGTATTCCAAGTATCCCGACCATGTGTATAAGCTGAAGAAAGCTCTGTATGGGATGAAATAAGCCCCTAGAGCTTGGTATGGTAGGTTAACTGACCATTTGCTCCACCTAGGATTCAAGAGAGGATAGGTTGACAAAACCTTGTTTGTGAGGAAAAATAAAAAGGAGATTCTTGTGGCACAAATCTATGTTGATGATATTGTGTTTGTGTCAAATTCTGATCCTATGCTAGCTGAGTTTGTGGATAGTATGACTTCCACATTTGAGATGAGTATGGTAGGTGATTTGAATTATTTCTTGGGCTTACAGATAAAATAATTCAAGGATGGCATGTTCATCTCTCAATCCAAATATGCCAAGAATCTTGTGAAAAAGTTTGAGCTTGAACATTCCTCACATCTCAAAACACCAATGGGATCTTCCCAAAAGCTGAGCCATGATTCCGATGGTGAAAGTGTTGACCAAACCTTGTACAGAAGCATGATTGGAAGTCTGCTTTATCTCACTGCAAGTTGACCTGACATAATGTATAGTGTGTGTCTCTGTGCAAGATACCAAGCTAACCCAAAGGAGTCCCATCTTAAATCCTTGAAAAGAATCATTAGATATGTGAGTGGGACTGTGAACCTAGGGTTGCACTACTCTAAAGAGACAACCACCAATTTGGTTGGCTATACAAACTCTGACTGGGCTGGAAACAGTGATGATAGAAAGAGTACTATAGGTGGATGCTTCTACCTAGGAAACAACCTTGTGTCTTGGTATAGTAGGAAGCAGAATTGTGTGTCTTTATCCACTGCTGATGCTGAATACGTAGCCCATGGAAGTTGCTGCACACAACTGCTTTGGATGAATCAAATGCTGAAAGACTATGGATTGAATAGCAAAATTCAGACTGTTTTTTGTGATAACAAAAGTGCCTTGGACATATCTAAAAATCCTGTCCAACATTCTAGAACAAAACACATTGATATTAGACATCATTTCATTAGGGATCTTGTAGAATAAAAAACTGTGTGTCTGGAATTTGTTGGGACTAAAAATCAATTGGCTGATATATTTACAAAGGCATTAGATTTGGAGAGTTTTTCCTCCTTGAGAAAGTCTCTTGGCTTGTGTGATATCTAAGGCTGTGAGCACAAATGTGTCTCACATCCTCTACACATATGTATATTAGATTAACTGAAAAAAATAAAATAATAAAAAGATAAAATAAAAATATCATGCATTAGCACAAAATATCTCAGTGTGGTCACTTGTGAGTTTTCATTTTTGACTTTATTCTGATCACTTAATTGTAAGCACTTCCTGTTCTTGTCATCTTTTGATGACTTGATATAACTTTCCTAGGTATCTCACGGTGGGTGCTTTAATAAATAGTGAGAAACGGCTACTTCACCGTTAGTATGAAGCCATACCATTGTGATCAAGTGATTCTCATAAGAAATCTTGAAATCAAACTTGACAAGATCATTGGGAAAAAGGGTTATTTTTGGGATCAAAGAAAAGTGAAAGCTACTTACAATGCAAAAATCCACAGTAAAAAATGGGTGGATGCTTCCTAGAGGCTGTGCAGATTGGATTATTGCTCATTGACTTTTTGTGATCTAAATGTGTCCCCAAATGTGACTCACATCATATGCCACATCTGTGAGCTGAGATTTTTCCTTCACCTGTGTGTTTGCATCATGCTAGGCATACTGTAATTTTTAGGTCATATACGATGCTTTGTAAATATGCTAGTTAATTTATTTTCATTCTTAATTTATTCTTTGATTTAACATGTTTTTGATTTCCAATATCTCCCATGAAAGAAAAAGATGTGTATCAATCCAAATTTGAAAAGGAAGGATAATTTCGAAAAGGATTCTGTTTTTTTTTAAAAAAGATATGGCTGAAGTATTCTTGTTTCAATAAAATTCTGTCAAAATCTTGTTTTATTTTAATCCCTAATTTTTCGAAGGTTGTTGTGTTTGAAATTCTCAAAGGGTTATAACCGTTGGAGGACTTCTAAGGCATTTTGGATGTGTGAAACCAATTTGGAAAAGAAGTCCTTAATTAAATTGAAAAGGGGGAGTTGTGTGTATTAATTAGGGCTCACTTCCGTCCCATCCCCCATAAACCCTCAACTAAACCCTTGTTCTTCCCTCGTAATTACTCACAAACACACACATTGCAATCAATTTTTCTCTCTACTGTGCTACCTAACCTTTTTTTGCAGATTAAATGGCCTCCCAAAATCAAATTCGTGAAGAGGATGTTCTTGATATTGAACCAATCTCAGTCGTCATAGCTGAAACCCCCATTATAGCCAAACCTGCAAAACCCAAATTTTTCATAGAAATTCCACCCCCTCGTCCTCATCTGACTCCTCCATGGAAGTTCCAACCTCAAAATCCCCTACATTGGAACCCTCGAATGTTCCATTGTCCTAAAAACCCTATTTCTCTAACTTATCCGGTTTCTCAACCATCAGTTGTACCCCCTGTTTTGGCCTCTGTTCCTATTTTAGAAACCCCATTAACCAAAAAGAGGAAGCTAACTACCTCCAAACCCATGGGCCACTTCGTTAACCCATCTCCCCAAAAGAACCTACGTCAATCTCATAGGGTGCGAAAACTATCAGATGCTGACAAGGTCAAAAACCTCAAGAAACATGGAATAAAACCTTCATCAACCATTGTTTGTGATGAAGAAGAGGAAGAAGAGGAAGACCAACCTCTTATCAGAACCAAAAATCAACCCACTCCCCCATCTGATGCTCCTCCTTCTGTTGATATCCCTACTCCTGCTGATGCTCCCACTACCAATGTTGCCCCTACTCCTGTTACCCCATCTGTTGTTACTCCTGAGGCTGCCCCGGCTGTTGCTGAGCCTACTGCTGATAGTGATGAGGAACCCCTTGCCAATATCCTCATGGAGTTGAAGGGAAAGAAGAAGAAGGCTGCTACTGACTTAGAGACAATTGCTGAAGATGCTGTTAATCTGAATCCAGCTATGAGAGTGATGATACTGCCTCTAATGAAAATTACAAACTGGGACGTGATGAGCTAGAACAAGAAAAGGAGGATCAAACCATTGATGCCCCCTCTGGTGATGAAACAGAAGCAGAATCTGTCAAAGTGCCCTCTCCTGTCAAGGATGTTCCTGCAGATGTGCACACATCCAGGCGCACATCCACAAGAAAGAAAGTTGAAAAGGGTAATTCTAAATCCCTCTCCATTCCTTCTGCTTTTAAACCCATCTCTTCAAAAAATTTATCTAAGGATGCCTCCGATAGGTTTGGCCAGATTGTGAATAAGGCCTTTATTGTTGAAATGAAAAGGGACAGGGATACTTTTTCTAAGTTAGGTATGGACAAGTTTTTTGAGGAAAGAGATTTATTTTTAACTATGGATCACCCTCTTCCCTACTATCCCAAGATGGTATATGAGTTCTATGCAAATTTAACCAAAGGGTTAGACAGACCCTCATCCCCTTACTCAGTTTATGTGAGAGGAAAATTTGTTCCATTTTCTCCTTCTGTGATAAATGATCTGCTTGGGTAGGAAAATAATTTAGATCAGGTTTGTGATGTGTCTGAGGAAGACCTAGTTTCTACCATCAGCCATGGAAAAGTAATTTCTTGGCCTATTAAGTCAAAATATTTGGGTAGTGGCTCTCTTTCTTCCCTTTACTGTTTTCTCCATTCCATCCTAACTGCCATCTTGTGCCCTTCAAATAATTAAACCTCAGTCACTAGGGTTCAAGCTGACTTGCTTTATAGGCTGGGTGCTATCAATTTTGGAGAATTTTGTTGTGAAATTGGTGCTCTCCGTTTACAATCAAGACAAAGAAATCAACACACCCACACGTACAAGAAAGAAACAATCACACACAAGAACACAAGAGTTGTTTACCCGGTTCATTCACCAACTCGTGAACTACGTCCGGGGGCAATTGCCAAGCCAATATGTTATTAGTCTCTCTAATATGTTGCTACAATGTGTTCTAGGCCGAAATTATGCTTATATAGTTACAAGGAAACCCTAAATCTAATTTAAGAAGAGTTACAATCAAAAAAGGAAACAAATCGAAGCCCGGAACTCGGCCATGCTTGAGGCGCCCGCCTCAAGCCCTCCATGCGGCCGCCTCGCGAAGGACAGACCAAGCCCAAAACTTCGGCCCTTGAGGCGCCCGCCTCGGCCAGACCAAGCGCCCGCCTCGCGCTCCTCCCAGCCGTGCTCAGACTCCTTCTCCGTTTTGAATCCTCCTTTGATCTCACCAAAGACTCCTCCGACTTAGCCCCTTTTTCCTTGTAGTTTAGGACTCCTAAACCAACAATCTCCCACCGGAGACTAAACTAACAAACATAGAATCACCCATCAACTCCCACCACGGAGTAAAGACCTTCGAACACATTTCCCCTCATCCATATTGGCTTGACACTACCCCACCTCTCCTCAAGTACTCAGGCGAGTTGAAACCAAGCGACGTTTCCACCTCCCGTGTTAGATCGTTCTTGCCTCCCCAAATCAGCTTCTACCTTGATTTCTCCCCGCAAGTCTAACTTCGCCTTCTCCCTCCGAGACTCCACCTTCCTCGCAATGCCTCCCCTTGAAACTTGGACACACCTTGTTTCTTGCATCGACTGTTCTTGGTCCGAAACCCCTCTCGTTAGGGCCCTTGGACTTCCACACCACGTTGATCAACTTTGAGTCCTCCCCAACATACCGTTTCTTGATGTCTCCCCCTTTTACACCAACAGGCCGGTTCTTAAGCCTCTTGCTCCCACCGGAACGAAAACCGACATTGTAGGTAGAGTACAACGTCTTCCCCTTAACCCCATGAGCCAACACCTTAGCCCCTTTTGTGACTTCCCAAGACCCACCAATGAAAGAAACACCGTATCCTTCAATATCAAGTTGTCCCACAGAAATCACCCTCCTCCTCAAATCCGGAACATGCATCACGTCGTGTAGTTGTAAAACAGCCCCGTTAGGTGTCTTCATCATTACATCCCCCTTACCTTTGATCTTCAATGGTTGACCATCACCAAGATAGAGAACCCCAAAATCTCCGGTTTTGTAATGCCTCATTGATTCCGCATCCCCACTAGCATGACAAGAAGCTCCAGAATCCAACACCCAATCTTCACCCGACTGCTCCTCCCCTAGGATTAATACATCACCACCATCATCCACCACGTGCGCACCACCACCTTTTCCCGGACAGTCATAGCTTATGTGCCCCAATTCACCACAATTGTAGCACTTGACCTTTTTCCCCTTAGGTCCACCCCTTTTTCTCTCCACCCTAAGTGCAGCCCCATCTACGGACGATTCTCCCCTTTTCTCCTTCCTTCGCAACTCCTCTTGCAGGACGAGATCTCTAACCTCCGTATACACCAATGCCGTTTTCGACGTACTAATCGTTGTGACAGTAACCTCCCAACTATCAGGCAACGATTTTAGAAGAAAACAAGCTAGCACTTCATCGGAGAAAGTAATATCAACACTTTTCAATTGGTCCACCATACCTTTGAAATTGCCGATATGACTTGCCGCCGTATGCGCCCCTCGACATCTTCGCATTCGCAAACCTCTTTATCAAATGCACCTTATTGATATTCGACGGCTTCTCATACATGTCCGACAGCGTTTGTAGCAACTCCACCGTTGTCTTGGCCTCCATAGCGTTCCGTGCAACGTCGTCGGTTAGGGCACTCCTTACCGCTCCTAACGCCTTCCGATCCAAAATCTCCCAATCCCCTTGTGACATGTCTTCGGGCTTCTCCTTCAAGGGCTTATGAAGATCCTTACAATAAAGGTAGTCTTCAATCCTTGTCTTCCAAAACGTGAAATTCACACCGCTGAATTTCTCGATATGGTTCTTCATCTTGACTGCTTCACCAAAATCCCCAAGAACGCGATTCAAAATTAATCAACTAATGAAAGAATTTTGAATCCTCCGAACCAAAGCTCTGATACCAGTTGTTGTGAAATTGGTGCTCTCCGTTTACAATCAAGACAAAGAAATCAACACACCCACATGTACAAGAAAGAAACAATCACACACAAGAACACAAGAGTTGTTTACCCGGTTCATTCACCAACTCGTGAACTACGTCCGGGGGCAATTGCCAAGCCAATATGTTATTAGTCTCTCTAATATGTTGCTACAATGTGTTCTAGGCCGAAATTATGCTTATATAGTTACAAGGAAACCCTAAATCTAATTTAAGAAGAGTTACAATCAAAAAAGGAAACAAATCGAAGCCCGGAACTCGGCCATGCTTGAGGCGCCCGCCTCAAGCCCTCCATGCGGCCGCCTCGCGAAGGACAGACCAAGCCCAAAACTTCGGCCCTTGAGGCGCCCGCCTCGGCCATACCAGGCGCCCGCCTCGCGCTCCTCCCAGCCGTGCTCAGACTCCTTCTCCGTTTTGAATCCTCCTTTGATCTCACCAAAGACTCCTCCGACTTAGCCCCTTTTTCCTTGTAGTTTAGGACTCCTAAACCAACAAATTTATCTTTGGGAAGATTTGTGGTTATGGAGAATCCCCTTCCAAGAAATGGTCTTTGCCTTATCCTTCCCTCATATCTCATATCTTAGTTGCTCAAGGAGTAAAGCCTGAAAAAGGTGAGGTTAGAATTGATAAGTTTGAACTGTTCAAAGAATGAAGGACCCTATTGGATGATAAACAAAGGTTTTTTGATCTCCCTTTGGGATTTGTGCCTGAGATAGCTATGCCAGATGTGGGCACATCTAGTCTCACATCTGTGACTTCTTTTGATGCCCAAATGAAGGATCTGGAAGCTGAGATTGCAGATGCTAAAGTCGTTACCACTGCACTCAATGATCAAATGCAAGCCTCCAAAGCCCATGCTAATAACCACAAAGCTCTCAAGGACATACTTATTAGGTGGCATGCAACTCTTTCTGCTCAAAAAGGGGGAGAAGGAAATAGTGCTGATGCTGTTCCTGCTGCTGCTGATTTTTCATCTTGGAGAAGCTGGGAACTTTGAATTAAGGGGGAGAAGATTTGAAGATTAACTTTTGTGGTGGTTCTTAAAAACAATTTTAATTTCTGTTTTAGTTTTTAAACAATGGTCTGTAATAACTTAAAACAGGGTGCTGCTGAATGGTTTGCTTTTGCTTTTAATTGATGAACTGTTGTTTTTGCTCTAATCATGTGTATGCAGTTTTTATGTGTGGATGTGTAAACACATCTGCACACACATCCATTCAGGGGGAGTCTTTGCTGCTGAAAATGTTGATCTAAAATGATCAAATCATAAATCTTTGATTTTGACCAGAAAGTTCAAAATAGGGGGAGATTAAAAGCGTGAGTTTTTGGAAACAAATTTTATTTCCCTATTTTCGAATCCATGTTAAAAAGGTAAGTTGATTTTAGGACTTTCATGAAAGATTTATTATGCCCTACTTTGACAAGGACTTTGTAAATAAAGTAAATATCTTTTATTTATGTACATAGTTTTATATTAGGACTAACCACTAACAATCCATTTCTTTGTGAGTGTGATTTATGTTTCCTTGTAGGATTTGAGATCTCACAAAGTAGTGATGTTGATTGCGTGAAGATCTTCTCCATGGTGCATATAAATACAAGGTCATCAGCCCTAGAGAAGACACGAATTTTGAGAGAGAAAAATACTTGTTCTTCACAGTTTTCAACATTGTTATTTTAGGTTGTGACACACATCTGAACTCACATCTAGGTTTTAATTGAGTTCTTTGTTTTACTTCTGACGAGAATAGGATCTACTTGGGAAATGGGTACTGTTCTTGTCGTAGAAGGTGATTAGAACTCGTTTAGTATTTTCGTCTTTTAGTATTCACTAATATGTGTTTTTGTAAGCAACAAAAGTTTTTATAGTGAAAGGTTTTTGGGCGTAAGCCTAGTTTGCCGATCTCAAGATCAGTAAGCGTATATAACCCTTCTGTTATTGTTTTATTCTGTTTTTATTCCGCTCCGCTGGATTATCTGTGGATATGTGGACAGTTATGAGACACGTCTGTACTCACATCTATAATCTGTTGAGTGTTTGAAGCTTCCTAGCTACACGAAACTTTCACTACGTCTTCCATTCACTCCCCCGTCCTTATTTTGTGATACTCTATCTGCACTTCACATGGCTCGTAACCCAATTTTTCATGCTCGTACTCGGCACATTGAGATAGATTATCACTTTATTCGTGAGTTGGTCACACATGTTTTTCTAAAGTTACACTATGTCTCCACCTATTATCAGCTTGCCGATAAATTCACTAAAGGACTTTCTAAACCCCGGTTCCAAGCACTATCAGTCAAGCTACGTCTTCCCTACGGTCGTCTAGCTTGAGGGGGGGGGGGGGTTATAAGACGTAACATTGTATATATGGATATGTATCAATGTATTTTAGGATAGGAGTGAATACTTTAGGATTGATATTGTAAATAATGTGATCCCACAATCATAGGCTGAGATAGAGAGTACATAGTATACTAGTATACATTATCTAGGGCTTGTATATATGTTATAATCACGGCTAAACTGAAATACACATAATAATTTTCAGCGCCTCTCTTCTCTATTCTGGTCGTTATAATCACGTCTAAAGTGAAATACACATAATAATTTTCAGCGCCTCTCTTCTCTATTCTGGTCGTTAATGTGTGTTATTCTACAATAATAACGCATTTTTGATGATTGTAATCATATAAATAAAAAATATAAAAACATTAACCACAATTTCATGAAAAATATGATCAAATTTTAAAATCAAACAAAAGTGTCTAAATAAACGTCTTGTGATTAGCTTCACCATACAAACAAGTGTCGGAAATTAACGCCTAGAAACAGTGCTGACAATTAGCGGCATAAAAAGTGCCAAAACTTTATCGGCAATCAATAAAAAGTGCAAAATATATATTCGGGGGCCAAAAAAATTAGCGGCACTTAATTAAATATGTTGGCATTTAGCGGTATTTATTAAAAAATATCGGAAATTAGCCGCACTTAATAAAAACTAGGATTGAAATATATTGCATTCTTATTTTATAATCTGATCACAAAACTAAACACTATTGCTGGGTTCCACTTCACTGAACGATCATTTTCAGATATAATTCACTTTCCCTTAGGAGGAATATAAATTGATGATAATAACACCTTTCACCGGTACATAGCATTCCACCATCTCTCTTCATTTGCTTATTTCAATATTGATATGGAGATCTTGGGTCTTAGTCTTTCCGATGAAATTTTGGCGACGGTAGTGCCAATTGCAGTGTATTGGCTATATTCAGGGATTTGTATGTTGTTGCTTGGATCTCACAAAAACTACAGACTGCATTCAAAGAAAGATGAGGATGAAAAGAATTTAGTGACTTCGGGGACTGTTATCAAAGGTGTTCTTCTTGTACAGACTATCCAAATAGTCGCCAATATCACCCTTTTCAACGTATGTTCCTTTGTATCCCTATTTCCATATTTTGCATCTAAGTTATGTATGTTTGATTTTATAATTATTTTTATATCTTATAATATTCATACTATTTTAGTAGATAGTACAGCTTTGTTTTCTTTTCTTTTTTTAGCTTGATCATTCATCACTCAATTTAATTCTACTCAACTTTTTCCCAATTACAGGTTGTTGGAAGTAATCCAGACGATTCCAATCGTAAAGATTCCCTAATTTCGCTGGTGAAACAAATTCTTATCGCAATTGTGGTGCAAGATACCTGGAATTATTTCATGCATAGGTACTTGCACCTTAACAAGTTCATGTACCGCCATATCCACTCTCTACATCACCAGATGATTGTGTCACATCCATTTGGAGCTCTGTATGTTCATCCAATAGAAGGACTTATCCTTGACGCCACTAGTGGAGTTTTGACTGTGTTCATCTCAGGCATGTCCCCAAGAACCTCTATTTTCTACTTCTCCATCGTAAATATGAAGATTGTTAACGATCATTGTGGATTATTGTTGCCCGGGAACCTTTTCAATATCTTCTTTGAAAATGACACAGTTTTTCATGATAGTCACCACCAACTTTATGGCGCCAAAGTTAATTTTTCTTCTCCATATCTTGTAATTTGGGATCGATTACTTGGTACATACATGGCTTCTACAGTTGAGAAGAATGTTGGTGGGGGTTTTAAAGCTAGGCCTTCTAAAGTTTTCAAGGACAATTGAGAATAGTGCATCCACCTTGTCCCCAAGATAAGACTTTATATAATATAATTCGGGTATGAAAAGTTGCAGAAATTTATTTCTTAAATGTGGAGTGATTATATAAAACTAAAGTGATTTATGTACTATTTAAGCATTTGTTATGTAATAAAGGTATTGATGTTGTGTTTAAAGTTCATATCCTTTTCATGTAGTCTTTTTATATTTGAATTTGAATAAACATAAGAGATGATTCGGTCACGTGTTAGTTTATGTCAAGGAAGTTGATGGTTATAGCGTTATTTATATTGAGTTTTATTTCTTTTCCTCCTTCAATGTTCAGGACCCAAAACATTGTCCTTTTTACTGTGAACTCGACATTTAACAAACTGAATGTTTGTTGAACCTTTGGTGTTTGTTAGGTCGAGATCATCTGTCCTATTTTTGTTCACCACATTTTTGTATCACATGTGATCCAATATTTATTTATTGACGATGATATCATGATGATATTAGTCATAATTACTCGTAATCGTTGGATAACTTTTGGTATACAATGTAATACAGAAAAGTGGTAAGTGGTATATGTGAAAAACATTATTGTGGCGCGTTGTTGAATGCGAAATCATACAATTATTTTTACCTATTTAACCTTGAACTCAAGAGTTATTAATAACTAGTTTTACACCCCTGCGTTTAACGCACGGGTAAAAAAATTTGAAAAATTAACAAAAAAGATATAATATTAATAATTTAAGAAAATATAATTTTAAAGATACTTATTTCAACAAAAATATGTCATTGTATTAATCGAATAATATTACACATATAACTAACAAATTGAATTGTACATATCGAAATATTTATTAAAATGCGAAATTATTAGTGAAATATTCACATTTATTTTCAATATCAATACCATGTATCAAAGTTTTAAAATATTTATAAAGCAAGTGACTTTAACATCACTTGATCACCTATATTTTTACAAATATTGACTTTTAAAAGAAAAACATTACTTGATAAATTTGTGCTTTAAAGAACTAACTAACTAAATAAATAAATATTAAAAATATTGTATTAAGTAATTATACCCATGAATATTGAAATAGAAAATACTAATCATTTACTAACTAAAAGTTAATTTTATAATTCTATGCACTAACATTTTTTTTTTAAATATAGTTAAGTTTTATAATACGTTACTCATATTTATGAATATTAAAATATTTATCATTTAATTTATAATTATAATTTATATTTATTTGAAAATACTATAATAAGATTTCATATAATGTTAGTCTTAGTTAGAAATGAAAAGACATACTCTATTCATTAAAAAAATAAACTTTAATAGAGCTGATTCAACATCGTTTAGAATTTTGTGAATGAGCTAAATCAATAATTTTAATATTTTGTCTTTTAATAACCTTTTCCATTGGTTAAAGACTAAAAAATTTAATAATATTTTATTTTTGAAAGAGCACTATAAATTGGATAATATGTAGAGGGAGTAAGTGCACTTATATAAGTTATTTTTAATGACTAAGTGGAATAAAATTTAAAAAATAGTGTAATTATTAAATGTATGGAAAGTTATGAAAATGACTTTTCAAATTCTGATATAGTTTTAGAGGGAAATGTGTTTAGATCACTTGAGTCTTTATATATTGAACAGTATAAACCGAGATACGAACATGGGCTTGTCCGGGTCAAGCCCAAAATGGATTGGGCTATAAACATAATCCATATGTGAGTTACGAGAAACAATAAAAAGGCTTCCTCGGTCTAATGTGACGTCATCAACATGGCCAATCTAGGCCCATGCAAATGTCCACAACTATGAGTGCCGAGTATACCTTCCTCGTATGCCGAGAGGTACCTTCCTCGGCCTTAACGTTGACAACGGACTCCCTGTATTCTTATTTCCTCCCCGGCTCATCATGGACTGAGAAGGTTGAATGACGAGGAGAGAAAAGTTCTCACCTCGACATATCTCCATATGACGAGGAGAGAAAATCAGTCACCTCGGCATTTCTCCATGCCGGCAGATCTCTACCGAACGAGGAGAATCATTCATTTATCTCGGCCTAATGTGCAAATGACGAGATAAGGAAATCAGTCTCCTCGGCTTACCGGCGAGCAGTTATAACAATCCTATTCAAACAAGGATACAGCAGTTATTGTCCAATCAGGATTGTAACCACCTACTTCTATTCAAGTCAAACAATGACTCCTTAACAGATATAATCCTCTTAGGATTATATCTTATCTCTTTACAAGTTCAATTCAACATGGATTCTATCTATCCATCCCTATAAATACAAGCCATAATCTCAATTATTGGGTACGTTACTACTTTTTACATACACAAACTCTGTCAATTTAGTTTCTCATATCAAAACCGTGAACTTATTCTCACGCCGGAGGGCCTTCACCGGTCAAGCCCTGGCTTAGTTTACGTGTTTTTTCTAATTTTCAGGCCTAGCATTCGCCGGAGCAAACGATCGCTTGGATTTGGGATGATTTGACGATTTTGGCATCATCAATTAGTTCCATTGCCGGGAAATCGATTCAAACACCCTTTGATCGGAAATCGCTATTCTATTTGGCTCTGTTTTTGGTTCGGCCAGATTCTGCAAATTTCGGCCGGAATTCGTCAATTTTCGTAGGGAACAATCGTTTTTGGTCGGAAAATTTTGGTGCTATTAATATCACAGATTACAATTTCATGTTTGTGCCGTATTCTGCCCCAAATTTTTGCTTGAAATTTTGATTATTGAAAAAATCATCCATTTGGTAATTTGCTGTTTACAATTGTTGATTTTCTATGGAAGACGGACAATTCGAAAGTTTTACCAATGAGGACGAGACCCAAGTGAACGGGATCACTACAAATGTCGAGGTTCTTCCTCCCCATCCATCTCAGCCCGAAGGACCACCTCCCCTGCCCATGACTCTCCTTTCCATGGGGCAGCCCACTGCCGAGGGAGCCGTTGGTAACCTTCCTCGTGCCACCCGTCCTCGAGGGAAGAGAGTTGGGAGGAAGATGATGAAGAATGCTGACGTCGGCCGAGCTGAAATCTCCCAACCCGTCGACCGACGTACTCTGTTGCATAGACAAATGGAGACATTGTAGAGGATTTACGAGACACAAGCTGCTCTCTTACAATTTGACCCGGATAATTCCATGGTTGAATTCATGTTGCCTTCGACGGGCAACTCTCGTAGAAGGGAACAGGGTGAGCGAAGAGGTCCTCCCCTCGATCCTGCTGTACCATCGAAGCAGGCCCTCCGAGATCCTCCCCGTCCTCGGCACCACAATCAGAGAAACGAGAAGGTGATAGACCTGAGGAGCCAATTGAATTCCAAGGAATAGGAAGTGGACTCAAGGGATTTAAGGACGAGGCTTAGTCTATCCAAGCGGCTATCCCCTCCTCGTCTCGTCATGGCACCTCGTCGCCCTGGCTCACCTCGACCACATTGACCTCGGCATAATTCTCCTCGTCCTCGGAGAGACACTCCCCGTTATCGTCCTCGTGAATTTGTACGGCCGAGAACTCCAGAGCCATACAGAATGATAATTGGTGGCCACGAGTTAGAGCCAAGACATGATATAGCACCATCTAAACGACGTGACAGCCATTGAAACGACGAGGGGCACAGTAGGGTGAATGACCGCCCTAGAGATAAATCGACCCGTAGCTCCCAACGCAGCACTCACTCTAGCACTGATAAGGGAGTGGACGCCAGACAATGGGAACTCCTGAAATAGAGACTTGATGGCATGGAGATGGGAAAAAAGGTTGATAATGATGACTACGACTGGTCCACTCGTCCGTTCTCCCAGAGGATAACTGATGCACCACCAAATCCCCACTTTAATGTCCCGAGTTTTGAAAAATACAACGGAACCACAGACGCGAAGGACCACGTGCAAAGTTTCGAACAAACCATGAACCTCCTCACCATTGCTGATGACATGCTCTGTAAAGCTTTCGCGAGCACCTTCTCCGGAACAGCCTTGACCTAGTTTCGTGAGCTGAAAAAAGGTTGCATCGATAGCTGGAGGGGCATGAGGAGAATGTTCTTGGACCACTTTGCCACATCCGAAAGGAGGAAGATGAGGTTAACCGACCTTGTCAACAATGAACAATCGAAGAATGAAACCACCCTCAGTTATTATAATCGATTCCGTAAAATGGCGGAACAAGTGGAAGAAAGCCTTACTGACAGGGAGGTTATTGTTTGTTTCAATTCCGGATTGAGATCCGGTCCCCTCATCTATGAACTCTCCGCCCAAGAACCTAAGTCCAAGGTTGATTTATACAATGTGGCCTATGTCATTGCCATGGCTGAGGATAAAAGCAAGAAAAAGGAATCTGACAAGGCGGAACCAGAAGCAGCTGGCACTCGCCACAATGACAATGGGAACGGTAAGGGATCTAATGGGAAGAATAGAACAAGAAGCACTGAGAAGCTTGAAGTATTCACCCCTTACCAAACCCATCACGGAGATCATGCAGCTAGTGAATCTTCCCCCACCCCGTCCGTTAAGCAACAAACCAAAGTTCCCTCGTGACACTTCCGAATTCTGTGATTTCCACAAGGACCATGGTCACAATACTGAAGGCTGTTATGCCCTCTAGAAAATGATCCAAAGATGGGTTGACGAGGGAAAGCTAGACCGCTATGTCATGAAGAAAGATGGCAAGCGAAAACGGAAGGAAGAGGAAAGTGAAGATGATGATAAGAGCGAAGAGGGAGAACAAAGGCCTCCTAGGGCCAAGCTGAATGTAATCCGAGAAGAGACAGTCTCCAAGAGACAGCTAGGAAACCAAATCCATGAACTAAGCAAGGTGTACCACGTCCCTGCTTGGGTTCATAAAGCGGAAGAGGTTATTAGCTTTTCTCCTAACGAATTGGCAGGAAGCTGTGCTGCCTGTGAACAACCCTTGGTGATAAAGGGTCGAATTGACAATGTGGAATCAGAAAGATTGCTTGTTGACACGGGGGCCTCCCGTGACATTCTGTACTACTCTGCCTTCCAACAAATGGGACTGAAAGATACCATACTGGATCTTTATCACGGAAGGTTGGAAGGTTTCACCAACCATAAAGTTGGTGCCAAGGGAACTATCAAGCTAGAACTTGAAATTGGCGAACATCCCTTCCGATCCACGGCTACTGTCAATTTCGTACTTATGGATTTAACAAGTGATTACCATGCTATTCTGGACATTCCAAGTCAAGCAAAACTTGGGTTGGTCGCCTCCCTTCCTCACCAATGGGTCAAATTTCCTACTCGTTCTGGGATTGGATGCGTGAGGGCGACCGCCAAGGACTTCTTGGAGCATGTCGTACAGAGCCGGAAGAAATCTAAAAGCGTGGAGTTAGATACCCCTGAGGACAATATCAAGATCTCATAATCTCTGAAAACTACCCACACCAGCTCCAGGGTGGAAAACATCTATGAGGTCCTAGATGAAGAGCCTATGGTCCTAGAAATTGCAGCTGACCAACGCATAGTTCCATCCGTCTCTGAGGAAGATCCCATTCTCGTCAACGCCCAGAACTCGGGGGCCAACTATGACTTGAGGACGGTCGATCCGCTCGACGTTGATGAACTAATGGAAGAGGAGGGCCTCAACGTGAATAACAATGAGGGTAGGAGAATTAGAGAAATCATTATCGAGTCACTGGAATTTCGAGACGGTCCTGAAATGGAGCCTGTGGATGAACTGGAAGAGGTAGTCATCAACCCTGACTATCCTGAACAAAAAATCAATCTCGGGAGACAGCTATCTCCGGAAGAGAAGGAAGAAATCATCTCTCTCATAAAAAATAGCCTCGACGTCTTTGCTTGGAGAGTCGAGGACATGAGGGGGATCAATGAGGAAGTAGCCCTCCACCGCTTGGAAGTTGATCCATTGGCAAATACCATTTCACAGACAAGGAGAAATTTTGCAAGAGACAAGGAGGAAGCTATAAAGGAAGAGGTGAAAAATTTACTTAGCACCAGAATCATTCGAGAAGTAAAGTACCCCGTGTGGTTGGCCAATGTGGTGATGGTAAAGAAGCAAAATGGAAAGTGGCGAATGTGCATCGATTTCACCGATTTTAACAAGGCCTGTCCTAAAGACAGTTATCCTCTCCCTAGAATCAACAAGTTGGTTGAATCCGTCGATGGACACCAAACACTCAGTTTTCTAGATGCCTATTCAGGTTATCATCAGATCAAAATGGCGGAAGAGGACATCGAGAAGACGGCCTTCCAAACACCTGGGGGAAATTATTGCTATGTTATGATGCCTTTTGGGCTCAAGAATGTGGGTGCCATGTACCAACAAATGGTGAATCAAGTATTTGGCACACAAATAGGACGTAACTTGGAGGCCTACATCGGTGATATGTTCATTAAGACCAAGGAGGGTAGTCACTCCCCTGACATAGAAGAGACAATAAACAACCTCCGAGTCAATAACATGAAACTAAACCCAAGTAAGTGTGTATTTGGGGTGACAGCTGGGAAGTTCCTGGGCTTCATGGTATTGCAAAGGGGAATTGAGGCGAACCCCGAAAAAATCAAGGCACTAATTGACATGAAGGAACCTACCAACATCAAGGAGGTTCAAAGACTAAATGGAAGAATAGCGGCACTGGGAAGATTCATAGACAAATCCGCCGAAAAATCTTGCCTTTCGTCAAGGTTTTGAAGGGTACCAAGAGCTTCTCCTGGACTCCCAAATGCTCCGAAGCATTCCTCTGGTTGAAGGAGTACTTGTCGCTTTGTCCTAGTTCGAAATGAAGAAGCTGATGTGGAAAGCAGATACTTCAACGTGGAAAAGATATCATACGCACTAGTCATCGCCTCAAGGAAACAACGTGCCTACTTTTCTGCACATCCTATCACTGTATACACCAACGAACCATTGAAGAAGATCCTGCACAAGTAGGACGGCTCCAAACGTCTCTTGAATTGGTCTATCGCTCTTACTGAGTTTGATATTACTTACCAACCAAGGAAGACCCTCCTGGCACAGCCTTTGGTTGACTTCATGGTTGAGACTGCCTTTATGGGTGAGCACCTCCCCACTTCCCGTAAGCAAAACACTGCGGAAGAGGAAAAGTCTCCCATCGAACTCCCATCCAATTGTTGGGTCTTTTACACGGACGGATCGACTACAAAGGAAAGGAGCGGAGCTGGAGTTGTACTAGCAAGTCCGAAAGGATAGTACACCATGCAAGACATCATTCGGTTTAAGTTCCCTGCCTCCAACAATCAAGCTGAATACGAAGCTCTAATATTTGGTATTGAATTGGCTTCCTTCTACGGAGCAACTAAGGTGGCGGCATTCTGTGACTCCCAACTCGTTGTTAAACAAGTAAAGGGAGAGTATAACACCCAATATCCCACCCTTATCAAATATAGAGACCTTGTCCTGGATATGACGAAAAAGATGGAATTCTTTGAACTCAAACAAATAGGCAGGGAAGACAACCAAATCGCAGACGTTCTTTCTAAACTAGCAACCATGGATGTGTCTAAGTATAAGACCAATCCATACTTAGTTTATACTGAGGAACCTTCGTATGAAAGATTACAAATCATGCTCCTAGATGGAGAGGAGAGATGTTGGATTGATGATTACATTGACTACATCGAGAAGGGCCAACTCTCGGAAGACGAAGCACAAGCTAAACTTATCAAGAAGAGGTCCCCAAGGTTCGTTGTGATGAGCAGAGTCCTCTACCGAAGATCTTTTACCAAGTCCCTGCTAAGGTGTGTCTATCCTAAGGAAATTGAGAACCTCTTGGCAGAAGTACATGAAGGTATTTGTGGCGGACACCCGGGGGCCAGAACCTTAGCTTACAAGATCATCTCGCTAGGTTACTATTGGAAAACCTGAGGGAGGACGCGCACACCTATGTTAAAAAATGTGACAAGTGCCAGAGATTCTCCGACATTCTTAGACTACCAGCAATTGAGCAGACACTTGTAATACCTACGTGGCCATTTGATATGTGGGGGATCGACATCATCGGTCCCTTCCCTCCCGCCCGAGGTAATTGCAAGTACGTGATAGTTGATGTTGATTACTTTTCCAAACACTACCAGAAACTGGTGCTTTAGTGACAGAATCAACAGCGACGGAAGCATTCCGTCGTTTCATTACCGCCACTATTTTGGCGCCTGATTTACCGATGAAATATTCCGTCGCTAGGTCTTTCTCAGCGACGAAATTATTCTGCCGGTGAAAAGTTATTATTTTTTTATTTTTTTATTTATCAGCGGCGGAAATATTCTTTCGGTGAAAATTAAATGTTTTTTATTTTATTTTTTAAATAATACACCGACGGAATATTTCCGCCGCTGATAAATTAATTTTTTTTTTAATTTATCAGTGGCGGAAATATTCCGTCGGTGAAAATTAAATATTTTTTATTATTTTTTTTAAATAATACATCGACGGAATATTTTTGCCGCTGATAAATTAATTTTTTTATATTTATCAGCGGCGGAAATATTCCGTCGGTGAAAATTAAATATTTTTTATTTTTTTAAATAATACACCGACGGAATATTTCCGTTGCTGATAAATTAATTTTTTTTTAATTTATCAGCGACGGAATATTCCGTAGGTGATTATAAAATTTAATTTTTAATTATTTTTAGAACTAATTAACAAAATAACTAACTGAAAACATTAAAAAAATTAACTGAAACGTTAGAAAATTGACTGGAATTTCAAAAAACTAACTGAAATTTTAAAAAACTAACTGAAAACGTTAAAAAACTAACTGGAAACGTTAAAAAACTTACTGGAATTCTAAAAAACTAACTGGAAACGTTAAAAAACTGACTGGAATTTCAAAAAACTAACTGAAAACGTTATACCCTATACCATATACTATATACCCTATACCCTATACTATATATATACCCTATACCCTATACCCTATACTATATACCCTATACCATATACTATATACCCTATACCCTATACCCTATACTATATACCCTATACCCTATATACCCTATACTATATACCTTATACCATATACTATATACCCTATACTATATACCCTATACCATATATTATATACCCTATACCCTATACTAAATACCCTATACCATATACTATATACCCTATACTATATACCCTATACCATATACTATATACCCTATCCCATATACTATATACCCTATACCATATACCATATACCCAATACCCTATACCATATACTATATACCATATACCCTATACCCTGTATACTATACCCTATACCCTATACTATATACTATATACCATATATTATATACCCTATACCCTATACTATATATCCTATACCCTTTATACTATACCCTATACCCTATATACTATACCCTATACCATATACTATATAGGGTATAGGGTATATAGTATATGGTATAGGGTATATAGTACATTGTATAGGGTATATAGTATATATGGTATAGAGTATAGGGTATATAGTATATGGTATAGGGTATATAGTATATGGTATAGGGCATAGTATATAAGGTATAGTGTATAGGGTATATAGTATATGGTATAGGGTATATAGTATTATTTTTTTTTGTTTTTTTGTTTTTAGAACCAGGGCGATACCTGGGAATTTTATTAAAGATAAATAATAAAATTATAAATAATAAAATTACAACGATGAGTGGGAATATAACCCAACTCTAAAACCCAAAACTAAATAACAAAACCCCACCAACACTAGCCCAACCAACAGCCCAAAGCCCACTCCCAAAACCAGCCCAGCAAAGGAAGGGCGGCCATACAAGAAGGCCGTGGCTCTAGGGCGACCGCACAAGCCTTTAGAGCAGCCGCACAAAGCATGCCGAGGCACAAGGGCGACCGCCGAAGCTAGGGCGACCGCCCAAGACCCCAGGCGCAGCGCACGGGCGTGTGAGACCAAGAGCACGGCCGTGCACATCAGAAAAATTCCCCAGCAGCCAAAAAAGCAACACATCAGCTGAAACCAACACCAAAACCATGCACTGCAGCAAGACCTCAACATGACCAAACAGCAAAAATATCTCCAAACATCATCCCCGAAGCGCATAACACCCACTTTCATCGAATCGAAGAGCATTAAGAACATCCCTAGGTAGATTTTGAACCGAAGAATGAACCTGTTGTCTGCGGTGAATATGAGCTTCAGCTGCAAGTCTGTCAGCAACCCCATTTGCCTCCCTTAAGCCGACAAAACCAACACCGATAGAAGACCTCGATCCCGACACAACTTTAAGCCGTCTCTAAGAGCAAAAATCTCTGCTTGCATGTTTGTTCCCATGCCATAGTGTCTCGAAAAAGCCCCATAAAAAGCACCCCTTGCATCTCGAATAATACCACCACCCGTTCACACACCGTTCATAGATGATCCATCCGTATTAAGAGTATATGCATGAGAGATAGAAGGCTCCCATCTCAAGAATTTGAGCTTACGAATCTTATGAGATGCAACTTTAAGACCAATCCTTCCCAAAATCAAACAATCCTCCATAGAAGGCGCCCGTTTAGTAACCAAGAAAGAACACATCTCCCGCAGAGAATGCTTTACAGCTGCTAAAATCATCGGACCGTTCATAGGAACATTTTCGAACACCATTTTGCATCTAGACTTCAATAAATGCCAACAAGAGAAAAGCATAATGCCCATGCAAACCAATCCCACCTGTCTTCTCTTTGATTGCCCTGGACACCAAACATCCCATAAAGCATAAATATCTGTGAATTGGTAAGGGAAACCAAAAACAGAAGACCAATGCATCCATAGATATTGTGCCATCTCGGCGTAAAAGAAGGTGAGATAAAGTCTCAATACTACCACCACCAGGATAGCAAACACACCGAGAAGGACCATAAAAACCACGCGACTCCAACTTGGCATCCACCGGCAACCCATCATGCATGACATGCCACCAAAATCCGCTAACCTTTGTAGGGATATTGGGGTGCCAAACCTTTCCTCCCCAATCCACCAAAGGACTCCGAACCCTATAATGATCCCACCAAGCAGAAGTTTCAAAAACACCTGTCTTTGTCAGAGTGAAAACCATTTTATCATCTTGTCGCTCATCAATGTGGACCCTACGAATACTATCATGAAATTCAGAAAGAACAAGCTGAAGCATGTCATCCAACACCATGAAGCCATCGCGAACAGATAACATATGATCCACATGTAGTGAACCACCAAGAATTGTCCCACACCAATTATCGACCCAGAATTTAACATCCCCCCTACCAATCACCCAACGACTACATTCCTCAAGATGAGGATTATAAGCAGAAGCCGCTTGCCATACATGAGAACTAGACATAGCAAAGCGACAATTATATTTACTCCGAATGAACTGTGACCATAAAGAATTACCTCGAGTCGCAACCCAAGCCAACTTAGCCAACATCGCCTTGTTCATATCCTCCAGATGCCGAATGCCCAAGCCACCTTCCTTCAAAGGACGAGATGCCTTGTCCCATGAAACCCAATGAGCCCTTTTCTCGCCCCTATTGCTCCATAGAAAATTAGACATGATGCTTTCTAGCTTGCGAAGCACACTTTTAGGGACCTTGAGAACCCCAAGAGAATAAATGGGAATGCTAGAAAGGACAAACTTAATGAGAGTCACCTTAGCCCCAAACAAAAGCAAGCGCGACTTCCACCCATCCACCCTTTTCAATAATTTCCTCTCCAAATCTGCAAAATGAAGCCTCTGAATCCGTCCCTTAAACAAAGGGATCCCCAAATATTTGAGAGGAAATTCTTCATGAGAACATCCCGACCAACGACGAATATTCTCAATTTCAAAAGGCCGACGTTTAGAACTGACATAAAACCCACTTTTTTGTAGATTAATTAACTGACCTGAGGCCCTCTCATACATGGTTAAAACCCTTCGAAGCCCCTCAATAGAGTTTCTCCTACCATTGCAAAATAGGAGCATGTCATCTGCATATAATAAATGCGAAAGATGGACATCTCCTCTACCATGATCATAGGACAAGAAAGCATTCTCCTGAATTGCAGAGTGTAAAGCTCGAGACAGAATTTCTTAGGCAATAATGAAAAGTAAATGAGAAAGAGGATCACCCTGCTTCACCCCTCTCGACTCAAAAAACCATAGGAAACTCAACCCGTGCGAACAGAATACAAATCACCCCTTACCAATCTCCCAATCAGATGAATGCATGGATCACTGAAACCCAACGCTGCCATAGCACGAAAAAAAAAATCCCACTCCATGCGATCATAAGCCTTCGACATGTCCAGTTTAAATAAGACATTGCTACCCACCACCTTTTGATCAATGCGATGAACCATCTCATGTGCAAGCGCAATACTTTCCTGTATTCCTCTCCCTTTAATAAAACCAGTCTGTTCAGGAGAGATAATACGAGGAAGAATTCCAGCTAGACGCAAAGTAAGGATCTTCGAAATGACTTTATTCATAAAAGTAGATAGACTAATTGGGCGCAGATCCGAGAACCCAACTGGCCTATCGACTTTAGGTAAAAGGACCAAAACATTCGAAGAGAACCCCCTAGGCAAAGCTTCACCAAAATAAAAAGATCTCACCACAGAGACAACATCATACTTAATAATAGGCCAACAACCCCGAAAGAAATGACATGTAAACCCATCGACACCAGGCGCACTGTCTGCATTAAGGGATTTGATCGCTTCCCAAATTTCCTGCTCTTCCGAAACAGCTATTAGCATATCATTATCATCTGCAGTAACTCCGGCCTCAACATTCTGAAAGAGCCTCTCATCCAAATTATGCGGATCGGAAGAAAAGATCGACTCAAAATGAGCTGCACCCAACTGCCCAAGGACCGCCTCATTATCACACCAAGAGCCATCTGCCAGCTATAATTTCAAGGAATTTTGCCTCCTCCATTCCTTAATAGAGGCATGAAAAAAAGCAGAGTTACGATTCCTATCCTGATTCCACAACTGTCTAGACTGTTGCCGCTTCATCTCTACCTCCCATCTGCGAACCTTAGCCAACTCATCAGACTTCTGCTTCAAATCAGCTGCAACAGACTCATCCCCACCGGTCTGAAGAGAATAATCTAGTCTAGTAATCTCATCCTGCAGAAAATCAATTTTTCTATAAATATTGCCAAAAACCTCCCAATTTCGCTTCCTCAATTCAGTTCGCAAAACCTGAAGCTTTCTATGCAAACGAAACAGGGGAGTTCCATAGCAATTTCTGCCCCAAATATCGCAAACAAAACCTTCAAAAGCAGGATGATCCATCCACATCTTTTGAAATTTAAAGGGACACTTGGGCTTAGAAACTGCACACATCCTAACCAACAAAGGGGCATGATCTGATTTCTCTCTTGGCAAATGAATAACTTTGACACTGCCATGCTTCGCAGAAAAAGCCCCATTCAACAAAACCCTATCCAACCTTTGCCATATTCTAGAATGAACCGAAAAATTATTGCACCAGGTGAAAATACTCCCTTCAAAACCTGCATCAGAAACACCAGCGGAAACCATAAAATTACAGAAATCATCAATGCCCGGAAAATCCCATCCGTTACCGCCAAGCTTTTCCATAGGGTCTGCAATGATATTAAAATCACCACCCACCAACCACGATTCAGAAAACTGCGAAGACAGCTGCACCAATTCATCCCATAAGAACCTTCTCTCCATACGGTCACAGGAGGCATACACAAAAGTAAATAAACCATAATTATCACCATTAACCGAAATCCTGACAGTAATTTGTTGTTTCGAAAATGACACTACAGTAATATCAAAACCCGTCCTCCATAAAACCCAGATATGCCTGTTACTAGGATTTCCATGCAAAGAATGTTGAAAACCTAAATCTTTAGCAATTTTAGGAAGCCTAGAACAAGAGATTTTAGGCTCTAAAATCACCAAACACCAAGGACGATGATGCCCAACCAACATATTGAGAGAATCCATGGAACCTGCATTACCCACCCCTCTCACATTCTATATAAGAACAGACATAATTAATTATTAGAAATGGAGTCATCACCTTTGGCCATACTGCGAAGCACCCGGTCAGATTCTTCAACAGCTTTCATATTACCCTTTTTTCCTTTTTTGTTCTTCGCCCTTTTCCTCGAAGTTCCAGATGGAGAAAAAACCGTTTCCCCTTCCTGGTAAGAAGACTCAAAAGATCCTGCAGTAGCATCTGAACCCGTCTCCTTCATCTCCAAAGACTCAAGAGAAACTGTTCTCACCGAATTCACCAAAGAATCCGAAACATGAGAAACAGACCCATTAACATCAGCAGTAGTAGCAAGATCAAGATCCCTTCTTTAGAACTGACAGAAACAGGCTCCGGTGTCCTTTGTTCTGAAGATAAAGGATTTGAAACAAAGGATGGTGCTTTATTCAACTGGCAAATAGGTTTCTCACCAACAACCCTCTGATTAGCTTCTTCCTCTGCCTTCCGAATAACGACCTCCTTATTCCCAACTTGAACCCCAGAAATATGATCATCTGATGTAGGATTACTAGTTTTATCCCCAACATTATCCATATCAATCTCCTCATCAACCTCCTCCTCTACATTGTCGCCATCCACCAATACATTAAAAGGATTCGAGATGTGCACCATACCCTCATTTTCTTTGGACATCTGCACAGTCTTTACGAGCACCTCCCTTTCCTGCTTATCTTGATCTGGTGAAAGAACAACCACTGGAACATTTGAAGGACCAACTCCATTATTTCCTTCACTCTTATCCCCGTTATTACCCATCTTGGCAGTATTGCCCAAAATCTTAACACCCCCATATTGTAAATTTTCAATGCGAAAAGACCCCACACCACTAAAAGTCTCCTCTAAACCCTTTCCCTTCTCAATGGTCTGCCCTTCCCCTTGCTGAGGGGTGTCTATCTTATTAGTCCCCTTAGTATTGCCTTTTCTGTTTACAACTTGCCATTCTCTAGTAGGTGCTTTTGGCTTTGGTGGTTTTGGACCCCCATCACCCCCATCACCATCATCTTTATTAGGTCGAGTAGAAGGACGAGCTCCCCGAACATCACCCCTTGGCTTCATACGACCCTTACGATAGTCTCCCTTGACATGGCCTAAAAGGCCACATCCATCACAATAGGCAAGATTGCCTTCAAATTCAATAGGATGTCTAAAAGCATTCTCCTTAGTGGTACCAAGAAAAACATGATCGGGCAATGGTTTGGACACATCCACCTCAACATTGATTCTCGCAAAACCAAAGTGTGTAAACCCAACCGTCCGTTCATCTGCTCTAACGTAATCCCCAAAAGATTACCAATATTCTCCAAGTAAGCATACCAATGAAGCGGGAGATTTGGTAAACAAACCCAAGCTGCAAAAATCGGGCTATCAATAGAATAATCTATCTCTGAAGACCACCGAAAAGACCGAAAGTTACAGTTCACAATCACATTCGAATTCGTTGCTAAATCCTTAAAAATATCCTCCTCATCCATCAAATACACCAAAACATGTCTAGGATCTAATAATCCTACGTTGAAACGCTTTTTCAAGCACCAGTTCTGATGAATATGATCGAAAATTACCTTCAGTTGTGGACGACCAGCAGAAAATTTGAGAACCATAGCATATTTCAAACGTTGTTCAGCTGCATCAATTTCACTATCAGTCAAGAGCAATGTATGCGAACCCCCTATATAGGGTATAGGGTATAGGGTATATAGTATAGGGGTTAGGGTTTAGGGTTTAAGGTTTAGGGTTTAGGGGTTAGGGGTTAGGGTTTAGGGTATAGGGTTTAGGGTTTAGGGATTAGGGTTTAGGGTTTAAGGTTTAGGGTTTAGGGTTTAGGGTTTAGGGTTTAGGGGTTAGGGTTTAGGGTTTTGGTTTTAGGGTTTAGGGGTTAGGGTTTAGGGTTAGGATTTAGGGTTTAGGGTTTAGGGGTTAGGGGTTAGGGTTTAGGGTTTAGGTTTGGGTTAGGGATTAGGGTTTAGGGTTAAGGGGTTAGGGTATAAGGTTTAGGGTTTATGGGTTAGTGATTAGGGTTTAGGGTTTAGGGGTTAGGGTTTAGGGGTTAGGGATTAGGGTTAAGGGTTTAGGGGTTAGGGGTTAGGATTTAGGGGTTAGGGTTTAGGGTTTAGGGTTTAGGGGTTAGGGTTTAGGGGTTAGGGATATAGGGTTTAGGGTTTAGGGTTTTAGGGTTTAGGGTTTAGGGTTTAGGGTTAAGGGTTTAGGGTTTATGGGTTAGGGGTTAGGGTTTAGGGTTTAGAGTTTGGGTTAGGGGTTAGGGTTTAGGGTTTAGGGTTTATGAGTTAGAGATTAGGGTTTAGGGTTTAGGGGTTGAGTCGGTCTACGGAGAAACGCGTTTCTCCTTCGCGTATGGAGAAAGGGGCAATACATTAGATAAGTTACTAAATATCTAATTTTCAAGTCTTTTAAAGTCAAAGGGAGAGGAATGGGGGTGAATGTCTCAATATTGTAACATATTCAACTGTACACTACCTTACTGGTTCTAGATCCCATTTTGGGGCGATTGACGGCATCGCGGACGGTGATGTATGTCGCCTACGTTTGAGCGCCTGATATCAATCCTGGCACCCTAGATGCACCATAGGTCGGATCTTGTGTAAAGTCAAAGGGGGAGGGGGTGAATGTCTAAAATTAGGAATACTTAGATTGAAGTATTGTTAAGGAATTAGAGTCCTAATCATTATCTAAAATTAGGAAGAAAACTCTTAGTGGCACTGCTTATAGGGTATTGTGGTTGGTGGTTAACAACTTAAAATATAAACAAGATGAGAGCCTTTCTCATCCATAGATATCAAAATCTGTCCATCTTTCATTTTGAAAGACAGAGCAAACAAGTTCTCCACTGTTTGACCAAAGGATTTTCTGTTTAATAAGAGATGGTTACCTCGGCAATCAAAAGACCCTTGCGACAAAGCAAGT
The DNA here is from genome assembly GCA_022495995.1 of Adenophora triphylla var. japonica. Taxonomy (NCBI): domain Eukaryota; kingdom Viridiplantae; phylum Streptophyta; class Magnoliopsida; order Asterales; family Campanulaceae; genus Adenophora; species Adenophora triphylla. Next base: position 59,150 of record JAFEMH010001593.1, on the reverse strand, counting down.
TCTCCATGCTCGGCTTATCTCGAACAAGCTTCTTGAAAGCCTCTTGGTCCAAGGCCCTTTGAACAGGAGCTCGACCCAGTCTCACCAGAGCACCTTCCCTGGCCTGCAAAGGGATGCCCCTCATGGCTGGCACATTTGCCACCATACGCCAAGCAAGCTCCTTGGCATCTTCATAAGACTTGACGGTTTGGATAGTAAGGGCAGGAGGAGCTTGAAGATTTGAGGGCTCCACAGCAGCTCGTTTGGACGAGGGCTCCTCGGCAGAAGCACCTTGGGGCCTCTTGGAGCCGAAACGCCGTTGGACGAGGTCAGTGTCCTCGGCTGACGGGATGTCCGCCTCCTCCACATCAACATCAACATGGGGGCTATGCCCCTCGACAATCGATGGATTATCATGGCCTTCGGAGGCCTCCTCCTCGCCTTCAATATCCCCGTGCAACTTGACGGGAAGGGGTTGGTCTCCCTTGGCACTCAGCAGGAGATTATGGTGGTTAGCCTCCTCCTTCCTGTCTTTTAAAGCTGATTGCTTGGCCTACCGCCTCTTCCTCTTAATCAGTTCCACAGCACTCAGTTGCTCCATTGCTAACTCTGCTTCTTGTTTGGGGGTTAAATCTGTAAAGACGAGGAAGATACGGTTACATTACGAAGAAGATTAGAGCTAACAGCAAAAAACAAGTATTAAAGACGAGGGATAAACAATTACATCCTATGACATCAATCTCTCTCAAGCACTGATCCACGGGAACGAGCTTGCACCTCGCACAATCTTCATAAAAGACAAGGCAGGGATGCGTTCTCCAGTCATTAAAATGTCTCCCCCTCTTAACAGTGACGAGGGGAACCACCCCGTTCTTCAGTCCTGGCATCAGTCCTGCCTGAACATAGTAGTGGTCATCGGATTCTAAAGCTGACCAGTCAAGGAGCCCGACCTCTGCAAATTCCTTGAGGCGCTTGATCAGGTCCTTAGTCCACCCATACTTCTGCACTGGCCAGGACAGCCCTCACGTCACCCAAGAATTTGTTTATAAAGGGATCTAAAGGGAGACGAAGTCCCTGTTGGAATTACTTGAAGTAGAAATGGACGTTGTTATCATTGTAGTAGAAGCTCTTCTCCTCGGCATCAGTGGCGAAAACGGGTTTGCCGATATAAGTTAGCCGAAACTCAGCTTTATCTATCCCGTACTTGGTATATAGTTTCTCCAACATGGGGTCCCCGGCCTTTGGCAGCCTTTCTCGGCCTCGTCCACCTCCTCGGCCTCCCCTTCCTCGGCCTCTCCTTCCGTCAACTTGTTCGCCCTCCACGAAGGCATTAACAATTTTTGTAGACGAGGAGGCTTCACCCCCTCTTCCCGTCATATCTGCAAAAATGATAAGGATCCAAAGTTAGTCATTATCCAAGGCCAGGCTTACGACGGGGAAGAGGGATGCCCCTCCTCGTCATTAGAGTTAGGCCGAGGAGGGAGCCTTACCACTTAAACGCTCACGAGCTATGTGATCTGAGGACGGGTAGAACAACTCTATGTGCTCCATTATCTCGGCCCTATCCTCAAGCAAGACTATGCTACGAGATGAGGAATCAACCCAGTCTATCCTCGTAATATCTGGGTATTGGATGAACATTCGAGTACGGCCATAGTTTCTCAACATCTCTCCTATGTCAGCCAAAGTCAGCATCGACCATGGTCCTCTCTCTCTCCGGTAAACTCTCAGATTGCCCATGTGGTATCCATAAATGAATCGGGGAGAATGGTCCCAAGAACGAGCCATTTCTAAGGGGGAATCAAGGATCAATGGGGGAATTCATACAAGTATCCAAGAAAATCAAAATATTCAAAGAAATCAAGAACTTCAAAGCTTTAAACTCAGCAATGGCGGTTTTTTACATCAAAATCCCTTCTAAAACCCTAGAAATGGCAAAACCCTAAACGAAAAGCATACAAAGGAAGAAACGTATACCTGTTGGTTGGAAAGCAGTCGGAATCAGACTCTGAAAGAACTTCACCGGAAAATTTAAGCCTCGCCGGAAACATGGATTGGAAAGTTCGCCGGAGGATTTATCAAACCTTGCTTCTAAGCTCTCAAATATCACAAATACGGAAAGGTTAAAATGAAAGGGGCTTTAGTTTTTATACTCACCAAAACCGGGTCAAACCCGAAAGGAAAACGGTTTAATGGGTATGGCGCCCCAGCATTAATTGCCAGTAACAATTTCCAAGGCATGTCAGACCTGGGGGGCCCACGTCTCATCATCATGGCAATAACCGGCGGGTAATGAAGGGATGCCCAAATTGAAGCATCTCTGATGCGTGGCAAACCTGTTCGTATTCCGTAAGCCAAGGACGAGATGACTTTCTCCTCGTCCTAGGCCGAGCTAGAAAGTCGAGGGCCACTGAACAGTATAAACCGAGATATGAGCATGGGCTTGTCCGGGTCAGGCCCAAATGGATTGGGCTATAAACATAATCCATCTGTGAGTTACGAGAAACAATAAAAAGGCTTCCTTAGTCTAATGTGATGTCATCAACATGGCCAATCTAGGCCCATGCAAATGTCCACAACTATGAGTGCCGAGTATACCTTCCTCGTATACCGAGAAGTACCTTCCTTGGCCTTAACGCTGACAACGGACTCCCTGTATTCTTGTTTCCTCCCCGGCTCATCATGGACTGAGAAAGTCATGAATGACGAAGAGAGAAAATTTCTCACCTCGGCATATCTCCATATGACGAGGAGAGAAAATCAGTCACCTCGGCATTTCTCCGTGCCGGCATATCTCTACCGAACGAGGAGAATCATTCATTTATCTCGGCCTAATGTGCAAATGACGAGATAAGGAAATCAGTCTCCTCGGCTTACCGGCGAGCAGTTATAACAATCCTATTCAAACAAGGATTCAACAGTTATTGTCCACTCAGGATTGTAACCACCTACTTCTATTCAAGTCAAACAATGACTCCTTAACAAATATAATCCTCTTAGAATTATATCTTATCTATTTATAAGTTCAATTCAACATGGATTCTATCTATCCATCCCTATAAATACAAGCCATAATCTCAACTATTGGGTACGTTACTTTTTACATACAGAAACTTTGTCAATTTAGTTTCTCATATCATAACCGTGAACTTATTCTCACGCCGGAGGGCCTTTGCCGGTCAAGCCCCGGCTTAGTTTACGTGTTTTCTCTTATTTTCAGGCCTAGCAATCGCCGGAGCAAACGACCGCTTGGATTTGAGCTGATTTAACGATTTTGGCATCATCATATATATATATATATATATATATATATATATATATATATATATATATATATATATATATATATATATATATATATATATATATATATATATATATATATATATATATATATATAACATATAATAAAAAAAATAATAAATTTTAATATTATTTTATTGATGAATGCCATTAAAAGCCGCATAATAATTTCCAAAGATACTCCAAAATAAAATTTAATATTATTTTATTATAGGATTAAATAATAATTTGATCCCTGAATTTGGCACTTTTTATTAGTTTGGTCCCCCATAAATATTATTTTATTAATTTTGTTCTCTATGTTTTTTTTTTGCTAGTTTGCCACTTTTGTTCATGTAATATTCAAAAATACCGAAAACAACCTTGTACTAAATAATATTTTTATCCCTAAACTTAACACTTTTTATCAATTTAGTCTCTTAAGATCGATATCTATCACTTTATCCCCACTTTATATGTTTACTAGTTTTTAAGCTTTAGTCAAAAATACCCTTACTATGAAATTGATTATGAGTTTTCAATTTTTCGGATCCAAAAAATAAAAAAATTATACAATTTGATTGGAAAAAAATTATGAATCAGTCGAATATCATTATTAATTATACTAATTTGAAATTCTTAAGTGTTAGGACCTAACTTTGATCAATGTCTTAGTTAGTTGGTTTTGATAAATGAATATATATATAGAACAGGGTTTATATCAAAAGATGTAATCTGTCATAATTCTTCACTTTGATAGCTATGAGTCTGACAGTTATGATTCTCCCTTATACAATGTTTACAATCAATCAAAAACATGAATCATAGTCACTCTCTAAGTCATCAAGATCCTCAAGTGCATCTCAGTCCTTATTAGAGATCCTCTCTGATAGCTAAGCCTTGCCATGATCTGACAGCTGGCGACTTCAGTCCTCGAGACCCATCTCCCCGCCTCACACCATGTTACCACAAACTCAACCAAGTTAGATCCTGCATCTTCACAGCTATCAAGTCCATCAATGAAGACCAATGAAGACCACTGAAGACCTTCTAGAAGTTCTCAGTTTCAAGCTCACACCTCAAGCCGGCTCATGAAGACTCCGCATGTGGACAAGTGGGACAAAGACCGGTCAAAGCTCATTAATGTAGCCGCCCAGTCATATTCCAACGGCTACATTGAAGGGTATAAATAGAGGAGTTCTTCCCCTAACAAAACCACTGAAAAATACTCATTTTCACAGTCAAAAACCCTTTCCACACACCCACACACACCTCCTGTAATTCACACACACACTCACCAATCCTTTCCCTTCAAACTCTGTTCCAAACCAAACCCTCACCCCAAAACCTTTGCCTCCACAACAAAACACCCTCGGTGTGTTAAATCACAAAATCCAAAATCCTAAGACTGTACTTTAGGTGTAGAATTAGTTTGTAATCACTCAAGACTGTACTTTGAGTGTATTAGTTGTTTTGTAAAATCTTGAGACTGTACTTCAAGTTGTAAAAACACTTAAGACTGTACTTTAAGTGTATCCCTAGTTGACTGTACTAATTAGGAAGAGGAAGTTCAAGGAACTTGCCTGAATCAATCATTTGTAATTTTTGTTGATTAAAGATTATAATAAAATTGATCTCACTTGTCAAGTTTGACAGTGGGGGTGGATGTAGGAGGAGTGAACTCTGAACCACTTTAAATTCTCTGTGTTATTACATTTTTGCAATCACATTCACACACTTGCATTATTTCTTTGTGTTTGTTGTCCTACCATTATTTCAAATCTCTCTTATTCCGCTGCACAATTCAACTATCATCCGACACTAAGCCAATACCATAGCCGTCTCGATCATCTGCATATTAACAAAGGGCCTTTCAATTGGTATCAGAGCTAGTCTTCACACTCAAAAGTCTAACAACTTGTGAAGGATTCTCTTCAAACCCACCATGCCTCAACCAAGAAGAAATAATGAGAAAGACATCCCACACATTGATGACTGTGGATCTTTTGAGATCTATGCATCAAAGATAAAAACTTATTTTGATGCAAACATCATTTGGAACTGGTATGTTCTAGAAAATGAAGTGTCATACCCAACTCAAATCTGCGATGGAGGACCAAGTAAGATCAAATCCCCGAAACTTGGTCTCGAAGCCGAAAAGCAATTGGTAAGTGCAAACTTGAAAGTCAAGAACATTCTTCAAAAGAGTGTAAATGACTCTCTAGCCCAAGAAATTGCTAAGGAACCAAATGCCGTAAGGCATGGGCTCTTATTCAAACCAAGTTCACTAAACACTCCAGTGTTAGGACACAAAACTTGTACAACTTGCTTAGGCAATTAGACAATTTCAAGTTCTACCCTGGAGAAAAGGTGAGTCTTTGCTCGCCCAAGGTTTGAGAACCTTGTTAGATCAATTACCGATCATGGAAAAACCTTTGAACAACAAGATCTCTGCCTCAAGATTTACTCAAATCTCCCTCAAGAATATGAGAAGGTAGCATTACCTATTAGAGAAGGATACTGAATGGAGCACCATGACAGTTGAGCAATATTTTGGAAAGCTTGAAGCTTATGAACTGGAAGGTATGATAAAAATTCCATCAGTCCCTCCATTTCACAAACCTTAGCTTTAATCGCACAAGAAAGCGTCCACAAGCCAATCACTCACCATGACATTGAGACCATTGTCAACAATGCCCTTCAAAAGATAAACATCGGCTCCAAATGCTGTCAAGAAACAGATCTCCCAAGAAGACATTCCAAGCCTCATTTCCATGGTCTGTCGAAATGCCATGAAATTTCAAAAGAAATCTTTTGACAAAAAATTCAATCCCTCCACATCTAATGCTCAACAAGACAGCTAGAAGAAGACAATTGATTGCTTCGATTGTGGAAAGCAAGGACATTACTCTTCCGATTGCCCCGAACCAAGGAAACCTAGGGACAATCGTACATGCCTAAGAAGATGACCTACTCAAAGGAGATCATTCACAGCTTCTAAGTGCAACTGCTTCAATTGCTCTAAAAATAAACATGACAAAAACAAAGAGCAAGTCATGATTGCTGACTCATCAAAATTCAGTGATGAAGAGTATATGTCAAGTGATGACTCTGAAATTGAAGGAGAAGAAGCCATGATATGCCTTATGGCTGAAGATGATGAAGAATCTGAAAATGAGGAAGAAATGGAAGCACTTGCTGCTGCTGATGAACTAAAAGAGGTACATGATTTTAACTCTTTAAATATTGATGGTTTTAAACAATTAGTTTGCACTCTTTTAATTCAAACAAAAAAACAAAAAACTAGCTTTGCTTCACTGGTCAATGAAAATCTTTCCCAATCCTCAACCATTGACACCCTCACAAAAACCATTTCTGAGCTTGAGAAAGCATGCCAAGGGCTAAGAGATCAATGCATCATGCTTGAAAAACAAAACAAGGATCTGACAGCTGAGACATCAAGTAATCTTGAAAACTGTCAAAAACTCATTAATCTTGAAAAAGAAAATGATGCTCTTAAAAAGAGAATAGATTCATGGAACATGTCAAGCAAAGCATTATCACTTTTCACCTATACCCAAAGGCGTCCCAGTGACAAAACAGGGATTGGTGCTGATAATCCATCAGCAAAAGTATACTCTCCTCCCACGGGTGAAAGGGCCATTGAAAAATGGTTCTAGAAAACCTTAGCTCTGGCACTATCAAACTCAAACCTACCCTGTTCAAACCAAAGAAAAATCAAAAGAAATCTTGGGTGGTCCTAGTCAACCAAAGGAAGGACCAAGTAGAATTCAAGGAAGCAAGTATATTTGGGTTCAAAAAGGAGCCAATATACAGGAAGAAGCCAAGCTGCAAGAATGTGCTAGTCAGACAAGTCTTGACAGACAGCCAAGGGTTGACAGACAGCCAAGGCATGACAGACAGCCAAGGCCTGACAGACAACCAAAATCTTCCAAGCAACAAAGAACCCCAAGGCAACAAAAATTCTACAACAAGCATAGATACACCAAACAACAAAAACCTCAATGGCAATACTCAAATGGTAGAAGCCATGCAAATCAAAATGACTCTCCCAGATCATCCTCTTCAAATAACTTTCGCTTCAACCCCAATACAACAATCCAAACCACTTCTTCAATCCATCCCAATCCACTGTCCTCACACCTTACATGATGCAAATCATGTCATATTATCATACCCTAAACCAGCTTCTTCAACAAGGGACCAATGAACAAAGCTAGGGTTCCAAAGAAAAACTAATCCTTTGGACCCAATAGAATAAAAAAGGGGTACCATAAAAATTACTTTCTGTTTTGCAGGTACCTAGGAAAGGACTTTGGTATTTAGATAGTGGTTGTAGTAGACATATGACCTTCAATAAAGACTGGTTGCAACAATATTCCCCTAAAAATGGTCCAAATGTAACCTTTGGTGACAATTCCCAAGCTAAGGTCAAAGGATCAGGAAATCTTGTTACAAAAGATATCATTTTTACAAATGTATCCTATGTAGAGGGTCTCAAACACAATTTGATCAGCATTAGTCAAATCTGTGACAAGGGATATCATGTTGTTTGCACTAAAGACAAATGCACTGTTAAAGATAAAAACAATAAAGTCATCCTAACTGGATCAAGAAAAGGAAATCTCTATTGCTTAAACTTAGAGATTGTGGAAACTTCAAATGCTCACTGCCTTCGTCTTTCAATCAATACGATATGTCATGGCTATGGCACAAGAGATTGGCTCACCTCAATCACAAAACCATTTCCATGCTTGCAAATTCCAATCTTGTCAGAGGTCTACCAAAGATCCCATTCAAAAAGGATAAACTTTGCAAAGCATGCCAATGTGGGAAGCAAAAGAAATCTTCATTCAAACCCAAGACCAAGTTGGACACCTCAAGACCTATTGAACTGCTTCATATGGATCTTTTTGGACCCATAAGAACTAGATCTTTAGGAGGAAAAAGATACTCCCTAGTTGTTGTTGATGATTTCACAAGATTTACTTGGATCATTCTTCTTGAATCCAAAAGTGACACCCTTAGCTGTCTGATAAAGCTATTCAATAAAATTCAAAATCAAAAAGGGACATCCATCATCAAGATCAGATTCGACCATGGGAAGGAATTTGAGAACACCGGAGTAGAAGAATATTGTGATTCAAAAGGCATAGATCACAATTTTTCAGCCCCAAGAACTCCACAAAGAAAATGGTGTTGCAGAAAAGAAGAACAAAACAATCTGTGAGGCAAAGCAAGAACAATGCTTTGTCGGGACATAATCTCCCAAAATATTTTTGGGGTGAAGTCACATTACTGCTGCGTGTATGTTCAAAACAAAACCCCGATCAACAAATTTCACAAGAAGACTCCATATGAATTATGGAACAACAAAGTCCCTACCATTTCCTACTTTCACAGCTTTGGAAGTAGATGCTTCATTCACAACAATGGCAAGAACAATTTGGACAAATTTGACTCCAAAAGTGATGAAGGAATTTTTTTGGATACTCTAACACAAGCAAAGCTTATAGAGTGTACAACAAAAGAAGACTTGTTGTGGAAGAATCTATTCATGTTGACTTTGATGAAAACAATGATCAAAGTATAACCGAATTATGTGATTTTGATGAAGGTTTGGGAAACCTAGATAATCTCCCCTGAATCATCCCCCATTCTTGATTCAACTATTCTCGCCATGAACAAGATTCATCAAACCTTCCATACATGGTTCCAAGAAATTCATCTCGACAGCCATCCTATGCCAGATACCCATGAACCATCCCACTCTCATCAACAACCAATCCAGCCAACAAAGTCAACAAAGCAATCTCTCCCACTTTCAATCCAATGGATGAGGAAGAAAATATTCAAATAAATAGTCATCCCTTGACTGACCTTCCTCAAAATCCTCCCTTAGCTGACAGCCAACCCTTAGCTGACAGCCATCCCAATTCATCATCTAATCCATCTTCTAACCTCCTTCCATCTTCATCCAATAATCCTCCTTCTCCTCCCAAAACCAATGATGAAACCACCATTACCCATATCATTCCTCCCAATAAAGATCTTTACATCAGCCTTCAAATTGATAAAACCCCAGCCTGCACAACATTCCTTTTCTCATGAGTGCATTCATATCCCAAGTGGAACCAAAGAAGATAAATGAAGCACTCCAAGATGCCGACCGGATTGAAGCCATGGAAGAAGAACTAGAGCAGCTTTGAAAGAAACAAAGTATGGCAACTTGTTCCTAAACCAAGAAATCAAACCGTTATTGGAACAAGATGGGTTTTTAGAAACAAGATGAATGAAGAAGGTGTTGTAATTAGAAACAAAGCCGATCGGTTGCCCAAGGATACAGACAAGAGGAAGGCATTGACTATGATGAGACCTTTGCACTGTTGCAAGACTTGAAGCTATAAGGCTATTTCTTGCCTATGCTTCATTCAAGAAGATGAAAGTATTTCAGATGGATGTCAAGAGTGCATTTCTAAATGGAGTTTTAAATGAAAAAGTGTTTGTATCTCAACCCCTGGTTTTGAGCATCCAAAATTCCCCGATCATGTATTCAAACCGAACAAAGCATTGTATGGGCTTAAACAAGCACCAAGAGCTTGGTATGATACCCTATCTAGATATCTTCTTGGAAAAGGATTCACCAAAGGACATATTGATAACACCTTGTTTATCAAAAAATATGGAGATGATCAGTTGCTCATCCAAGTCTATGTTGATGACATAATCTTTGGCTCATCAAATGAGAACTTGTGCACCGAATTTGGAGATATCATGAAGGATCGCTTTGAAATGAGCATGATTGGTGAGCTCACCTTCTTCTTAGGCCTTCAAGTCAAGCAAATGAAGGAAGGAATCTTCATCAACCAAGCCAAATACTCAAGGGATATGATCAAAAAGTTTGACATGCAAACCGCATCCCCGCTAAAACTCCCTTGTCAACCACAACCAAACTTCATGTCGATCAAGATGGTCATAGTGTAAATCCAACACTTTACAGAAGCTACATAGGATCTCTCCTATATCTCGACGGCTTCAAGACCAGACATTATGTTTAGTGTATGTCTATGTGCTAGGTTTCAAGCTAATCCCAAAGAATCTCATCTCTCACTGTCAAGAGAATTTTGAGATATATCAAAGGAACCCCGATTTTGGCTTGTGGTATCCCACCGAATCCCCATTCTCCCTAGTTGGATTCACCGACTCGACTATGCAGGTGCAATCTAGACAGAAAATCCACTAGTGGTGGATGCCAGCTTGTTGGATCAAGGATTATCTCATGGTCAAGCAAAAAGCAAACCTCGCTTGCAACCTCAACTCGCCGAGGCCGAGTACATTGCCGCAGCTTGTGTTGTTCACAAATTCTCTACCTTAAAAGTCAACTTCAAGACTTTGGAATTGAATTATCCAACATTCCCATCTTCTCGTGACAACTCAAGTACCATTGCTATGACAGAAAATCCCGTCCAACATTCAAAAACCAAGCACATTGAAGTCGTGCATCATTTCATCGAGATCATGTTGAAAAAGGGAATATCAACCTTGCAAAAGTTTGCACCGAGAACAATGTCTCGATATTCTCACAAAAGCCATGGATGAAAAAGATTTGAACTATTAAGAGCCATGCTTGGGATGATTAATATGCCAAAATAAAAGGGGTGTTCTTCTTAAACAAAAGAGGATTACAAACGAGTAATTCTATCACAATGTTGCTCGATAGCTATTACCTCATACACATTCCTAACAAGCCATCCACCGATGACCTATCAATCCAAAAGCCTTGAAAACCAAAAACAACAAAAACTTACAACAAAAACATACAAACAACCCATCAAAGTCTTCTCTCTCATCTTAACTCACCCAACAAAAACTTCTTCCAAACCAAACAATCCTCAGATCCACTCTCTTCTCTTCAAACCTTCTCCTCTCGCCGTCGACATTCTTTGGAAATGTCACAGGTCTCCCCCAAACCCTCCTCCAAAGACTCATTCCTTCATTTCTAGCCTCCTGAGTTGATTGCAAGGTTTGTTGGTACCTCTGCAACCACACTTTGGGTGCCTCCTCCAAGAAAGGATCAATGGAAGTGATTGAATATTGGAGAGAAGGACTTGCCCTTCTAGGCCACCACTCTTCAACTGGATCATATGGCTGAAGCAATCCCTCCATTGGAGTAACAAAGCTAAATTCTCCTGAAAAAGAACCATTCCCTGTAATTGCAAATGGTTGACCAACATTTGACTCCACTCTCTCCACAGTAGGTACTCTTGTGAGCTTGAAGCAACCTATAACCTGGTTGAACGGGTATGAGATGGTTGAAGAAGGAGATATATGCACTCCCGCAAAGTTATCTCCTCTACCTTCCAACAAACCAACTCCTGGAGAGAGAGAATCCTCGCCACGAGGTGTATAAAGCTTATCTTGCTCAACCTTCTTCCCGACAGCCTAAGCCTCTCTCCTTAGCCGTCCCGAGCTCTGTCCCGCTTTACCAACTCCCCAATGTGTATACCCTTTCTACCTTACTCCTTCCCTTACTTGACTCTCCTTGATCAACTTTGATTGTCTTCCCAAAAAGCCTTATTCCTTCTCCCTCTTTACCGTCAATCTTTTCCCCGATGCCTACCTCCTTCATCTCTATGTCTTCATCAACCCTCACTCTCTTTTTCTTACCCTTATCATTCACTCTCTGAGCTTTCAACAATATTGAAAGTCTCTATCTATCTCCATCTCATCACTCATCAAATCATCCTCACCATTTTTCCCAAAGACCAATTGTTTTGCTGTTTGAGCCATAACCTTCGATTAAACTTTGAGGAAAATCTTCCCATTTTTGTTTGTAAATCAATTCGAATAATTTTCCTACGATGTTTTCATTGTTTTATAGGCAAATTTTCACCTAGCTATCTCTGCATGACCATCATCATTCAAACTAGCTTAACTGTCAGAGATTTCTTTCAACAACTAGGTTAAAGCAACCTTTAAGTGATTTGATCGTGTTAATTGCTCACAATTGTCACTTCCTTCGCCGCCTCTTCCACTGCAAATCTCCTTGAAAAAGAGAATGTTCTTCTTGTGTTTTGTGTGAATTAATGTCTCAACATGGGGAAGGGTAAAAACCACTGTTCATTTGAACAGTTACTTAACTTTGAAACCCCCAATGCTCATTAAAACCCATGTTCCACTCATCATTTATCTCTCTCTCTCTTTCGCAATCACCAAAATTCCTATTTCCTTAACCCTCAGTTTAAATTTCTTCTCTTTCCCTCTCCAATCTACCATCGTATTTCTCCAACCCTAATTCTTTTTCAAGCATCAATGGAAGACCCAAAAGCAATGTACCCAGATGCTCATGGTTACTTCATCAAACCTAACTTCTATGACTCTGAAGTTGGAATCCTCATCAAAGAACTTCTTGAGGTAAATGAATTACTTGATTTTATGGGAGCTAAACCCCAATTTATGAAGAACTATGCGAGAAATTTATTTGGTAGGAAGAAGAAACAATGAAGATAATTCAATAATCGCCACCATAGAAAATGTAGAGATAACTATCACTCAAGAAATGGTTAGTGATGTCTATGGAATTCCAAATAAAGAAGATGCTGTGAAAAATATATGGGATAGAGGGTCGAAAGATTAAAGACAAGATATGAAAAATTTCTTGGTGTTAAAATCACTGACTTCAAAGCTGTTCAAGACAAAGCTATGGTGAAAAACAAAGATGATATCTTCAAGTCAACACTGATGGATGTGGTCAACAAAGCCATTGATGGCAAGCAATCCTCATTTGACCAAATGGGATCAAATGAGTGGAAGCAGATGCTCAGCCTAATGACCAAGGATACAAATTGGTGCATTGTTCTTCTCCACAATTTCCAACTTGCAGTCTCATCCTCTACTCTCAAATTCAAGAAGCAAGGTGGAAGGATGAACAACTTCAGATTCATGAGTGGAATTCTTGAAGTTCTAATTCCAAAGCTCAAACCTCGCTCTATCCAAGAAATGGTGAAGACGGTGAAGGCTGTCGAAACAAGATGTTTCAATGAAAGAACCTTTTCATTGAAACAAAAGAAAGGAATTGTTATGAAGGCTGGAGATATGAGCCTTGAAAGTTTCAAAGAAGCCCAAGAAAAGATGCTTGAAGAAACAAGAATAAAGCTTGATCATTGGAAAGAGTTGATAGCTTTGGCTACAAGTAGGAGAATAAAAAGAGGAGTAAAGACCAATGTCAAGAAAACTGGAGTGCTAAAAAGGACTGTGGTATCTCCTAGCAAAAAGAGCAAAAGCAAGGATGATCCGATAGCCGACGGTGAAGGAACCATCTCTCGAGACCCATGCTAAGAATGTTGAAGAAAGAGGTGATGTTGATAGCCATGAGGTTGACACTATGGATCAAGATGATGCCTGGTGATGCTAACATAGATCCTCAAGAGCTTCAGCCTCTTGCCCTATCCAAAACCCTTCACAAAGGAAAGCAACCTCGCATAGCCTATCCCCTCCAAATGACACTACCAGATCCAAGGTACAATCCTCCTTAACCATTCCTTCTAAATCATTACCAAAGAAAAGAAAACTTGAAAAGAAAGCCCCCAAATCGAAGAAAACCAAAATATCTACCCCTTCCATTTCCCCAAAATCCACTTCCTCGGTCCCAAGAGTGGATAAGTCATCCACACCCAGTTCATCATCGGCCATTGAAGCTATCCTCAATCTCAAAGAACCATTAGATAAGCAACCTTTAAGGGGGAACATTGATGAGAATATCCCTCTACCCAACCTCAACGCTTAGCTAAAATCCCGAGAGCAATTGAGGCTATTGAGTTGGATGGAAACCCTGACACTGAAAAGGCTGTTCTTTTGTATCTTAAGGATATTCTAAGTGAGGAAGAATCAGTAGTGGCCCTAGATGAACTCAGACTTAGGTTAATGAAGAAAAGAAGTGGACCAGGTGAGTCATCTAGAAACCCCAAGGTGACAGCTATGGATGTTGATAGCCAAACCTTCCCTTCCATTCCTGAAATTGAGCCTGTAAATCAACCTGCCCCAACTGTTGAAATTGAAAGGGGGAATCTTGATGATATTGCGAGGTCATTCAAAATCTCAAGAAGGTTGGAGTTAAGATTAATCCCATACATGTCTCAAAAGGAGAATCAATTGTGAATGCTTGTAAAGGGCTTGTGTTTGATGGAACTCAAGAAAGTGAGGAAGCCCTGACAGCTATCCTTGAGAAAAGGTTAGTCAAAAGTGAGGTCAGAGCAGCCTTAAACCTCCTCAAATCTCAGTTCAACTCCAATATTCTCAATCAAAGCATTGGCCAAGCCTCTCAGTCAATCCAAACTGTTTCAACTCAAGTCCCTGCACCTTCCAAACCAATCTCTCCAATCCCTGAAAATGAACCTTTTGAAGCCTCTCCACAAAGTCCAATACTGGCTGGACAAGGTCAAGACATATCTGACAGTGATCCCATTCCTAACAGTTCTGACAGTCCTCCAAGTCATTCTATTCCTCCAAATCCAAATCAATCCTTCCTTCCCAAAAGGGAACCTTGGATGCTTAGCTGTGGCATTGATTTCTCTATGTCTTCCATCAAAGCAGCAAGGACAAGGTTACCCCATGTAACTCACATCCCAGAAATAGCAAATCCCTTTACCTATCCAAAATTCTGGGAACTGTCAAGAAATGGTTTGATTGTGGTAGCAAGAAACCTTGCAGGGTTAGTTTTCTTTGCCTATGAAAAATGGCAACTGTCAAGAACCTCATCCACCTCCAACTTTGTTCATCAAATCCCATCCTTCCCAAAGTTCATCACTCCCAATACTCTTCTTGATTGGGAAGTTCTCTTCAGCCAACTCATCTCTCCATCACTCAATTCATGCTTGTATATGCCAAAGGGTTTAGTCTTCACCCTGTGCATTGACCTTGCAAAAACACTTTTCCTTTCCCTGTTTGAACAAAAGTGTGCCATTATGCTTTTATTAAGCAAAACTGTCAACATCTTTTCCCCAACTCTTAATCCAGGAATTGAGCCCTACCTTTCACCCTTCATCACTGTAGATCCTATTAACTTCACCTCACCCAATGAAAACTCTCATTTCAAAAACTTGGTCTCTATTCACGAGATCAAAGAATTACGATCTTCCATTGTCATACCAAAGCAGAGCCGTAACCGTTATTGATCTTTCCTCGACTCGACGGCGATGATGATGATAGTGATAATGATGTTCCCTCAAGCCCCGATCAAGACTCTCCAACAATATTTCCATCCCCTACAGCTTTCCAACCCTCCTCAAGAATTCACTCATTCCTTCACTAATGCTCAAGTATCGGTCGCCACAACCAGATCAATCCAGTTTGCCCATGAAGAGCAAGAAAACCAGGAACAAGAAGAAACATTTGTGGGGCACAATGAGAATCAGAAATGATCAAATGCCCCTTAAAAGATCTCAACTAAAGTCAAAGGAAGACAAATACTTCAAGTATGATGAAAGGATGTCCTGGGAATGGAACAATGAGTTCTTCTACAGAGGAGTTGAGCCTGAAATGAGAAGAGAGCTAGAGGATGAAAGAAATCGATTCTATCACTGTGCAAGAAAGAGATGAATTCTATGATCAATTGGGCGATGAATAATTGTATTTGTTATGGAACAATTTTTTTTGGTTAAAAACAATATGTTTTGTTTGCCTCGGTTGTATGACAAGATTTTTGTGAACTCTTCTCATCCCGAGATTAATTCCAAGTCTTCAATCTCATTTTGATTACCTCTCGCTCGATATGATTCCTTGGATTACTTCTTTTATTATTTCTCTTATCAAGCTGTGAAAACATGTTCTAAATAAATCTTCCTTTACCAAAAAGGGGGAAATTGTTAGGACCTAACTTTGATCAATGTCTTAGTTAGTTGGTTTTGATAAAGGAATATATATATAGAACAGGGTTTATATCAAAAGATGTAATCTGTCATAATTCTTCACTTTGATAGCTATGAGTCTGACAGTTATGATTCTCCCTTATACAATGTTTACAATCAATCAAAAACATGAATCATAGTCACTCTCTAAGTCATCAAGATCCTCAAGTGCATCTCAGTCCTTATTAGAGATCCTCTCTGATAGCTAAGCCTTGCCATGATCTCGACGGCTATGACTTCGGTCCTCGTACAGCCCATCTCCCCGCCTCACACCATGTTACCACAAACTCAACCAAGTTAGATCCCGCATCTTCACAGCTATCAAGTCCATCAATGAAGACCAATGAAGACCACTCGAAGACCTTCTAGAAGTTCTCGGTTCAAGCTCACGGCTCAAGCCAGCTCATGAAGACTGCATGTGGACAAGTGGGACAAAGACCAGTCAAAGCTCATTAATGTAGGCACAATAGTCATATTCCAAACGGCTACATTGAAGTGTATAAATAGAGGAGTTCTTCCCCTAACAAAACCACTGAAAAATACTCATTTTCCCAGTCAAAAACCCTTTCCACACACCCACACACACCTCCTGTAATTCACACACACACTCACCAATCCTTTCCCTTCAAACTCTGTTCCAAACCAAACCCTCTCCCCAAAACCTTTGCCTCCACAACAAAACACCCCTCGGTGTTAAATCACAAAATCCAAAATCCTAAGACTCGTACTTTAGGTGTAGAATTAGTTTGTAATCACTCAAGACTGTACTTTGAGTGTATTAGTTGTTTTGTAAAATCTTGAGACTGTACTTCAAGTTGTAAAAACACTTAAGACTCGTACTTTAAGTGTATCCCTAGTTGATTTGTACTAATTAGGAAGAGGAAGTTCAAGGAACTTGCCTGAATCAATCATTTGTAATTTTTGTTGATTAAAGATTATAATAAAATTGATCTCACTTGTCAAGTTTGACAGTGGGGGTGGATGTAGGAGGAGTGAACTCTGAATCACTTTAAATTCTCTGTGTTATTATATTTTTGCAATCACATTCACACACTTGCATTATTTCTTTGTGTTTGTTGTCCTACCATTATTTCAAATCTCTCTTATTCCGCTGCACAATTCAACTATCATCTGACAGCTAAGCCAATACCATAGCTGTCTGATCATCTGCATATTAACAAAGGGCCTTTCATTAAGGTATCTCAATCTTTGTCACCTCTCAATATCTTGCTATTTGGGATCGATTACTTGGTACTTACATGGCTTCTACAGTTGAGAAGAAAGTTGGTGGGGGTTTTAAAGCTTTGCCTTCTAAAGTTTTCAAGGACAATTGAGGAGAGTGCATCCACCTTGTCCCTAAGATAACTAGTATAAGACTTTATCTAATATAATTCCGGTTTGAAAAGTTGCAGAAATTTATTTCTTAAATGTGGAGTGATTATATAAAACTCGGGTGATTTACTTACTATTTAAGCATTTGTTATGTAATAAAGGTATTGATAATGTTGTGTTTAAAGTTCATATCATTTCATGTAGTCTTTTTATATTTGAATTTGAATAAACATAAGAGATGATTCAGTTGTGCTCACGTGTGGATCTACTTAGTGATATTAATTCCAAAATCTTCTTTAATGATTCTTTATACGAGTACAATTTTAATTGAATATACTAGTTGTTTTGCAAAAATAAATGATGTAATATTCATAAACAATATCTGAACAAGATACCTGGAATTATTTCGTGCATAGGTACTTGCACCTTAACAAGTTCATGTACCGCCATATCCACTCTCTACATCACCAGATTATTGTGTCATATCCATTTGGAGCTATGTATGTTCATCCAATAGAAGGACTTCTCCTTGACACCACTAGTGGAGCTTTGACTGTGTTCATCTCAGGCATGTCCCCAAGAGCCTCTATTTTCTCCTTCTCCATCGTAACTATGAAGAATATTAATGATCATTGTGGAGTATAATATAATTCGGGTTTGAAAAGTTGGAGAAATTTATTTCTTAAATGTGGAGTGATTATATAAAACTAGGGTGATTTATTTACTATTTAAGCATTTGTTATGTAATAAAGGTATTGATGTTGTGTTTAAAGTTCATATCCTTTCATGTAGTCTTTTTATATTTGAATTTGAAAAAACATAAGAGATGATTCGGTCGTGCTCACGTGTGGAACTACATAGTGATATTCCTTTTGTGTTAGTTTATGTCAATGAAGTTGATGGTTATAGCGTTATTTATATTGAGTTTTATTTCTTTTCCTCCTTCATTGTTCAGGACCAAAAACATTGTCCTTTTTACTGTGATCTCGACTTTTAATAAACTGAATGTTTGTTGAACCTTTGGTGATTGTTAGGTCGAGATCATCTATACTATTTTTGTTCACCACATTTTTGTATCAGAACAGTTATGTATTGACGATGATATCAGCCCCAATTACTCATAATCGTTGGATTACTTCTGATATACAATGTAATACAGAAAAGTGATACAAGTGAAAAACTTTATTGTGGCGTGTTGTTGAATGCGAAATCATACAATTATTTTTACCTATTTAACCTTGAACTCAACAGTTATTAATAATAACATATAATAGAACAATAAATTAAATTTTAATATTATTTTATTGATGAATGCCATTAATAGCAGCATAATAATTTTCAAAGATACTCAAAATAAAATTTAATATTATTTTATTATAGGATTGAATAATAATTTGATCCCTCAACTTGGCACTTTTTATTAGTTTGGTCCCCCATAAATATTATTTTATTAATTTTGTTCCTTAAGTTTTTTGATCCCGGCATGCCCCATAGATTAAAGGGAAAATTCTGCCGCACGGCAATTAGTTCGGCATTGCTTTACGGCATCGAATGTTGGGCCGTGAAACAGTATCACGTGCATAAGATAAATGTGACGGAGATGCGTATGCTTCGATTGATGTGCGGTCATACAAGAAAGGATCGATTGGGGAATGAGGTGATCAGAGGTAAAGTAGGAGTTGCGCCAGTTGAGGATAAAATGAGGGAAAATCGTCTGAGGTGGTTTGGACATGTGAGAAGGAGACCGAGTGATGCACCAGTTAGGAGGCCGGAACAGTGGAGAAATGATAAAATGGCGAGGGGTAGGGGAAGACCCAAACAAACTTGGATTAGAGTGATTGAGAATGATATGAGTTTACTTGGAGTGGATGAAAGTATGGTGTTGAAGAGGCCGGAGTAGAGGGCAAAAATCCATGTGGGGGGCTGATTTATTTATTTATTTATTTATTTATTTATATATTTATTTTTATTATTATTTTTTAATTTTTTTATTTATTTTTTATTATTATTATTTATTTTTAATTTCTATTTGTTTTCCAACAACCTTTTCTCACGATGACATATGAGGATTCATGTTAGCCGACTTCAAATTATTTTGGGACTAACTTTGTTGTTGTTGTTGTTGTTCCTTGTGTTTTTTTTGTTAGTTTGCCACTTTTGTTTGTGTAATAGTCAAAAATACCCAAAACACCCTTGTACTAAATAATATTTTTGTCCCTAAACTTAACACTTTTTATCAATTTAGTCTCTTAAGATCGATATTTATCACTTTGTCCCCTCTTTATATTTTTACTAGCTTTTAACATTTAGTCAAAAATACCCTTACTATGAAATTGATTATGAGTTTTCAATTTTTCGGATCCAAACTATAAAAAAATTATATATTTTGATTTGAAAAAATCTTGAATCAGTCGAATATCATTATTAATTCTACTAGTTTGAAATTCTTAAGATATATCAATCTTTGTCACCTCTCAATTTTGTCCATTGAAAGAGAGGTCATACAAAAATTTATAAAATCAAATTAACTTTGCCAACACATTACTGAAAAAAATAAAAATTGGGGCTGATCAATTGATAAAAAGGGGATAACAAATTATTTTTTTTTAGTTTGGATACAAAAAGTTGAAAACTCATAATCGATTACATAATAAGGTTTATATTTGACTGAGGGTTAAAAACTAGCAAAAACATAACATTGGACAAATTGATAAAAACTATCATAAGGGACAAAACTGGAAAGAGTCTTAAGTTTAGGTACCAAATTATTATCTAGTATAAGGGTATTTTTGGTATTTTGAATATTTCACAAACAAAAAAGGTAAATTGGCAAAAAAGCCAACATAAAGAAACAAAAAAAAATATAAAGGACCAAACTAATAAAAAGTGACAAGTTTAGGGACTAAATTATGATTTAATATTTCATTTTATTATAATAATTTTTGGAGAATTGGGTATGCTTTGATTATAGTATGGGCTTATGACCCTGTAGTCTTTTAGCCAAATCAATATTTCATATAAAACCAGTCAACATTCAATATTTCAAATATATCTATCGCCTCTTATACCTTGCGTATAAGAGTAGTTCACCTTTTATACAAAATGTATAAGAGTCATTTTTTTCTCAGTTTCTAAGATAATACATATAAAAAGCCGTGATATATTATTAAAACTGGCTCTTATACATACTCCATCCATCCTACGTGAGTGGAGCCTTATTTCTTTTTTTCGTTCGTCCCACGTGAGTGGAGAATGCACAAAATGACAAAGTTTTTACACTATTCCTTTCACTCATTTTCTCTCCTTCTTTACTTGTATACTCACAACACCAATCAACTTACTATTCCTCACACTCATTTTCTCTCCTATTTTATTTTTTTCATACTCACAAACACCTCCTTCCACTAATTTTCTCCCCAAATTTTCCTTAATTCATGTGCCCAATTTTTTGGAATCCACTCATGTGGGATGCGGGAGTATAATTTAAGTATAAGAAAAAAAATAAAATCTTATACCGAAAACATAAGAGTCATTTTTTTCACTTTTCTTATAAGTTTTTAAAAAAATAAATTAAAAAAACTCTGATATTTTATTAAAACTGACTCTTATACTTATAAGGATAAATAAAATATTGTACCAAAAGAATAAGAGTATCTTCAATAAAATATTATACCAAATTAAAATTATTTAAACCATATGACAAAAATTAGTCTTATTCATAATAATATATGTAAGTGTTACACTGTGTGTTTCCACTGGTGTTGTCTTATGTGTTACCATGAGCGTTTGGTAACACAAGATAGTTACTGCATATTTCTTATAAATAACAAAGTGATAATTAATTATATTATATCCATTGTTAGTCTGCTTGGTTTGAGCTTGAACATGTCAAAGAAAGTGCCCTAGGCGTTATTTTCGAACAAGGAAGGAAGTTACACATAGAATCAATATTTATGTGTAAAAGTAATGACCAAGTAAATAGGGTAGGAAGTTAGCTACTCAGGGGGAGCTGATGATAAGAGATACAAGGCTGCTACAGCTTGGCATATAAGTGAAGAAGCCTAGAAGACCAAGTCTTCAACAAACAAGGAAGGAGGGCTATTTTGAAGGAAACAAACATGTGGCTAATTTTCTGATCTATTGGAGTAGGCTCCAAGTTCTGGGAGTCTATATATAGTGCAGTCCATCAACATAAATGATCATCCAATTCAGAAATCAAAATATGCGCAAGAAAGAACTCGTCTCTTTAGTGTTACCTCAAGTGTTGGCAACACACTGTCCAACACCCGAGAGTTTACATATATATCTTTGCATTCCGTGAGGTTTTGAGTGTTAGATTGTTAGTGATTATAAAGAGAGAGTTATATATTTTTGTTCCTCCATGCTAGTGATTCTAAATCATTAAGGTACTTTTGACATTGTATTTAAAGCTTTTTATAAAGAAAGGTCTTGCCCTCCTGAAACCCATTAAGGTATATATTTATATAACTTGATAAAAATCTATTCCTTGTGCTTCTTTATTTATTTCTGCTGCATTTTAAATTATGTTTGTGTTTAATTTTTGAATTGGTGTGTGTTGTGCTTAGTGTTGTCGACACTAATAACAACCCTTGTGAGTTTCATCTCACTTTTCTAAGTCATTGACAATTTCAATTGGTATTAAAGCCTAGCACTTGATATACTAAGTGATTTGATCCATTTATCATGGCTTACGATCCTGCTAATCCTAATCAAAATTGGCTTCCTGTTTTAGATGGGTCTAACTATGCTTATTGAAAGATTCGTCTTCGCTCGCATATCAAATCAATTGATCTTTGAGCTTGGCGATCTGTAATTAATGGTTATTCAGTTCCATTGCTTCCTCCGGATGAAGATGGTGATGTACAAGTCAAACCTGAATTCGAGTGGACAATTGAAGAGAATAATCTGACTAGTTTCAATGAAAAGGCACTAAATGCCATCTATGAATTGGTTGACATGCATATGTTTAAACTCATTCAAAATAGTCACACTGGAAAAGATTCTTGGGATACTTTACAAATATTTTGTGATGGGGATGGTAGTGTCCGAGAAACAAAGCTTAGATGTCTTACTAGTAAATTTGAAAGATTAAGAATGGGTGAAAATGAAAATATTTCATAATATTTGAAAGTTGATTGATATTTCAAATGCTTTTCAAGTATTAGGAGAACCTTTTACTAATAAATAACTTGTTTCAAAAGCCATTCGTACACTTCCCGAAAGTTTTAATATTAATGTTTCGGCTATTGAAAAGGCCCATAATCTTTCAACTATGGATATTAATTCCTTCATGAGCATTTTGAAGAATTTTGAATTAAATCTAAATGAGCAAACTGAGGCTTCAAAAGGCAAACATATTCCTTAAAAGTTGAATCTTCAAACACTGTTGTGAATGATGAAGATGAAACCTTCGAGGAATTAGATGAGAATACTAGTGTAGCTTTACTTGATAAGAAATATAATTCCATGCTTATATAGTTTAACAATGTGCAGGTTAAAGCTAAGGATCAACAATCCAAAATGCATAGTTTGGTGCCCAAGAGAGTCCCTCCTCCGAATCAAAAAGACATATCACTAAGAAGGGCATCCTCAGGGAAGTCTAGATCTGACCCCAAATACATTGAATCCATTCAATGTCATGCTTGTTCCCGTTGGGGTCACTATGCCAATGAATGTGCAAACACAATGAGAAAGGCGGGCAAAAATATGTGGGTGTCTCTTAGTGATGAAGAGAAGGAACGGAGAAAGTTGAAAATCTCGAGCAAGTGGCTATGTTGGCCACGGTGGAGGAGCTGTCTTTGACAGAAAGTGTTGCGTCATGTGTTGTCCAGAATATGACAACACCTGACACAACACTTTTGGCTTCGTCATGATGTGTTGCCTCAAGTGTTGTCCAGCAAATGGCAACACTTGACACAATACACATCACATATGATTCATTAAGTTCTTCTAATGATATATGCCTTCATGGTTCTATTAATAAAGATGAATCATTAGAGGATGAGCTTGACAAAGATGAGCTCATTAATGTATTAAAAAGTCTCTATGAGTATCTTCTCGTAGAATGGAAAAAGGAGAACAAGATGGTGGTTTTTTTGACAAAGGAAAATCATGAACTTAAAGACTCCTTGACTACGCTAGAGGTTCAAATCACTAGGAAGTATGCAGATCTTGATAAACTCAAGGCCAAGCTCAACCTAGCTGAATCAACCTTCAAAAAACTCAACACGAGTACCTCTAAACTGAATGAGATACTTAACTTGAGTAAGCATCTCAAAGCAGGTATTGAATTTCAAGAATTACTAGAAAATATTACTTCCTCCTTGTTTAATGTTGAAACTAAAACTCGTTTTATAAAAGAACAAGTTAAGGAAATAGGTAGTACTTCTACTAATATGTTTGATCAAACCATTGAGTGTGAATACTGTCACAAAATTGGACACAAAAAATCAGATTGTTTTATTCTTAAAAAGAAAAAGTCAAGTTTACAAGTGTTGCCCCAAGTGTTGTCAAAATCACATGACAACACTCGAGACAACACAGGTGGACAGAAAGTCAGGATTGCTTAAAAGGTTTTAATGCCAACGGAGGCTAGAGATTAGAATGACCGAACGATATTGACAAGAAACAATAATTGAAAGCCTCATGCTTTTCTTTTCTATTTCATAAAAACCAAGTCTGCCTAATACAAAAATCCTAGCTTATTATTTATACTACTAAGAGGAAGATTCTAGAAATCCTAAATAAATAAAACCCTAACTTAATAATTCACTAAAGCCCTAAAATCCATAAAACAATTCAAGCCCAAATCAAGCCCAAATCAGCTTTCTTTCCAGCGCAGTTTCCTGATTTGCCTTGCTGAAGTTCCGCCCGACTGTTGCCTAGACGCCCGCCTGGCCTCACATGAGGCACCCGCATCAGTTCCAGATCGCCTCTATTTTCTGTTGCCAACCTGCATCATCCTCCCCTCCTTAGAAAAGATTCGTCCTCGAGTCAATATCCTCGATATGAACACCACGATACCCCAAAAAATCTGAACTCCAACCGCAAAAGGAATTTGATGCCCTTGACGAACTTTAAACTTCATTGCCTTTGTGACAACATCCATCCAATCAGCCCAATGCATTGATAAAAAAAACTCAATAATCAATTTCTGAATGATGTATCGAACAGAAGAACGGGGGAGATACGTGTCGAACAGATCTGTGTACCAAAGATCAACGGTCACCGCTTCAAATGTCCACACCAAGGTTGCCCCTTGATTATAAAATACTTCCTCGGTCTCCTTAACTCACTCAGCAGATGATTTATTGTCATAAACAGGATCGGTTGTCATCACTTGACAAACGTCGCAATGACACATATCAAATGTAGGTGGTTTGGACCAATCAACAAGATTTTCTTGACTTGAAGATTTGAACAAAGAATCCTCTTTAAAACCAAAAGTATCCACCCAAGAATCAATCATATCTTCCGGATTTGCATCAAACAGAGGGGGTTTTAACCAATCAACAAGATTTTTCTCACTTGGGGATTCGACAAAAAGACCCTCTTTGAACCCAACAGTATCAATCCAAGAATCAAAGGAATCATTAGGATTTGCCTTACCTTCAATCTCCGGAGTTTTGATCCTCATATTGACATCTCTCAAACAGTTAGCTGCATACCTATCAAGATGTCCCCAATTTTAGGCGAAGGAATCCATCCCCTCCTGATACTCCCTGTCCTCGGCTGGAACAACCGGATCTAAACCCTTCTTCACTGGAAGCACCACGCGATCCATACGGTTCTGGAGTATTTGAATCTGTCTTCGTATCTCTTCTATCTCAATATTGCGACGACTTCGTTTGCGATGATGGTGAACTTCTTGAGGCTCCGCTGCACGGCTGCTCCATCGACCACCTCGTCCACCATGAGCAACGCGTCCTCGTTCAGCCATTGATATTTGAACCGGAGCTCTGATACCAAATAATGCTAACAGAGGCAAGAGATTAGAATGACCGAACGATAATGAAAATAAACAATAATTGAAAGCCTCAAGCTTTTCTTTTCTATTTCATAAAAACCAAGTCTTCCTAATACAAAAAACCTAGCTTATTATTTATACTACTAAGAGGAAGATTCTAGAAATCCTAAATAAATAAAACTCTAACATAATAATTCACTAAAGCCCTAAAACCCATAAAACAATTCAAGCCTAAATCAAGCCCAAATCAACTTTCCTTCCAGCGCCGTTTCCTGACTTGCGTGCTGAAGATCCGCCTGACTGTTTCCCAGGCGCCCGCCTGGCCTCACATGAGGTGCCTGCATCAGTTCCAGACCGCCTCTGTTTTCTGTTGCCAACCTGCAACAGGTTTGGTTGCCCAAAGCAAATCAGAAATGTTATGTCGTCTACACTGCTTTAAGAACTAATGTTTCAGGTGCTTGGTACTTTGATAGTGGTTGTTCACGTCACATGACGGGAACAAGATCATTCTTAAAGGAATACCAACCTACTAAAGGAGGCTCAGTAAACTATGGAGGTGGAAGCAAGAGTGACATAATAGGAAAATGAACACTGGATGTCGTTGGTTTTCCTCCTTTAAAAATGTCTTGCTTGTAGATGGTTTGCTTGCTAATCTAATTAGCAATAGCAAATTATGTGATGACGATTTGGAGGTAAAATTTAATAGGAATACCTGTGAAGTTTTTGATAGTGCTAACGTTTTGTGTAATGACAAGAACAAGATCGAGTGATAATTGCTACCTTGTTGGTAATAAACAAGTGTGCAATTTGACGAAACTTGACGACATAATATTATGGCATCAAAAGTTAGGTCATTCTCATTATATGAATCTTGAGAAGATTATCAAACTCAATGTGGTTAAAGTTGTACCCAGTTTAAATCTCAAGAATACCATGTTGTGTGGTGACTGCCAAAAAGGTAAGCAGACTCGTGTTGCTCATAGTGTTGGACAACACAATGAACAACACCCAGGAACAACAAATTGATTTCAGCATTTACATATGGACTTAATGAGTCCAACTGAGGTAGAAAGCTTGGGAGGTAAGAGGTATGTTTATGTGATAGTGGATCATTTTTCTAGGTTTACGTGGGTCTATTTTTTAAGAGAAAAATCTAAAACATTTGATAAAGTTAAACACTAATTTTCCAAAATCAAAAACATGTTTTGTTCACCTATTTTTCGTATAAGATCAGATCATGGTAAAGAGTTGGAAAACATCTCATTCTCTACATTTTGTAGTAAAAAGGGGATATACCATGAATTTTCAGCACTCAAAACACCACAACAAAATGGTGTTGCTGAAAGGAAAAATAGGACTTTGTTAGAGTTGGCTCATGTTATGCTAATTGAGTGAAATATTTCTAAAGGTTTTTGGGCTAAGGCATTAAACATGGCATGTCACACTACGAATAGAGTTTTCTTAAGACCCGGTACAACTATGACACCCTATGAGATTTTAAATGGTAAGAAACCTACCGTTCACTATTTCCACGTGTTTTGGTGTTTATGTTTTATTTTAAATGACCTAGAATACTTAAGAAAACTATACTCAAAGAGTGACAAATCTATCTTTCTTGGCTATTCTCAAAACAGTCATGCTTACTGAGTCTATAATTTAAGATAAAAAAACTATTCAAGAATCGGTAAATATTGAATTTAACGACTATTTGAGTGCCATAGGTGAACCAACCGAAGATATGCCTCTGACATTGTTGGAAGAAGCTGAACAATATGCTAGAACAGAAACTGGTTCAACCAGTATAGCCACAGATTAAAATGTTGCCCCAAGTGTTGCCTCTGAAATGGCAACACATGAGACAACACAGGAGGACCAAACAGTGGCTGGAAATAATGACTAAGAAGAAGAAGATGGGTTAGTGTATCAACAGGCTAGGAGAGACCCTCCATCAAGAATTAGAAATAACCATCCCATTACTCAAGTAATTGGGGAGGTTAATGAAGGAGTTCAAATAAGAGAAAAGGAGCCGGTTAACTATAGAGATATGGTAAGGTATGTGTGTATGTGTATGTCCACCAAATACTCCAAGGTAAAACTCTCATGTTTTGTTTCTACTCTTGAGCCTAAAAATGTGATTGAGGCCTTAAAAGATAATTTCTGGATACAAGCTATACATGAAGAGCTTGAACAATTTACCCGAAACAATGTTTGGTGCTTAGTTCCTCGTCCTTTACATACTAATATAATTGGAACTAAATGGATTTATAAAAATAAATCTGACGAATTGGGTAACATTATTCGTAATAAAGCCCGTCTAGTGGATCAAGGCTATACACAAGTGGAAGGAATCGACTTTGACGAGACCTTTGCACCTGTGGCTAGAGATGAGTTAATAAGACTTCTTCTAGCTATAGCTTTTTACCTTAAAATCACACTACACCAAATGGATGTTATAGCGACTTTCTTGAATGGGTACTTAGATAAAGAAATATATGTTGAGAAACCTAAGGGGTTTGAAGACCCATTTCACCTAAATCATGTATACAGACTTGATAAAGCCTTATATTGCTTGAAATAAGCTCTACGTGCATGGTATGGGCGTCTAACAAGCTTTCTAATTGAATATGGATTTGTTAGAAGCGAAGCCGATATAACTTTCTTTATTCTAAGGGAAAATAAAGAACTTGTCATTTCTCAGATCTACGTTATGACATAGTTTATGGATCCACATCTAAAACTTATTTGAAAAATTTTGTGGAGGCTATGACATCAACTTTTGAGATGAGCAGGATAGGTGAACTTAACTATTTCTTTGGATTGCAGGTAAAACAGTCAGATGATGGGATCTTCATCTCTTAAAGCAAGTACGCAAAAAATCTGGTAAAAGGGTTTGGAAAGGAGAGTGCTAAGAGTTCAAAAATACATATGGGATGATCACTTAAGGTGGCCAAAGACCAAGAAGGGGAGGATGTTGATCAACTCTGTATAGATCCATGATAGGTAGTCTTCTCTATCTTAATTCCAGTCGTCCTGACATTATGTTCAGTGTAGGTGTGTGTGCTAGATATCAGTCTAATCCTAAAATTTCTCACCTAAATGCTGTTAAGAAAATCACTAAGTATGAGTCCGGGACTAGTGAATTAGGAATCTAGTTCTCTAAAGACACTAATACCAACATGGTTGGTTTTAGTGATTCTGATTGGGCATGGGATATAGATGATAGAAAAAGTACAAGTGGGGGTTGTTTTTTCTTGGGTAATAATCTTGTGTCATGGTACAGTTACAAGCAAAACTGTGTCTCTCTCTCGACTGCAAAATCTGAGTATGTAGCAGCCGAGAGTTGTTGTTCATAGTTGATATGGCTAAAACATATGCTTGATGACTGTGGTCTTGATAGTAATATCTTGACCATGTATTGTGACAATTTAAGTGCAATAAATATTTCTAAAAACCCCGTACAACACTCACGCACTAAACATATAGATATCCGCCATCACTTTTTGTGAGATTTAGTTGAAAAGGATTTAATCCAAATAGAGCATATTGATACCAAACATCAACTTGCTGATATTTTGACTAAAGCCCTGGATCATGAGAGATTTTAAAGTTTGAAAAATCTCTTGGTTTGTTTTTTCTGTAATCTGCTGTCTCAAGGTGTTGCCGTCTGTGTTGCCAACACAGACAACAACATTTGTGTATTAAAACAAAAAACATTATTGTTTAAACCCAATGGGTGGCATTTACTGACCTTTTTGTTCTTGTATGTGTATTTACTTAAGTTTAACATTTTGATAAAATTCCCCTTTCTGCTTAAAGTGACAAAGTCACTAATTATATTGTTGATATTTAAATAGGCAAATGTTTGAAATACTTCTAAAGTAACTCGGGGCACGACTTTCGTTGCGACGATGCACTCTTGCTAAAATGGAGTATAATGTATTTGTTTTATACTCAGTATTAGGGACATGGAGCTCGCTACTACAGTGTACCCTACTTGAAAGGTATAAAATATAATACATATGACTTTACACTTTAATAAAAAACTCGGGGCACGGAGCTCGCTGTAAAGCTTGCTTAAAATTGCTAAAGGAAATGATGAGTTCTTATGTTGAAATTATCAAGGGGATTTTATTCGAATATGTTGTCTTTTGTGTTACACAACATTGCTAGTAACACATTAGTAGATGCTACATTTTTTTATTTCTTCTTTTTATTTTTGTTAATCAAATTTTAAATTTCAAAAAGTCTATTTTCAAATATTTAGAGTTTGTGAAATTTAAAAGGTTTGTAGCAAAATTCTTTAATTCTTTCTCTAACTATATGTAATTATGAAATATCTATTATTTTGAAGTTCATTTTCTTTTGAACTTGTTTTTCAAATATGAAAATCAAAATTTTTGGATATTTATGAAATTATCTTTAGTTATTATATTTTTAAAAATTAAAAATTAAATAATTTTTTTTTTTTTGAAAAACTGGCCGAATGATGTTAGTTGTGGTTTGTTAAGATAGGGATAATTATGGGTTGGATTTTAAATGTCAAATCACCAATTTTCTCTCCCTATTCACCCCTTAATTACCCACCTTCTTAAAACTCTCTCCTCATCGTCTACCCGTTAACCCATCTCTCCTCTGTTCTTCGCCTTTCCAAAAATTCACCATGGCTAGCCCAACCAAATCCTCCCAAAATTCTTCACCAATGGAGATTTCCCCCCTTGCCACTTCGAGTGTTGCCTCGTGTGTCGCCATTCCTATGGAGACATCACCTGCTGTAACACTCTCGGCAACACCAACCACTTCCCCAAATATGTAAATTGTTGTGCCTGCTGTTGAGCTCTCTTTAGCTCCTCCCAAAAAGACAAAGAAGAGAAAAGAGGTTGAAGCTCCATCGAATGTTAGGGTTGGGGGCAAACGCCAGTCAGAGCGTCTTAAGACTCTTTCCAAGCCAAAGGTACCCTCTAATACTGCAGATGATTCGGTAGAAATAATGGATGATGAGTCGAGTACATCACTTAAGGTGTCATCCGATGAGGGTTCGGATTAGAACTTCCAACTGGATAAAAAAATTCTACCTCAACTGATGATGATGATGATGATGCTTGGATGGAAGATGAGGAAACACTTGACCAAGCTCAGTTCCGTGTGGTGAAAATTCAGAGAACACAGAGAAGTGTTGCCTCTAGTGTCGCCAATCCAATAGCAACACCTGAGACAACACCTGCGGCAACAACAAATCCTCAGTCTAGTTCTCCATCCTACTCTCCTATTTTATGGCCAGAGGTAACTCCAACCCCTTCTCAAGATTCTATGTCTGATTTTGAATCGTTTGGGTATTATGAACTGCCCTGTCTCTCTAAGGAATTTTAGTGTGAGTCTAACATGGACAAATGGGTCCAAGACTCGAAGAAAAGGGTTAAATGAGAGAAATATGAATTTTGTTCAGTTCAAAAGCCTTGGGGTTTACCAGTTTCTTGAAGATAAGAACTTTTTGCCAACAGTCACGAAAGTGTCTGTTTACGTTGAAAGTATTGTTAGGAATTTTTATGCTCATCTTAGGGAAGACATTGATGATAGGAATACTCTTCACTATGGAAAAAATTTTGTGAGAGGAAAGATTTATGACTTTACCCCCTCCATTATCAATAAAGCCTTTGGTCTCCCTAATGTTGAAGATGAGAGTGTGAGTATAGAACCAAATGTCCTAGCAAGCTTTCTCACTGGTGGAAAAGTGAATGTTTGGAGTGATCACTTTAAGGCAACCATTCTCTCCTCCTTGTTTAGTGTTCTCCACAAAATTTTCATTACCAATTGGCTCCCTACGGCCAATGAGAACACATTTACCCTTGAACAAGCCACTCTGTTATATAGGTTGGGTAAGAAACAAAGGAGAAACATTGTGAGAATAGTGTTTGCTCACCTTGCTGCTTGGGCTAGGAAAAAGAAACCATCCTTCTATCTCTTTCCCTCTCTCATTTACAATGTACTCATTTTTCAAAACCTCAAGCCTTGAAATGTTGACAATGTCTCTGAAAAGCCTGTCTTTTATAAGATCAGCAAACATTTCACCGAGGGTGAAAGGCAAAGGGATCTGCCTTTTCTTCATCTACTTCAGCTGCTGCCCCTACACCAAATGTCGCCCCAAGTCTTGCCCCTGCAATTGGCAACACTCCTCCTGTCATGATTGATGCTGCTGTTATTTTGTACTATTTTCACAGGCAAATGAAGCACATCGATTCAGTAATGAATGGGTGGTTGGAAATGAGGGTTGACATGGAAAAAATGGTTGACATGATTTCTTACAAAATAGGGGGAGATCAAAGCCAAAGGCATGGTGAGGTTGATGTTGGGCCGAGTAGTACTGGTGCTGGACCGAGTGGAACTGGGACTGGAGAAGGTGAAGAAGCTGCTGATCCGGAAGGTTAAATGTGGTTCGAAGTGTGTTCTTGAGTTGTGTTGGTATTTCAAGTTCAAAAACAGTCTTTATTTTGTTGGTTAGTTGCACTAAAACAATTTAAGTTTTTATTTATGTTTCATTTAGGTTTGATGGCTGTTTTTGATTGAGATTTTTAAAACATGGCTTGTTAGTGTTTAGTATTAAATAATATTGGTTTATTTGGTTTCAAATCATTGTTTAAGGGGGTGTTTTTGTTAATATGGGGGATATACTGTTTATGACTAACAATTATTTTGAAGGAATATCACTTTGTATTTTGTGAAGAAATTTGTAACTAAAGGGGAGATTGTAAGTGTTACACCATGTGTTGCCACTGTTGTTGTCTTATGTGTTGCCATGAGCGTTTGGCAACACAAGATAGTTACTGCATATTTTTTATAAATAACAAAGTGATAAATCCATTGTTATTCTGCTTGGTTTGAGCTTGAACAGGTCAAAGAAAGTGCCCTAGACGTTATTTTCGAACAAGGAAGGAAGTTACACATAAAATCAATATTTATGTGTAAAATAATGACCAAGTAAATAGGGTAGGAAGTTAGCTACTCAGGGGGAGCTGAGGATAAGAGGTACAAGGCTGCTATAGCTTGGCATACAAGTGAAGAAGCCTAGAAGACCAAGTCTTCAACAAAAAAGGAAGAAGGGCTATTTTGTAGGAAACAAACATGTGGATAACTTTCTGGTCTATTGGAGTAGGCTCCAAGTTTTGGGAGTCTATATATAGTGCAGTCCATCAACAAAATTGTTCATCCAATTCAGAAATCAAAATCTGCACAAGAAAGAACTCTTCTCTTCAGTGTTGCGTCAAGTGTTGGCAACACACTATCCAACACACGAGAGTTTACATATATTTCTTTTTATTCCGTGAGGTTTTGAGTGTTAGATTGTTAGTGATTATAAAGAGAGAGTTCTAGATTTGTTGTTCCTCCATGCTAGTGATTTTAAATCATTAGGAAACTTTTGACCTTGTATTTAAAGCTTTTTATAAAGAAAGGTCTTGCCCTCCTGGCACACATCAAATTTTATATTTATATAACTTGATAAAAATCTATTTCGTGTGTTTCTTTATTTATTTCCACTGCATTTTAAATTATCTCTGTGTTTAATTTTTGAATTTGTGTGTGTTATGCTTAGTGTTGTCGACACTAATAACAATACTTTTGAGTTTAATCTCATTCTTCTAAGCCATTGACAATTTCAATATATAATACCTATTTTTGAACAAGAAAATTGCATTGAACTTATAAAGTAATACAACTATATTAGCCTATTTATTCTTTATACAATGTGTTGGTCCCAAAGGTGTCAACAAGGGTGAAAATACAGCTAGAGGGGGGGGGGTGAATAGCTGTTACAAATTTTTTCACCCTCTTTTAATACTAAACCTCTAAGCTTACAAAACCGCTTGCAGTTGATAATACACTACAAGTAGAGTTGTAAAATACACAGCGGAAAATTAGAGTTATAAAGCGGTTTTGGGAGAGGCGGTTTGTAAAGCGATTTTGATGATGCAGTTTTGACAGGTGCAGTTTTACAAACACGTGTAGTTTTGAAAATGTTAACTCCAAACACAATTTCACAATAATGGATATCTATATAAAGATCAAACAGAGATAAAGATAGATAATCAGTAAGCACAAGAAATATAAATGCAGAAAATAAGAACACAATATTTGGAGTATTTCAATCGATAAACGATCTACGTCCACTACCAAGATGGTTAGTCTTGGATTTCTAAGAGAGATTTTATATTGAGTATGAGAGATTACAAGGTACAATGAGTAATACTCAGATCAAAAATCTTTTCTATGAAGAACAAATCCTAAGACTATAACCAGTGTATCAAAAATGATTAATCAATGTGATTAAACAAGTGAGGTGTGTGTGTGAGAACAAGATCACGACTTTTTAAATCTTTGAGATGTAGAGAACAATGATTCTTGATGTGTTAAGGCTTGATTTCTGGGCTAGGATAACTTTCTTTAAGTTTGAAGATTATGATTCAAAGGACTTATGAATTTCTGGGCAGAGCTTCAGCTACTTATGAACTCACAGCAAATCAATTTCTCAAGCAATCTTCAAATGGTGAAGATTGGGGTATTTATATCCAAGCATCCAAGATATAGCCGTTGGACACAGCTGTTAAAAGGACAGTACTTGATGCTTTCCCATTGGTCCACAGCAACCACTTTTGTCCTTTGGAACTGTTGCTGCAGGAAAAGCTGATCAGGCTCTAGCTGCAAGCAATGAGGTTTCGACACCTGTCACCTTTTCAAGATCCTTGCCGATCTTGTCTGAAAAGTAGTCACGTGACAAGATATGGTGGTTGACATTTGATATTGCTGACGTGGATTCCAACGGTCAATGTGGTTTACTTCAAGTCTTCAATCATTGGGGCGGTTCTAGTGAGGAGCGGTTCTAAGTGCAAGCGGTTCACCGGGGAGGATTTCCATATGTGCGGTTTGCACATTGGAGATCAAGCGGTTTCAGACTATGGAGTTCACGAGGCAGTTAGCTAGAAGCGGTTATGCCAAGCGGTTTGATGAAGCGGTTCTGAAACACTTGAATTGCAATCCTCAGATCCAATGAGTCTTGTGCCAGTCTTCAAGCCTAAATTTAACCTATTCTATAAAATGGACTTAGCTAAAAAATTGAAGTCTAAGCTTCATTACATAGGGTCCTAAAGTCCTTAAAATAGATAGGAGGTTATGGTATCAATCAAATCTAATACAAAATAGGAAGGTTAAAATATGCATACCCAACACAATGTTATGAATATTTACACACATGAGAAGATTTATCACACAATGTACACATCAGGTATCATTGTGTCCACAAAATCGCGCAAAGAGCAATGTGGCCAGAGATGATGATGCAGAGGGAGCGTCGATGAAGAAGATGTAGATCTGAACTAGATATGTATAAATCTGAAGGGGGAACTATGGAGGCAAGGAGAGGGAAGAACACTGGTGAGGTCGAGGCGCTAGTGGGACGATGATCGAAGTTTTAAGAGTGGCCTGAGAAGATGATCGGAGCCAGATGGATAAGTTGAAAAGAGAGAGAGAGAGAGAGAGAGAGAGAGAGAGAGAGAGAAGGTGGGAAATCAGAGAAACAATGCTGGAGCTGGTGGAGAACAAAGCCTAGATCGCTGGTGGTGTTGATGACAGATATTGGAGAATTCAGGAGGAACTACAAGTGAACACTCTTAAACTCAACACTCAAAGGAATCCACCAAAGAGGAAGATCAATAAAAAAGAAGAAATCCTTCTTCTAATTATAGTTAAAGGCTTAATAATTCATTAACTTAAAATCTACCTTTGAATTACAAAAATACTCACTTAAATAGTTATTACAAAAATTCTGGATAACTCTTCCAGCAATGACTTTTCATGATCTATAATAGATAAATTATGTAATTTCGAAGTCAATATAGGTTGCCTCAGTGAGACAGTCAGCACAGCACACCTTGACCAAAACTGCCATAACTTAGTGCACGAACCATATTTTTGCGAATAGTTTTTTTTTTTAATTAGAAAGTAGGCTCACAGAGATTTCTTAGCATGTATGGCAAAAGAACTTTTACTAACCTCCATCAGCTTTATTTGGTCTCCTCAAGTCTAGCTTTATTTTCTCTCCATGATACGGGGAACTGTTATCAAAGGTGTTCTTCTTTCATAGAATATCTGAGGAGCCCGGACCAGCTAGACCGGGCCCAAGCTCGATTTGGTCCAAAGGCCAAGTAAGACGTGGCATACCCTAGACTGCCAGAGTCAAGACCGTGGGCTGATAAGCCCTCCAAGTCAAGACCGCGTTCCTCTCTTACCGTCCCAGTCAAGACCGCGGACAGCTAGACCTCCAGCAAGGTGACCGCGGACATTGTGACCGATCCATTCGTGCCCGCGTCAATATCATTGACCGCGATCTCATACCAGACTCCTGGTGATCTCACCAGACTCCCGGTTAAAGCCAAAGCTTACTGAGCAAGTTTACTTACTAGCTCTGACATAAACAAGCTGACTTATTTCCATCGCATTG
This sequence comes from Adenophora triphylla var. japonica, assembly GCA_022495995.1. Taxonomy (NCBI): domain Eukaryota; kingdom Viridiplantae; phylum Streptophyta; class Magnoliopsida; order Asterales; family Campanulaceae; genus Adenophora; species Adenophora triphylla. The sequence goes on along the minus strand of JAFEMH010001593.1, from coordinate 23,158 downwards.
AATTAATGGCTCAGGTGCCTACTATTGCCATTAATGCGCTGCGCCAACTCTCCCAAATACACAGCTCTCGTCCCTATCAACGACATCCCCTCTGATAGTGAATCTTTCTTTACTGACAGAGCCAATCCGAAACGGACACGTGTACCTGGTCAAAGACTAAGTTGCCTCATAGGGCTGATCTCACGGCTTACCTCAACAATCACCTCTCCATCACCTATAAATAGAAGACCTTTGTCCTCTTGGACAATGTAAGTACAAAATTGACATTGTAAGTCATTGTCTAAACCCTAAACACACACAAACACTCAAGACATTCAAAGTCTTATTCTCAGGTTATCATATCTCCTAGATATCTTACTCTCACACTCGAGGGTCTGAGTTGGATTAACCTCCGACTTTGACCTTAACGGTGCTCTTCTATGTGTTGTGACTATAGGTACCACTCCAAATAAATATCCAGCCAGATATCCTATAGCCATTCAGACGAAAAAAAATCATTGGCATCATCAGTGGTTCCATTGCCTGGAAAGATATTACTTTTCTCATAAAACTATCATTTTTCTCGTAAATTTGTGTGTCAAACACCCACCGTGTTCCTAAACATGTTATGTTGCTATACAAATTCTTTTTCAGCCTTTTTCACCATTGAAATGTCTATTCCTTTGAGAAATGCTGGTTTATTGTCAACCCATGAAGGTGACCAAGCTTCTCCTTCACGTATCAACCCTGTCAGATCAAGCACCCCAGCCTTCACCAAATTGGGGGGCCATTTTCACAGTTTGGGAAACCTTACCCCTGCTCAAAGGGATTTGAAGAAGCTGGTGGAGGAGGCTAGGAAAGAAAAAGCTTTGGCCCTCCAAAATAATAGCCTAAAAACTCCTCCTCCACCCACCTGAATGTACGCTCGCCGAAATTTGGAAAAATCATTTTTGGGAGTCGCCACGCCGTTTTAAAGGAAACATTGAAAACCTTTTTTGAAAAGAGAAAATGGGTTCGGGGGTCAAGTTATGTGTTGGGAAGAACCGAGAGTTCACCTAACACGCCTCATCCGTAGATGAGTCTTTCTATGTTCAACATTCGAAACATTCAAACCTGTGTGCGAATTGTGTGTGACAAGATAAGTGATAAAATACATTTTAATGCTTTGCTTTATTGCTCAACCCAGAGAATTACATCTTGTGAGCCATTTGATACGGGAGGCCACATCCCAATTACATTGCTGAGAACAGGTTACACTTGGAAAATGACTTCTGCAGAATGGCAATTGGTGTCGCGTGACACAGGATCTGCTTTGCAGGTTGTGTCGCGTGACACAAGTTGTCACATGCAGAAGCCTTACAAAATTAAGCACAGAATTAACTGAGATCTACACAATCGCTTCAAATGAGTGTGGATATTGAAGATCCACACTCTGTTTTGAGTGACAAGTAGACTAGATAAACATATTACAACTGAAATGATGAACCAGATGAACAACTTACAACTAAACTAATGATCTCTGCAGAGTGGCTACTTGTGTTGCGTGACACAGGACTCCACATGTCCAGTTGTGTCGCGTGACACAGGTTACCAATCTGCAGGTACCTTACAATTCGAAATCAGAAAACAACAGAGATCGATTCAGATCCAAATAGAACACCTAATCAACTCAGAATATCACAAATCAGCAACGGATTGACCAATGGGGTGTGGATATGGAGAGATCCACACTCCCTTGGAAAACAAGCAACAAATATGAAGAGATCAAGCCATGAACATCAAATATACCAAGCAAAATGACTTAAACAGAGATATGGCGATTGCCACTTGATAATAAGAAGTGGATGGAGCTTGATTATCAAGTGGAGGAAATAGAAATTGCAATGAACAAGCAAAGTAACAAATATGAGAGAGAGAGATGGAGGGAATTCGTTACCCTTGTAGTGTCCACAACCTCTACACCAAGTTAGGTGTAGAGACCTTCGATTCAGCTACTGGAATGGGGATTTAAACACATATGGAGTGCTGGATTGATAGTTCTAAGGTGGATGTGAAGTATGAATATAGATGGATGAATTGGAGGAGAGAGGGGGATTGAATTGAGGGGATTGGTGTGTGTGGTTTGTGTTTTGGGAGAGAGAAGGGTTTCTGGACATATTTTGGCAGAGTGACTTTAGGGAGTGGAAAAGGGATCCAGAAATGAGAGGGTAGGGTCCAATTTATAGGCTGCTGGTGAGGGCTAGTTCTGTCGCACGGCATAACGCTTCAGCTTTCCATGGCTCGAGTTGTTGCGTGACACAACATGCCCTAACCATTTCTGGCGCCAATTTGCTTGCTTCTGGAACATTATGAGATAATTCCTTAAAGGTACAAAGCAATTAATTCCTTGTAGGTCCTTCTGTACATAAAAATGACTTAAAAGCACTTCCTTCGCAAAAACTTATAAAAAGTTTCCGGAAGTCTCGGAATGGATTGGGAATTTACCAATACGCCCCTAGTGCAATTTTATCATATTAAAATGCGCCTATAAAGGGTCAAGAAATGGGTTGGCATGCTCACAGAGCCCCTCAGCAATGTCATTATGGAAGAAGTGAGGTTGTCGATAAAAAGGACCCAATCCCAACGAGCGGCTGGGGATATGGCGGATGGCTGGACAATGATTGATGAGATCGGATGGCTAGACCTTTTGAGAAAGGATTCCTACATATCCCAGGTGGGAATCAAGCCGTTCATAGTTCGAAGGAGTGACTAATGGGTGAAGGAAACCAGGGCAAAAGGGTAGAAATATGCTTTCATACCTTTGCTGTGCTTACCTGACTAATGATGATTGGCCGTCCGACAAGGGCATTTGCTGATGATAAATCTCCGTCCAACACAAGCTTTTGAGGATGATCTTCCGTCCAACACGGGCATTTTGTGATGATCTTCCGTTCAACACGGGAATTTTGATGATGATTCCTCCGTCCAACACGGGAATTTGATGATCACCTTTCGTCCAACACGGGGATTGATGATAAGCCTCTGTCCAACACGGGAATTGATGATAAGCATCCGTCCAACATGGGGATCTGATAATAAAACCTCCGTCTGACACGGGAATCTGATAATAAACCTCCGTCCAACACGGGAATCTGATAATAAACCTCCGTCCAACATGGGAATCTGATAATGAACTTCCGTCCGACACGGGAATTGATGATGAGCATCCGTTTGACACGGGAACTGATAATGAAATTCCGTCCGACACGGGAACTGATGATGAAATTCCGTCCAACACGGGAACTGATGGTGAAATTCCGTCCGACACGGGAACTGATGATGAACTTCCGTCCGACACGGGAACTGATGATGAACTTCTGTCCGACACGGGAACAGATGATGAACTTCCGTCCGACACGGGAACTGATAATGAACTTCCGTCTGACACAGGATATTGATGATGAGACTTCCGTCCGACACGGGAACTGATAATGAACTTCCGTCCGACACGGGAAATTTATGATGAGCCTTCGTTCAACATGGGAACTGATAATGAACTTTCGTCCAACACGGGATATTGATGATGAGACTTCCGTCCGACATGGGAACTGATAATGAACTTTCGTCCGACACGAGATATTGATGATGAGACTTCCATCCAACATGGGATATTGATGATGATCTTCCGTCCAACAGGGGAACTGATGATGAACTTCCGTCCGACACGGGAACTGATAATGAACTTCCGTCCAACACGGGATATTGATGATGAGACTTCCGTCCAACACGGGATATTGATGATAATCTTCCATCCAACACGGGAATTTTGATGTTGATTTGCCGAAGCTGATGGGCATTATTGCTTGAAGATTGAGGCATCTGAAACTCCTTTTAACGAGCATTGCTTGGAGACTGAGGCAGCTGAGGCTCTTTCGAATGATGCTGATGAATCTGAAGATGCCGAGACTGATGAAGATGATAAAGGCAGAACATGCCACCTGCAGGATTTGAAATCTTTGTCCAGATTGTGATTTGAGGAGCAATTCCCCTGATCAAATTATGATCACTTGATAATTGTACCCTGTGGGGGGGGGGAACACAACACTCTAGGCACTTTGCATTTATTTGAACACAATTATTGTTAATTTTATGCATTATTAGCTTTTATTGCACGAGTCCACTTCGGCTAGTGATGAAAATGGAGTGAGGATTTTGTATGGCTTGACGAGCAGATATGTATGTGGCTAATGATGGAATGTGTCTGGGATGAATGTGTTTATGTATGATGATGACTGGGTTGAACCCTCTCCCATGAATTTAAGGAGTGTATGAGCGATGGATGATATGGCGCAGCCTAGGCAAGTCGGGGATGCTCCCGGGAGATTGCAGATTGCAGCAGTTGAGCAGGTGATTGATAAGAACAAGGTGTGTCGAGGGCCCGAGATGGCAAGAAGCAGCGGAGGTGTAGAGAATGCCCTGGTTTTTAAGATATGACTAGGCGGAGCCCCAGTTCTTGATGAGGTGACCATGGCGAAGCCCCAGTTGATAATGCAAAGCAAACCTGGAGGGAATCTAGCACGGAGAGCCTGAGAGAACAGCTTAACAAAGTCCTAGCTTGAAAAGATTCAATGCAACCTTATTGCAGACATAGTCATTATGTGGCCAAGGAGACAACCATCGTTCCAACTTTAGTCAATCAGTCATTGGACAAGACTCGGAAATGTATACGTGCAGGGGCACGTCTTTCGAAAAGTGGGAATGAATCCCAATTTTGCGTGACACGCTCACTTTGGGTTTGACTCTTTTGAGAGAGTATAAGAGCAACAAGGTGTGGAAAAGTGTATGGAAGCCCCTGCAGACAGAAAGACAGTGTTTGGCTTTATTTTCCTATGATGTAGAAAAGAAGACTTGTCATGACATTTGAAAACTTGTCTTATTCATGATGATCACAAGGCTGCTTAAAACCATTTATTGATGTTCGGGTTATTCAACCACTAATCCAGATATGAACAAATATTTTGATTAATCACGAGGAGATAACCAGCTGATATCGAGAATCAAACTCGGAAAGATGGAACGAAGGATCTGTGTATAGGGACGACCCTTGAGGAGACTGGATTTTCTGAGGTTTGTTTGTGATTTCGATCGGACCAATTATGGTTGCCTACGTTCACCTCCTGACGAGGAGCTCAGGTCGCCGTAGTTCGGGCTTATCCCGATTGAAAAGAGGAGGAATGTGAAAATTTGAGATTTTGAAGACCTTTGAGGATTTTTTTCTAAGAATTGGGAAATTGAAAAATATGTTCTCCTGGAGTGTCAATGAAAGGCACGGATGCGGAGCCCCAGTGGGGCATCCACGACAAGCGTTTGCGGAGGAGAAATGAAATATGCTCACATGAAGTGTCGAATGAATGGATTGAATTTGCACAATATTTGATGGATGATCTTTCGAACCGAAATGGATTAGGTTCCAATCTAATCAAGCAACAAAGCATTAATCTGATTTGGCTCTTGAAGATATTAGAATGAAACTACTATCCGGTAAGAACTGTAGCTGGGTTTCAAGGCTTCGATCGGCCACCTGGTGATTTGGAAAGTTGTTGTATCATGACCTCTTAAGATGAGAGACCGTTTGGGCTTTTTGCTGACTGGACCTCTAAAGATGAGAGGTTGGCTTTCAAGGATGTGTTTGGGATTTCTATGGCGAGGAGAATTGATTGCCTCTAAGAATGAGAGGTCAAGATTGGCTTTGCCAAGGTCAAGGATAATGGCAATGGGGAGATCCTCTAAAAGCGAGAGGATGGTTTGGGATTGGTTTAAAGGTATTGGTGAGAGGAAAGTCCAAGCTATCGAGAACTTTTGTGAACTTGTGAGGATTTGGGTTCCTTTTGAACATTGGAGAGCTACTTGAGAAGTCGGGGACTTTTGCTGAATTGTGAGGATCTAAAGTCCTTCTTTTGAAAAGCCTCATGAGAAGTTGAGGACTCTTGCTGAATTATGAGGATTAAAAATCCTTCTTTTGGTAACTTGGAAGGCCTCTTGAGGAGCTAAGGATTATCTTTGTCCTTCCTTCATGGCTTGAGTATTTTGCGCACCGCCGATTCTTGGAGCTAACTTCATGGCATTGCTTGGACTTCTCTCAGCAAGGAGCAAAGATGATGGCTAAACGGGGTTTCAAAACACGCCGATCTTGAAATGAAAGGGTATTGTTTTGTGAGGGTGAGGTAATGGTTTCCCTAGGGTGAAAGGCTTCAACCGCAGTCCATAACAGATGACCTAAACGAGATTAAGTCTTCATTGCTTGCTTAAGCTTACTTGAGGAAGATCCATACAAATTCATCGAGCAACGGGATGATTAGGATGATGAAAGAGATGTGAGCATATGAGTTGCGAGATGGGGAGTTGATAAGCCCCAATTTGAGAAGGATATCAGTTGATTTTCTCACTCCTAATAATTTAAATATTAATCATTTCAAGAAATTATTGATTGAGCAACACAAATGATCATTTAGAATAAAAACCATTTCAATTAAATGTGACGTAGGTGTGCAAGTGATGTCTCGAGTCTAGCAAGAAAAGAAATAAAGACTTCTATTACTGAAAGCAAAAATTAGTCCATAATGGACTTAACAGACTCGTGCCTAACAACGGACATTCATTAATGACATGACAGACACTCTAGACCCTACAAAGACCGATTTGACTGCATCAACATTGGATGGGAGAGCCTTTGGGCTTCTGCTGATATTACTGGAGGGGATTGGAGACAACATTGGGGCGAGCCTTCTCAACCTTGCCTTCATCAACAAGCTTTTGGATGAGCACTTTCAGGGGAGTGCAATCATTGGTGTCATGGCTGGGATACTGATGGTATTGGCAATACTTTCTATGATCCAAGTCCGGATTGGGTTTGATAGGGTTGTAATTCTCGAGGGGCTTGATCATCCCAGTCTTAGCCAAGCCAATAAATGCCTCCTCAGTGGTCATACCAAGATCATCATACTTCATCTTTTGACGAAATCTCCCACTGCTTTGACCAGGTCTTTCCTCTCTGACGGTTGTTGATACTATTGTCTTTTGGGACCCGGGAAACTGGATTGACCATCTTGGACCCATAACCATTAACATTACCGAACTTGACATCTGGGGTAAGATTGAAGAGTCGATTCTCGCTACGGGCTCCCATGCCTACCATCTCTCTTAAGTCGGGGTACCAACCCTTTCCAATAGCCTCACAAAGAATTGGTTTCACACATGACAAAAAGATGTCCTTCTGATTTTGTAATGGGATTGGCTCGGAAAGCTCATTCAGCTTAGCGTTCCACCTCTTGCAGAACTCGGTGATTGATTTATCCTGTTTCTGAATTGTGCCGACCAAGTCGTCTCTAGTTGTGCGCCATTCAAGGTTCCCACGGTACTTTTCAAGAAAGGCCTCAGTGGTCTGACTACAAGTAGATCGAGCTTCTGGCTTAAGTGTTAGAAACCATGTCAAGGCAGGTCCCTTGAGTGTGAGATGAAAGTGCTGAGCCATAAACTCGGGAGTACAACCCATTACCCCCATAGTCATCACATATGTGTCCACATGAGTTTTCGGGCATGCTGAGCTATTAAATTTTATTTTGGGCATCTTGAACTTATAAGGAAGAGGCTCTACTTGCCTTGGATCAACAACTTTGAGTCCACTTGATCCTATAGTCAACTTATCAATCTGCTGCTGCATCTGTTTTAACAACGTAGTTACCTCTGGGGTCATCCCTGGAAGCTGAGAAATAGAGGGTGCAGCGGTTGAAGAAGGCTCAGAACTGACCGATTGGAAGAAAGACGGCTGAGCTGACCCAGATGCTGGTGGTAGACAGAAAGATGCTAGAGTTGGCAAATAACTAAACTGACTGGTTGGAGAATTCTGATTCTGCTGAAAAGCACTAGCAGGCATGTAAGGAGCTGACCATGGATATTGCATAGGTGATGAGATTGAGGCTGGTTAGCAGGAAACTGCGGAAATCCACCTGGGCTGAACTGATTCCTGGAGTAAGGGTGCTGATTCTGATACTGGGCATTACCCTGGAAGTGAGGACCATGAAACGGACCCTGCTGATACTGAGAGCCTGGAAACAACAAGCCTTGACTGTTCGGAAGCTGGGACTCAAATTGGCTTAGAGGCACAGAAGCATTGGGAATTGGTGAGGAGGTCAAACCATAGAAAATGGGTTGTGTTCCTCCAACTAAACCAAAACATGTTTGAGGGCTTGACTGCACACCATGGCTTGGAATTTAAATTGGATGAGAAGTTGGAGCAAAGGGAGGAAGGGAGACATTTCTGGCCTCAACATAGAATTCGTTGGCATCAGTGACCTCCTCATAGGTCCCATCAGCACGTCGAATCATAGCAATATCACGGCTTTTCATTGATTCTACAAACTTAGAGTGTGCCGCCTCTTCTCTAGCTTTAGCGGCTTGAGCGAGTAACTGGGCCTCATGCTCTCTAACTAGAGCGGCTTTCCAATTAGCCTTCATCTCTTCCATGGACAGATCATGCATGCCTTGTTGATCCATGGCAGCTGAATCCCCGGATTGAGTAGTCATACCCTTCTCTGCACTAGACATCTCCGAAACTGAATTGGATGCAAGCTCTGCCAAAACTGCAACTGCCTAGAAGATGTGAACCAAATGAGCACCGGGAAATGGAGCACACACCCAACTTGCCGTAACTGGAGAGGAGAGAGTGTGATTGGTGGTAAGGAAAGGATCTTGAGATGGTATGGGAGAGGGAAGGATGGAAAAATGAGACGGACTCGTGCAACATCTTATTAATGTTCAAGTAAAAATCGGTGTCTTTTAAGTTCTAGAGACAGTTGGAAAAGGATAAGCCTTTATTTATGCAATCTAAACCTCGGGGGAACCTAGGGACACAACATCCGAAAATACACCAAATGTATTGGTTAAAAATTAATAATAGGCAATAATACCTAAGAAGCATTTATGGGACGGACGAGCAATCCTAATTTCTGGAGAAATTTGGCTAGCATAACGGGTATTCCTGAAGAAATTCAAGAAAAAATCCGGCATGACCTCTCGTCGGTGCACGTTGACAAAGCGACATGATCTCTTGTTAGAACATGTCGTGAGAGCCACATGTCCATACGCGAAACCATGTTTCAATGGCAACATGCCCACACGTTCTAGGTTTTGGGATAGGTACGAAATTCTATTAAAATTTTTGAAACAATTCATTTTAGTGTATTTGAAAATGGTGTGTCAAAACCAAACGTTGGGTAAGCTTTAAAGTGTGGCGCCACCTATGATGCGCTAGGGAGATAGGTTTGATTTCAGGCGCTCAAGCGAAGGCGAATTACATGGCCATCCGCGATGCCGTCAATCGCACCCGAGGGTTCTAGATCTATGTGACATAGTGTGCGGATGACTATGTTCCTTTATTTATAAAAATGATTTTTTGTATTTTTATTATTTTTTTTATTTGAAAAGGGGTGATAAAAGAAAATCAACACACACGCCAAAACCCCACAGAAATACAATAACCTAAAATGATCATAACTTGATCACGGGGGACTGCCCCACAATCACAATCTGTATCAAAAATTTAAGTCCTGCAAAGTGGCCACATCTGTCGCACTACACAGGACTGATTAGGCCAGTTATGTCGCGTGACAGAAGGAACCATATATCTAGAATCTGAATCAATAAACAGAGCCAGCCCCAGCCTCCAAGCTAAATGCTAAAGCTCAACCCCCAAGCATCAGCAACACAGACAACATGGAGCACAAAGAAAACAAAGCACATAAAATGCATTTTAGGCACATAGAATGTCACACAACAAAGCACACAACGAATGAATGAAATGCACGTTGAAAAAACACAAAAGTTTGACTCACTTTTTTGGAAAACAAGTTTCAATGTCCCCAGCGGAGTCGCCACTGAATGTACGCTCGCCGAAATTTGGAAAAATCGTTTTTGGGAGTCGCCACGCCGTTTTAAAGGAAACATTGAAAACCGTTTTTGAAAAGAGAAAACGAGTTCGGGGGTCAGGTTACGTGTTGGGAAGAACCGAGAGTTCACCCAACACGCCTCGTCCGTAGACGAGTCTTTTTATGTTCAACATTCAAAACTTTCAAACGTGTGTGCAAATTGTGTGTGACAAGATATGTGATAAAATACATTTTAATGCTTTTATTTATTGCTCAACCCAGGGAATTACATCTTGTGAGCCATTTGATAAGGGAGGCCACATCCCAATTACATTGCTGAGAACAGGTTACAATTGGAAAATGACTTCTTCAGAATGGCAATTGGTGTCGCGTGAAACAGGATCTGCTTTGCAGGTTGTTACGCGTGACACAATTTGTCACATGCAGAAGCCTTACAAAATTAAGCACATAATTAATAGAGATCTACACAATCGCTTCAAATGAGTGTGGATATTGAAGATCCACACTCTGTTTTGAGTGACAAGTAGAATAGATAAACAAATTACAACTGAAATGATGAACCAGATGAACAACTCACAACTGAACTAATGATCTCTGTAGAGTGGCTACTTGTGTCGCGTGACACAGGACTCCACATGTCCAGTTGTGTCGCGTGACACATGTTACCAATCTGCAGGTACCTTACAATTCGAAATCAGAAAACAACAGAGATCGATTCAGATCCAAATAGAACACCTAATCAACTCAGAATATCACAAATCAACAACGGATTGACCAAAGGGGTGTGGATATGGAGAGATCCACACTCCCTTGGCAAACAAGAAACAAATACGAAGAGATCAAGCCATGAACATCAAATATACCAAGCAAAATGACTTAAACAGAGAGATGGCGATTGCCACTTGATAAACAGAAGCGGATGGAGTTTGATTATCAAGTGGAGGAAATAGAAATTGCAATGAACAAGCAAAGCAACAAATATGAGAGAGAGAGAGATGGAGGGAATTCATTACCCTTGTAGTGTCCAAAACCTCTACGCCAAGTTAGGTGTAGAGACCTTCGATTCAGCTACTGGAATGGGGATCCAAACACAGATGGAGTGCTGGAATGATAGTTCTAAGGTTGATGTGAAGTATGAAGGTGGATGGGTGAATTGGATGAGAGAGGGGGATTGAATTGAGGGGATTGGTGTGTGTGGTGTGTGTTTTAGGAGAGAGAAGGGTTTCTGGACATATTTTGGCAGAGTGACTTTAGGGAGTGGAAAAGGGATCCAGAAATGAGAGGGGTAGGGTCCAATTTATAGGCTGCTGGTGAGGGCTAGTTCTGTCGCACGGCATAACGCTTCAGCTTTCCATGGCTCGAGTTGTCGCGTGACACAACATGCCACTAACCGTTTCTGGCGCCAATTTGCCTGCTTCTGGAACATTCTGAGATAATTCCTTAAAGGTCCAAAGCAATTAATTCCCTGTAGGTCCTTCTGTACATAAAAATGACTTAAAAGCACTTCCTTCGCAAAAACTTACAAAAAGTTTCCGGAAGTATCGGAATGGACCGGGAATTTACCTAAACGCCCCTAGTGCAATTTTATCATATTAAAATGCACCTATAAAGGGTCGCAAATTGGGTTGGCGTCGCAAATTGGGTTGGCGTACTCACACCACCACCCCTAAAACTCCCACCACCCCAAAAATCCCACCACTTCTCCAAACACTCCATTCACTCCGGAGTTGATCCTCAAAAGAAACGAGGCTCTGGCCACAAGGTCTAAGTTGGTGGCTGAGGCCATGGCCATTAGTGATGCCCAATTAGAATTGGTGGAGCTAAAATCCAACGAAGGCATCCCCCTCAATGATGGTTCGCCGCGGACAGTCCAAATCAATATCCATGGCTCACGTCATGGGGAAGGACGTGACTACGCGTGCCAAAAAACCAAAGATGGATGACAAGGACCCGGATTTTATCAAATTCATGTGTCAAATGTGGGAGACCCACCAGAAAACTTCCATGAAGTGTGGCCGCACTATGGATGCATTTACAGACAAAACTGTTCAGGCACCTATTCAAAGAGGGAAGCCTCCCCAGATTGAAACGTATGATGGCTCTACGAATGCCAAATGACATATGGGGAGGTTTGAAGGATAGATGGCCCTGTTCTCCTCGGATGAGGCAGTGATGTGCAAGGCTCTAGCCGCTACATTCACGGGTAAGGCTTTGTCTTGGATGCTGGCCCTTAAACCCAAATCCTTAAGAACTTACAACCAATTCAGGCATATCTTCCTGAATTCGTTTGCGGGAGCAGGCGAGACCGCACGGCATAAGACAAACCTGGTCAGAGTAAAGCAAGCGGGGATGGAAACTACGAAATCCTACATTACTCGGTTCAGAAAAATGAACGACCAAATTGTAGACCTGTCCGAAGGGGACATCCGGCTCTACTTTGAAGGTGGTCTCACCTCCAGCTTCCTTAAAATGAACTTCGCCTCCAACCAGCCTAAAAGTGTGGAGGAGATGTATGAGCGAGCTTCTGCTATTGCCTCTGCCAAAGAGACCAATAAGATTGCTGCCCGCGGGCCAGCAAAAGAAAGGATTAGCCAGTTCCAAGAATCAGGTCAGGGATCTGGCTGCAGCAATAACCAAGGGAAATACCATAGCCGCGGTACGGACAAACTAAGAAAACTGATGGAAGAAACAGTTTTTACACCCCTGAACGCCCCTCGGGCAGCTATTCTGAAAACCATGGTAATTCCCCCTCCTCCTCCGATGGGCAGAAAAGGCAAATGAGAGGAGCTGAGCTAAATTCTGCAACTATCACAATGACCACAGTCGCAGCACGGAGAATTGCTTCCAGGTGAAGAAAATCATTCAGCAGAAGATTAACAGTGGAGAATTGGCCAAGTGGGTACAGAGCCAGAATGCCAATGATAATACGGTCAATCCTTAGTGAGCATGAGCTCCCCGTAGCCCCGAGAGGATGGAGATAGATAATAACAGCGAGGATGTGCTAGATACGTATGACATCAATTTCATTGGAACAGAATCTCCTTCCAATAAACAACTCTCGCTCCAGATCAAGACTTTGGATAAGTTCTTCCTAATTCCCACCATGGCTCCGGAAGAAGAGCAAGAAATTGGGTTTAAAAGGAGTGAACATGCCTCTACCCTTTTTCATTCTACTCATCCCCTCACTATTCGGACAATAATTGCCCGAGCAACTATTGGCCGAGTCTTGATTGATACAGGTACGGCCAGAGACATCCTCTACTATCAAACTTTAGTAAGGATGAAGATGACAGAGGCCCACTTGACTCCTTACACCGGTATTCTTGAGGGGTTCACAAATCACGCCGTAAGGGTAAAGGGAACGATGGAGTTCGAGGTAACTATTGGAGAAAAACCCATGCAAAAGACAGCCAAAATCACATTCATGGTGGTTTATCTTCCCTCCCAGTACAATGCTATACTAGGCGTGACCGCACAGGCTGCACTGGGAATAGTTGCTTCTGTTCCCCATCAAATAATCAAATTTAACACTCCGGGATGGGTTGCTACCATGAAGAACCAGCCCAAAAGGTTCCTCGGGACGTTGGAGGAGAAAAGAAAAGTGGAGTAAGGCACGACCTCCTGCCCGCAAGAGAAGGGTGAGGATAGAAAAAGTAAGGGCAAAGCCAAAGAAATTATTCCGGCGCCCACGCTAATTGGCATGCTTTATTTTCATTCCATCAAAGTAGATCTCAAGATGAGTCGGAAAGCAAAGCAATTGGGTCCCATTGAAGGGGGATATGTTGATCGGGGAATTTTGGGAGAAATAGACAGAGAGGTCAGATACTCCATGGCCGCACTCCCTGAAAAAAGAGCCAACCCCCATCAATTGTAATAGAATCCCTCCATAACTGCAAAATCAGCGACCTCAGGCCTAACGATGAGCTCGAGGAAGTGGTAATCAATTTCCACTACCCCGATCAAAGTGTTAAGGTCGAGCTGGAAATTCATGCGGAGGAGAGGAGGATCTTGATAGAATTCCTCCAAAATAACTGTGACGTGTTCGCATGGAGGGTGGAAGATATGCTGGGAATCAGGGAGGGCGTGATCCTCCATAAAATAAATGATGATTCCACCTTCAAACGAATACACCAGAAATTGAGGTATTTCTCTCCTGATAAGGAGGTAGCGATCAAGGAAGAGGTCAAGAAGCTGCTTAAGGAATGGATAATAAAAGAAATATCTTATCCTAAGGGGCTGGCAAACGTGGTCATGGTCAAAAAGGCCAATGACAAATGGAGGATGTGTGTTGATTTCACTAATCTCAACAAGGCATGCCCCAAAGATTGCTTCCCTCTTCCTCGCATTGACTGTTTAATAGATTCGATAGCCGGACACAGAGTTCTCAGCTTTATTGATGCATATTCCGGCTATCACCAAATCAAAATGGCTCCCGAAGACGTCTCCTTAGTAGCTTTCATCGCTGCGGGCAAGACGTATTGCTATACAATGATGCATTTAGGACTGAAAAATGCAGGAGCCACCTACCAAAGGATGGTTAACATTGTCTTTAAAGACCAATTGGGCAGAAACCTTGAAGACTATATTGATGACATGGTCATAAAGGCAAGAGGAAACTCCCACGAGCTTGACGTGGTGGAAACTTTCTCAAACTTACGCTGCAATAACATGAAATTAAACACCCTTAAATAAGTTTTCGGGGTCAAAGAGGGCAAGATTATTGGATTCATGGTCAACCTGTGAGGAATTGAAGCTAATCCTGAAAAAATTCCAGTGCTGTTGGACATGAATCCTCCTGCATGCGTGAAAGATGTGCAAAAACTCAATGGGCGCATCACCGCATTAGGCCGCTTCATCTCGCGGTCTGCAGAGAGATGCCTCCCATTCTTCAAAACTCTAAAAGGGGGAGGCAACATAACGAGTTTGCTTGGATCAGGGACTGCGATCAAGCTTTTGAAGAAGTGAAGAGATACCTCGGGCAGCCCCCTCTAATCAGCAGCCCGATGCCCGGGAAAGAGCTTTTTCTATTTTTAGCAGTTACTGATCTGGTAGGAGATGTTCTTCTTGTAAGAGAGGAAAATAACTCTCAAAAACCATTTTATTATGTATCTAAGGCACTGTCCTCCGTAGAAGGGCGTTATCTTAATATAGAAAAATTAGCTTACGCCTTGCTTGTATCTACTAAAAAATTACGAGCTTACTTTTCTGCACATCCTATAACTGTACTCACTGAGGCCACGCTTAGAAAGGTTTTACATAAACTAGAGTCCTCGGACAGGATGTTAGCATGGTCTATAGAGCTCACCGCGTTCCAGATTACCTACTCCCCCGAAGGACCATCAAAGCACAAGCCTTAGCTGATTTTGTTGCAGAAACTTCTTTTAAACTAGCGGAAAACGACCTGGGAAAGCGAAAAAGGACAGAGTCCCAAGAGGCCCAAGAGAGCTCAGAAGCAGAAATTATACCGCCCAAAGAGCGTCCCAAAGAAGTTTGGACTTTATTTGTGGACGGTTCTGCAAGCAAGTTAACGAGCGGAGTGGGCATACTCTTGATCGCACCCTACGGGGAGAAATTTAAGTAAGCCTTGAGAATCATGTTTGAAGCATCAAACAATCAGCCGAGTATGAAGCGATTATAGCAGGCATGGAATTGGCCAGAGACTTGGGAGTTCAAAATGTTGAAATAAGCAATGACTCTCAATATTGAGGATCAGGAAGGGGACTGGGTAGATGAAATCAGATATTGCATCGAGAAGGAAACCCTCCCAAAAGATCAAGTGAAGGCTAGGCTCATTCAAAAGGTGTCCGCGATGTTTACGGTCCTAGATACAATCTTATACCGGCGTTCATACACCAAGCCTTTGGCCGAGATGCGTCAAAACTAATATGATCACTAATTTGATCTATGAGGTCCATGAAGGAGTTTGTGGCGGTCACCCGGGTGCTCTTACACTCGCGGACAAAATCAAATTCAAAGGGTTTTATTGGCCAATGATGAGGAAAGACACATAGGAGTACGTTAGAAAATGCGACAAGTGCCAGCGGTTTGCGGACATTCCTAGACTCCCGTCAACAGAGTAGAGTTTGGTTATACCATTGTGGCCATTTGATACATGGGGATTGATCTAATAGGACCGTTCCCAACTGCCTGAGGAAGTATTATGTACATGGTAGTGGCCGTGGATTATTTTACAAAGTGGACAGAAGCAAAATCTTTGGCCACTATCTCTGAGGAGAATGTTATCAACTTTGTCCACGATCACATCTGGGGAATATTTGGGGTTCCAAGAGCAATAGTCTCGGACAATGGCACTCAATTATTGTGAAATTTATTGCAATGTGAAAAATGAAAGTTCAACATCGCCAAGTCCACGTAGCTTATCCCCAAGGGAACGACCAAGCTGAGGCCGCGAACAAGTTAGTCCTGTCCGCCTTAAAGAAAAAATTGGAAGGACGAGGAGGACGATGGATGGACGAGCTCCAGACTGCATTATGGGTTGTCCGCACCACAATCAAAAACTCAACAGGAGAACCCCTTTTTCACTTACGTATGGGTTAGAGGCAGTAGCGCCAGTAGAAGTAGTCTTGCCGTCTTAGAGAGTCATTTACTTCGATGAGTCTCAAAATGAGGCAAACAGAAGGTATGACCTGGACGATCTCAAAGAAAGGAGAATGCGGGCAGACGAAAAAAATGGTTAACTACAAGCAGAAAGCCAAGAAGCATCATGATAAAAGAGTGAATAAGAGAAGTTTTTCAGTTGGGGATTGGGTGCTAAGAAACGTTGAAGTATAAGGGACCCAAACTGGTTTCCACTAACTCTCCCCGAAATGGGAAGGTCAGTATGAAGTTACCAAAATAATCAAGAGGGCACTTACAAATTGCGGACAAACGAAGGAAAAGACCTTAAGAACGCTTGGAATAGCGATCACCTTAGAAAGTATTACTTTTAAAATCTTTGTATTATGTAAGGTTGATAGAGGCAATGAATGTATAAGTATCAAAGCAATTTTTTTGCACAAAACTGTTGTAAAAATTGTTGTAGCAATATTCCAACCAAGCAAAGGTGCCCGCAAAAAAAAAAAAAAGAAAGAAAAGGGCAATAGCGATGCCAACAGGTTCAAAGGCCAATATAGGAGCCCCTACTTGCGGATGCACAAAGATCCATTAAGATCGCACACCTATATGTACAAAGGCCATTAAGCCCGTACACGATTGCGGACATGACTCCCAGTCTTGTTCGCATGAACCACCATTAAGTGGATATAGATGCAAGTGAAGACAAAGGCCAAAACGGTGCCCGTAACCACTAAATGCGCATAGGCCTTAGTTGGCTGTTGATTGCACGCCTGTATGTACAAAGGCCAACCTATGAGCCCATACATGATCGTCACAAGACTCCAAAGAATCAAACCGCGTGAACCACCAATAGTGGATACAGATGCCAGTAGGTTCAAGGGTCAATATGACCCCACCAACTGTTTCCTGGACTATAGCCTCACGACCACAATCTGCATGCCCAAATGAAAGTAGCTTGCCTTGCCTCTTTCGAATTACACCACGAATTTTTTAGTCTAAATAAGTGTATGTGGAAGGGAGTGATCAAACAAGTTTTAAAAGCCAAATAGACGAAAGGGGGTCAAGAGCCAAGGCCTCAAGATCGTCCACGGCCACAACAAACGAGATCGTAGGGAAAAGGGCTGACTCTCACGAAAAAACTCAAGCAATTTTGAATAAAGAATTATCAACTCATAAACGCACACAGTGTATTACCTTGCTCGAGACCGCGAAATTGAGTCAAAATTTTCAAATAAAAAAGAATACAAGAATGAAAAAGAAAGTTCGAATAACTCACTGCTGCCCCCAGCAAGAGTCTGGGCCGTGTCTCAGTCCCAGTGTGGTTGAAGGGGCTGCTCCCCTTAAGACTAATTTGTCCATTCCAATGTCATACAAAGCTAGAAAAAGGAATAGCAAGAATACAAGCTCAAGTGAAGCATTGATATAAGTATCAAAAGTATTCCAACTTGGCAAAAACGTAAGACAAAGACATGAGTAAGACAAGAATATTCAAAATTGCTTTTTGATTGAATAGATTCAAAAGATCCTCTTTTGGATCCTAAAAATCTAAATACAGAAGTAAAAGACGAGAGAATATTAAAAATACTTCTCATTAATAGAAAAATGATTTACAAAAATCCAACAATCTATTACAAAATAAGAGATAAAAAGCCAAAGCTAAAGGCTGGGCGGAGTCAAGAGAGTTCTCTTTGGCAGCCTCAGACTCTGGAGGATGAGAAGGAAGAGTCTTGGTTATTTCGGTGATAGGAGCTAGAATAGTTGAGGGATCGATGAACCCAGTTTGGAGCAGGAGATGACCGCGGTCTAAATAAATCACTGATTACAGGACGTTGGGAAAAATGCGAGCAATAGCTTCATCATATGATAGCTTCTCCGTTCCAAACCTCATCTAATCCAATTTGTCCAGGACGCTTGGAACGCTGAATGCGGCCACAGGAGGGAGAAATGAGGCAGCTGCAAGCTCCAGACTATCTAGTTGATCCCCAGCCAGAGGGACCAATACATGCCCGAGCAAGCAATAAGCATCAGTGGCGACCAATGAGCCTATTAAGGCCAACTGTTCCACTGTGAACTTGCCCGAGGCCGCAAATTTCCTCAACTGCCTCCTTGCGGGCCGCGGATAGCTGGTCCTCCTTCTCAAGTTCAAACTGCCTTAGAGGAAGAAGTTGATCGGAGATTTTGTCCACCTGAGTCTCCAAATTCAGAATTGTCTTTTTGGAGGCCTCCAGCTTGTCCCCAAGCTCAGTATTCCTCTTTACAAGCTCATCCTTCTCCCAGCGGAGCGCATTTCGAGTCCCCTCAGCTTTATCTAAAGCCTTGGAAGTCACTTCAAACCGATCTACGAAGCCCTTCAAATCCGACTCCTTCTCAACAAGTAACTCCTTCAGGTTCTTCACCCTCTCCTCTGCCCTTATCAAGTCCTTGGACTTATCACTGCACTCCGGTCTCGCTCATTGTAAGCCGTGGCCTGCTCGTCTGAGATTTCACTCAAACGTATGACCTTGTTTCTCACCGCAAGCAAGAAATTTGTCGATTGTCAAAAACCAAAGGTTAAGACGCGAAGACGAAAGGAAAGCCTAGGTTTACTTCGCAAGGATCATGAGGCCAATATCCCCCATTGTGAGCGGATGCATTCTCCTTGGTCGCGACACTCTTGTAGAAGTCATGGGCATATTGCCGGCTTAGAAGATCGAGGATCCACTATAGATTGAAGCCCTCTGCGGGCAAAAAGATTCACCCCTTTGATTGCGGGCACATCTTCCGGCTTGACTATCAAGCCCCACGCACTTACATGTGGGAAGGCGAAGAGGATAAGAAAGAGCATGCACCGTGCCCTCCGGGCCGGGGGAGGTGGAAGCTTGAGCAAGGAAAGTGGAGAGCTTGGGCATGTGTTATATCCCCCATATGAGTTTTCGCCGTGTTTTCCCTGGGCCGCCTCGGTATCGAGGCGCACCTCTTCCGACAGATTGATATGAAAAGTGGCAATGGTGCGGTCTGCTGGGTTGGACCCACGAGTAGGGATGGTGGAGGCCCCTTGGGGGGTGGAGGCAAATCCTTTGTGGTAGGGATTCCCTTGACCCCGGACATAATAGCTCCAGATGATCTGTCAACAACGGGCATGAAAACGCCCGGGCAGCTGTAAGTACCCCAATCTGGATCACCCTCTTCCGAGCACACGGAAACACCGCAGACTCACACAAACGCAGTCTCGAATACCCGTAACCCTCAAAAACCACAAAACCACCAACCAAACCAAGAGGGGCTTTTACGGAACAAAAAGGACAAAAGGACCTTTGAGGAATTATGCAAAAAGCGAGAGATGGTCCGTACGGACCTCTTTGTTATCATAATTACTGACTCCTCTTAAAGTCCATCTTATTCCCTCAAATCCAGGAAATCATAATTACTGGAATACCTTGGAGGTCCGTACGGACCTTTATGCATGCAAGTTGGTCCGTACGGACCTTCTTGCTACCAGACACCATCATTTCAGAATCCTCTTAAAGTCCACATTATTCCCTCAAATCCGGGAAAACCAAAAACATGGATTTCATGGAAGATCCGTACGGAACTTCTTGCACAAATCTGAGGACTATAAATAGAGGGCTCCCCCTCCCAACGCACACCGAAACTCTGCCCGAGTGATCCCTGCGATCACAACGCACGCCGAACATCTGCCCGAACGATCCATGCGATCCAGTGCACGCCAAAACTCTGTCGGCAGACAATCGGCTCATCCCGAAGCACTATTCCATCCTCAAGAACTATTCCCCAGCGGAAGACAGACACGAACCAATATTGGTAAGGCTTCCTTCCTACACCATTTCAATACATTTCAATAAAGCAATGTACAATGTAGACATCCGATACAGCATGCATTTTTAAAAGCACATACACACACACAACATTTAAAGAATAAAGGGGTACCGAAAGACTACGCTTTACGAGACTGTGAATGTGTGCCCCAAATTTTTGTTTGTTGGAATTCACGCGAGTTTGAAGACATCCGAGTTATTTGAAAAACAGAGTCGCCACGCCATTTTGATTACCTCAAAACTTTGAAAAAAAGGTTTTATGGGTTCGGAGGTTAAGTTACCCTCGGGAAGAACGTTTGGCGTTCACCCAAAGTGCCTTGCCGGAGCAAGTCTCCCAAGATTTCATTAATCGTGATTGCTTGCGTGCTTTCTTTGTGTGCATGTGTTTGAGAGTAAAAGGGGAATGTCCCAAGTTATCTTCTCCTGGGACGATACAAACCATTTGTTGGTTGTCGCTCGGGATTCCTTGGAATTTATGTATTTGGGATTATGATCCCGTCCTCATCTTATGACTTGTGATCATCGCATTTTAACCTCGGGACCCTCGGGACATGCGTGATCGAGAGAATGACTCTCTTTGGTCAAAGATGAGGTTCTTTAGGAAGGAATGTCCTTAGCCCATCAATCCTACGCTTTAAGACGGTCGAGCTCGTATAGAGGCTTCATACCCATTCTTAAGCGATAATCGGAGATATAGGGTTCAAGGTTATCCTTTTCCTAAAGAAATCATGAACCTTTAATGGAAGGAACGATGCAAAGATGAGAACTTTTACACCGGTCCGTTCCAAGGTTGCTAATGGGGACAGGGGGAATGCATGTAAAAATGATACTTTAGTGAAAAGATGGCATTTTTGGAGTGTAAAGAATGTCTTTTGGTTGCAAGGGATGCCTTTTTGTGCAAAGAAAAGATTTTTATGTAAAGAATGTATTTTTATGTTGGAAAATAGCATTTAATGCACAAATGATGCATGAAAATGGCAAAGAATGATTTTTTAATGCAAAGTATGCATTTTGAGTATGAAAATGAGTTTTTAAATGCAAAAGATGCATCTTTAATGTGAAAAGGGGTTTTTTGAGTGCAAAGGATACACCATTAAAGCAAAAGATGCTCATTTTGGTAGAAAAAAGATATCCCTTTTAATGCAAATGATGTCTTGCATTTACGTATGCAAATGTTTTAGTTTAAATGCGCATTGGTGCATTAGAAAAGGAAAACATCGATTGACAAAGTGAAAAGAATAAGGAGTCTCGCAACCTGGGCTATGTATGTCGCGCGACATAGAGTCAGCCGCCTATGTCGCGTGGGACATAATAAGCCATTTTGGCGTAAGCACAAACAACCGAGATTATGCAGAGGTAACAAGGCACCTGGAAATGGTCAAGTTACTTCACAAACAAATCCTCGCAGAGCATGTTTATTGAGTTAATGAACACTCGAAGAGGGTGTGGATATGAGGGATCCCACACTCATCTTGAGTGTTCATGTGCAAAAACCAAGTCAAAACAGAGAGATTTTATATGAAATGTAATGAAACAAAATGTGGATCCGGGTAATATGAAGCTAAAGCATGCAACTTTAATCGAATACTACACATTATCAATGCATGTAACACATAGATTTCATATTCAAAGGAAAATAGAGAGTGGAAAAGGGGTAGAAACTCAAGTTACTCTCTAAGATCCACACAACCCCTCATATCAAGTTAGGATATAGGAGCCTTTCTAGCGCTCCTCCTCCCGAGACCGAGTTCGTCAGCCTGATCCTCGGGAGAAACCTCGAGTTCTTGATGTATAGGAAGTGTGTGTGTGTGTGGGAAGTGTGTGTGTGATTAGTTTGGTAGGATTGAGGTGGATTCTGGGGGGTAATGTGGAGGAGAGAGGAGGCTTCGGGAGCGTATTCCCTATAGAGGGGGACTCGAGGATGGAGGAGGTGTGTTAAAATGAGAGGTGAAGACCTCTATTTATAGGCCGCCCGTACGTGGCTTGTTATGTCGCACGACATAACAAGCCACTTACGATTCCTTCTAGAAACATGCAAGGTGGCATGGTTCTAGAACTCTTTCCCCGGGCCGGTTATGTCGCACGACATAAGTAGCCACTGATTCTTCTAGAAACATGCAAGGTGGCAAGTTTCTAGAAGGTTTCTCTCGGGCCGGTTATGTCGCACGACATAAGTAGCCAGATCCGGCTTCTTCTAGAAACGTGCAAGGTGGCACTTTCTAGAAGGGTTTTCAGATTAAGAAAACGTGTTTCTTAATCAATAAGCATTCCCTTCAGCCCTTAAAAGGCTTGGAATGTACTTCCTAATAGTTCCGAACTTTAGGAAAATCCGTAATTACCGTAAAATTATCGGGGCAAATTGCCGGGTAGAAAATTAACGGGTACGAGCCGACGGCTGGGTACTTACAGGCCGCGCCAACGGCACTTGAAGGGCGAGCGGGTCATTGACGATAGAAAAGGATCCAATCAATAGTAACGCCGAGATCATCAAAGCATCAATGTGGCCTTATGGCTGGACCTTTATGCGAAAGGCTACCTACGTATCCCCTAGAGGAATCAAGCCTTGATCGTAGTTCGCCACCGCCTCTGTAGAGAAGCTTAGGAACCATGTCTAGGATCCTTGAGATGGATAATTCCCGGAGGATTGCCACCCGACGAAGCCAGAGAGCTTATGGCGCCATCTCTCTTGCGATTTGGAGACATTAGAGGCAACTGAGTCGGGAAACTGGTTTTACGTCACTATTCAAGTGATAGAGGTAGCATTGTTGGAATGACTCGGTATTAGCCACTATCTTCGCGGATAGAGGTAGCACAAGTTGGAAATGACTTGGGCATACGTCACTATTCGCGGATGAGGTAGCACAA